>JAGFMF010011396.1:29824-45927 GCA_019455555.1 Galemys pyrenaicus | reverse complement strand
GGCAGTATTCTAGTTTCATTCTTTTGCATGTAGCAGTCCAGTTTGCCCAGCACCACTTATTGAACAGGCTGTCTTTATTCCATTGTATATTCTTTGCTCGCGAGATGCATTTTTACTAGCTCTTCCACAGAGGAAATACAAATGGATGAGCTAAAACACTTTTCATGTGTTCTGATATCAACAGTGATATTTCAGGATACTGACTCTGGAGGGAACTGACCTGCCACAGATTTGTGCACTTCCTTCTCCTCATTGAGGACTGGGTTCCTTATGAAACAGGATACAGCTCCACTCAAAATTTCATCCGCTATTATAGATGTTTCCACATGAAACAGCCCAGTTCCTTCTTCAGTCTTTATCTCAGAGTCTGGTGCCAAATGCTGTCCTTGCAGGTCCCTCTATTGTACCTCAGGCTCTGGGAACCACCCCATGGATGTACAGGTCAGCTTAACTTCCTTAGTATTACCAGGCTCAATGTGAATATGAGGAGCCGCACCTGAGCCTGGGAAAGTAAAAATGAGACAGAGAAAGTTCTTTTCTTCCAGAGTTTTATATACACCTCACATGAGCCAGTAACTTTGCTTATTAATTGATCTCTATGAATCACAATTCTTTCATTTATAAAAGTGAGGGTTAAAAAACAATGACCAAACAATTTGGGAGGTGAAAATTAAATCAGCTATATCAACATTTAACAGGTACCCAAATACCAAATATGTCTATCAATTATTTTCTTTTTTCTCTCTCCCCTTTGAAACATTACTAATCATTTTATCAGATAATTCTTAAAGTTTGTTTGTAAGATATTCTATCAACCCATTTGAAGCTTGTAAAATTAAGAGGCACACAATTTGCTGGGTTTTAGTGGCAAATTGCTAGCTGTTGCCCAAATATCCAGTTACCCTAACGATAAAGACACAAAAACCAAAAATGAAAAGGCAAGGACAAATTGGGGACACTTGGTGGGGAGAGGGGAGAGGGAGGGTTGAGGGCAGATGGGAGCATAGGGGACTGAGGTGATGGTGCACTGGTGATATGGTGATGGGGAATACATGGGGATTACAATTGATGTCAAATATATGTAAATTTTAAAAAATTTATATATATTAAAAAAGAGAAGTGCTTTCTAATAGGAACATTCTATGATACTGAGAATGTTCTCAATCAATGTGATTGAAACATAGTAGCCATGGGTAGCTATAGGAAACTTGAAATACAGGGCCTCCCTGGTGGCCCAGCAGGTTGAGCACCCCACTATGAAGCATCCGTGGCACAGCAGTGCGAGTTCGACCCCCAGCCAGTGATGGGACCCACATGGCACAGTAGACCTCTCCTGCCTCGCCCGCTGCTCCCCTCAGCAATGTACTTCAGTCGATTTGCCTGTTCTGTTCTCCACTCCGTCTCTGATGAATCCTCTCACTTCCTGTGACTCTGACCTATACCCCAGCTCTTGTATGCATAAAGAAATAAATCTTTTAAAAAAAAAGAAAGAAAACTTGAAATACAGAACTGAGGATACCAGACGGGGAGGGAGATAGCTGTGTAAGAATAAATTGTAAAAGAGTACAAGGGACTATAGTTGTAGATTGTGGGTGCTATGGTGGTGGTTACCATGTGATAATAACGCCTAAGGAGGGAGATCCTAACTTTTAAAATACAAACAGTGATATAATGAATAATACCTCAATAAGTAAGTAAATAAAATTCAGTGAATAGTAGTACAGTCATACCATAACTAATACAAACTATAACTAAAAAACAGGATCAAATTTACTAGGATTGAACTATCCTTATTTAGTTCAAATGTGACCCCTGAAAAGATATGTTCAAGTCTAATCTTTAATATCTGTGAATGTGAACCTTTTTGGAAATACCACCTTTATAGATTACAAATAGATAAAATATTGGATTAATCTGGGTGTTAATAAAAAATAACTAGTGTTTTATATTAGCAAGGAGAAATTTGGACACAGAGACACAGGGAAATAGACCATGCAAAGATGGAGGCAGAGACTGAAGTGATTCCATCGCAAGTAAAGGAATGCCTAGGGCTACCAGATGTTGGAAGAGGAAAGGAAATCTCCTGAACATTTGAGTGGGAGCATAGTCCTGATGACACCTTGATTTTAGACTCTGGCCTCCAAAATTGTAAGAGAGGAAATGTGTTTTCAAGTTACCCATTTTGTGGTGATTAGTTGCTATAATTCTTAGGGAAAAAGTACAACCTCCTATTAAGCTGATGAAGGAAAATTCTATCAATCAACTGATGTTGCATAGATGGTTGAACTCTGGAGAGACACCACAAGATGTCTAGTAATGTTGCTCTAAGTCCATGATGACCTGGGTGGCATAATAGTGGTTTCCAGTGCTGTTCCTGAGAAACAATATTTTCCAGAAGGTAATAACTTTTACAAATAGAACATCTTGGTGATAGAATTGTACAAAAAATGTGGACAAAGAACAGAAGAATATGAGATAAGCTTATCACTCTGACCTAGTGGAATGACATTGATCATTGGAGAAGCAATAGTAGCAGCTGGCTCTCGAAATAAAAGCTATTGGACAGGGCTTACCCAAGGTTTGGTAATTGTTTTCAAGATCTCTAGAAGTGGTTATCTAATCTCTATATCCCCCATAAGAGATCCACTAGCGTGAAAGATCCCTATCCATAAATAGAAACTTAATGAATGGATCAAAATAATTGGGTTCAATCCTCCAGTTCAGGCTGTGTCTTGGCCAATGCCTCTAGTGGACATGTGTACAAATGTGTCATTTGTGTACAACAGACACTTTCAATGAGGAGCTCCGGTTTACTTGTTGAAGGAAGCAGGTTTTCTATAAACCCAAGTCTATTTATTATAACCTTCCTTATTTACAAAGAATCATGTAATTGCCTACCTTTTATTATATAAATATGAGTTAGGGATTGCCTAGAACATATCCAATGTAGTCATGAAATGGTAGTCAAGGGTATTTAACTGTATATCACAAGTCCTGGAGAAAAAAGAAAATCCTCTTTGAAAGGTCAATATTATTGAACTCCTTTGATTGATTGGGGTGGCTTTTTCATAAGGCAAATTTTTAGGGAGACAATATATAAACTCATCACCCGAACTCACAGGCTCTCCTGTGTTTACAGAGAAAGGGTTAATTCAGTGTATATTCTAGGCTAGAAACTTTCCTTATCATTCTCCCTGGCAGGAAGGTATTTTTCTGGTAACAATGTTTTAGCAGATATGGAATCTAAAGAACAAATGTAGGGGCCTCTCTGGTAGCTCAAGGGGTTGAGCGCTACACTGTGAAGCTTCCACAGCCACTGCAGCATGCGAGTTTGATTCCCCATCAGGGAGGGTACCCATGTGGTGTAACAGACCTTTCCTGCCGCTCCCCTTAGCTGTGTATTTCAGTCAATCTACCTGTTCTATTCCCTACTCTGTCTCTGGTGAATCCTTTCACCCTCTGTGCCTTTAGCCTGTACCCCAGCTTTTGTATGCATAAATAAATAAAATATTTTTAAAAATAAAATAAAGAACAAACTTAGGAGATTTTAGTAAACAAGAATGTCATAGCAAATTCATAGTAAGTAAGACCCACATTTGACTGGGGAATAATGCATCACTTTTGGACAGGAATTAGCTATAGAAATCCCAGTTCTGATAGTTAGCTTGTCAGAGTCTTCCTGCTTCATATATCTCCTTCTGGGTTTTGAACAAAAAAATGAGATGCATTTCTTCAGAAAGAGACTATATTAGAACCCCTGTTCTCTCTTCTCTTTAAACAATTGTTTTTACAAAGAAGATATGTGAATATATTTCTATTATAACTTGTAGATGTTGGAGTAAACTAATTAGAAGAATTTCACCTATAACATTCTTGGCATTTCATCACAGTACTTGTATAGACGCAGTCAGCTTTGTCTAGCATCCATCCAACACTATACACTGATGATTAGATCAAAACGTAATGCAAATTATCTGAGAGCTCCCATTCCAGAGACTCACCAGTGACTAACACTTTAAACAGCACCTTATTATAGTACGTGGAACTTTGAAAGGAACACTTATACTTCCCATCATCCGAAGGGTAGATAGAATGGATCTTCAGGGCCACCTGCCCTTTGGTGATATTCTCCTTCAGGAACTCTGTTCTTCCTTGGTACGCAGACATCTGACGTGCCATATAATCCTGGGAAGCACCATAATGATGCACCAGAAGGATGGCTTCAGTACATCTCACCTCCATTTTCTGAGCATCCATGATTGGGTTAAGGTGGCAGGACAATACAATCTCTTTCCCTATTAAGGCAATGACTGGTTCTCTTGGTCCTCTCACATGGAATTGCACTGGAAGTAATTAAGAAAAGCATGGAATCATCACAGAGATTGAAGGCCTGTCTGTGACCCTCTAAGAGAGAAAATGGATAGTTCAACTAGCAAAATGAGCAATGTTCAATTAATGATAGATCTGAAATAAGGATGTCCAAAATCACTGCTAATATGAAGTCATGAGATCAACAGTAATATGACAGTCATCAATATTTGTGTTTTGCCATTTGCCTAGGATTGGACTTTAAATTTATAAATCACTTACTGAAGTCTTTGTAAATTCCATGTGTTATTATTATTTGCATTTTACAGATGGGAAATTTTGGTAAGTGAATAATTAATAATTAAGTCAGTGATTAATGAATTTAGTCAGGAAATAATAAATGGCCCCTTATTGTATCCTAAGGCACAAATTGAAAGTTCTATATCAGTAACCAAATGTTTCCTTGTTTTAAGCCATGTGTTACCTATTGTAGTCTAATCTATAAAGAAATAATATTATGAAACTAAAAAATAATGTCTTTGCTTTATGAATGCACAAATGAAATTCTTGTGCAATTTTAGAATTTCAAATTGTTTGGGGTTTTTTTTTGCAATGGAAATATATACATTTATTTTACTGTCCAACAGAATGCCTTTGATTAAAATCAATATGTGTTTTCTCTGTTAAAATATATTATATTTCACTGTTGGCTTTTTCATTTAAATTCATTAGTTCATATTTATTTCAACAACTCTGTTGTCCAACAGATCCATGTATTTCCTATTAGATCAATTTCTAGTCAACCCACTGTAACTATAAAATCTCACCTAGGAGTTGATAATTAATTTGAAGAGTTCAAACACAGATATCAAGCAGAACAGCATTTGTTAAACTAAAAGCATTCAATCACTCTACCCCAGGATCATGCAGTTTTGTGAATGACTCCAGGTTCTGATAATAATGGGCAGCATTATTATCTTTTCTAGGAACAGAATCCATTAGAATAAGATGTCACTTTTAGATTTTTACAGTTTATATATCAGTTTAATGCAATTGTATTTTATCCTCACAAATTTAGAGATAAAAAAATGAGAAAGAGAGTCAGATAGGAAGAGAGAGAAAGACAGTCTGAACTGAGGTCTATTTAAAGTCTTCAGGTTTAGGAGAGAGAAAAAAGGCAGACGACCTAGGAATATTTTGTAGAATTAATGACTTTTAAGTCAGGCTCCTTCCAATTTCCCTGGGTATTGTCTTTAACACTCAGTTAACCTTATAGAGAAACATATACCTTAAAACACTAAGATTGCCTTTTCACCATCATTGTTTGACAGGTGATAAATACTTGGGCTGCACTAATTATTTTGCCAAGCCTGCAGGGGACTCTGGAAGCAAATGCTTGCAAGCTTATGGGGTTTGTGAGGAGCCCCCCAACCTCCATAGGGCCTCTAGTTAACACACTTGAAGCCTGGGTGTGGGTAGGGTCTATATTTCAGACTCACCCCTAACTCCCCAGTTTGTATCTGAGTGTCATTCTTCTCAAGCTGTCCTTTCAAATCAGTACTGGTATGCAAACCATACCCATTCTTTGGGCATTGAAATTTGGAATGCAGGGCTGTGTGACACGTCAGAGTTCTTCACAGTTTGCTTTTAGACCCAACTCTTTTACAGTCACCTGCTGGTGGCTGTCTACCCCACTAGTGGAAATAGCACAAGTCGGTGTCACCGAATCTTGACCCGTGGCTGTGGGGAAGTCTCCTACATCCACTGTCTGGAACTAGTGGTCAGAACTTGTTTCCTCATCCTCAGGAGTTCCCCAAACCCCTGTTGATGGGGAGCTTGCATCTGAGAAGATGTATCCCACTGTTATAGGGCAACCCTAATATAAAATGGTTTTCCCTCACTGGGTCCTCATCCGCGCGAGGAAGACTTTTATAATAGGTCCCAACTGCAGGCACATGCGACAAAAGTTATTAACGGGTTTTATTTTATGAAAGAAGGGGAATAAAATAGTAATAATACCAAGGGAAAGAGAGGGATACAAATCCGTAAATAACCTACCAGATCTTCTAAGCAATGGCGTGTTGAGAGCTGGCTCCAAGTCAAGTGAGATGGCTCCCAAGGAAGAGAGAGCCCAAAGTTCACCTCTCTGGTTTTATAGCCAGCCTGGCTGCTTAACTCCACCCTCAGGTCCCAGTGATCCACTCTTCCATAATCATCTTATCGGATTTGTGGTTCTGGAACACTGGTGGTCTGGAGTGGGGGTTGGTGTCCACACACCCATCTGTGTAATTCATTCAGGACTACCTTTCCCCCTAACACCACCACTCAGACAAAGACAAAACTGGAAATAGCTGCAGTGAAGACACTTCCAGAAGGCTAGCAGAGCAACCCAATGGGACTCGGTGGTTCGTCTGGCTACGTGTTCCCGGAGTCTCAATCAGCTTTCCCCCGGACCTTCTCAGAATTTGCTGAAGTTGGCACGTGAGTGCAGAGGAGTGGTTCAGGGAAGCTCAGAGAGGCTGGTCCCACTCCAAATCTTTTGCCAATCTCTCCAGTACCTGCTAAGGTATTTTTCCCTATCACTGTCACATCCTCAGGAAGTGCCCCATCTGGTCCTACTCGCCTGTCAGATGTCTCACCGCTGTTACCACAGACGCTGGCTCTCCCTGCTGGAGACATCCTGCACCAACACCCGCTCCAGAGGATGCCAGGCAGAAGGAATCTGGGAGATTCAAAACTGCTGCAAGCCCACATCGGTCTGACCAGGGACCATGTGACCAGGGGGCATAGGGGCACTCAGGGCAGCAATGACACCTTTCTGGGTGTTGCCAGGACTGGGAAGATGGAAGCTCTGGATTGGAGGGGGGAGGAGTTAAGGCATCTGCTCATTGCAATAATCACTGTTATGAAGTGAAAAGTTTAGTAAAAGAGAAATGTATTATTTGACGTGAAGGCCAGGATTGGGAGACCAATATCAGCTTTTTTTTTTGAGTGACTGGTCTCATCCTGGGAATTATTGACCTCTACTTACATAGGTAAGAATATACCTATATTTGCTTGTACAAAAAGAATACATAAATGCTTTTTGTTAGCATATGAAAGATTCCTTAGAGAATGTGTAGTACAAACAAGGTTTTATTTTCATTTAAATCAACACTCAGATTTTCAGGAGTGGGTTAAATAATGAAAGGTGCTAACTATTTCTCCACAGATTTCAAAAAAAAATTGTTAGGCTTACTAAACCAAACCTCAGAAAAAGAGAAATTTGGCAGTACAAGTATTTTTGTTTGTTTGTTTGTTTCTGTATTCAAACATATAGTAAAGAGAATAAGCAGGGAAATTTTAGTGGGAAGGTCTTACTTGCATTTTGTCTTTTGCAAATAAGCAGTATAATTTATGCCCTGTTCCTTTCAGTACTGATAGTAAGGGCTTGACATGTGTCAGGTCAATGAAAGTTTTCAGGTTTTTCTGCCCTCCCCAATGAAAGACACCTGCAGTCCCATACACATGCCTGATGGCAGGCACCTCGAGTAGGGTGTGGACATATGTAGATGAGTACACCTGGACTGAGACATGGGCATATAAGGGCAGTGTCATGAGGATGCCAGGAGCAGGAGCAGAGATGAAGCAGAAGTGTGGTGGTGGAGTAAGTAGCAGAATAGCATACAGAGAAGCAGCAGCAGCAGCAGTAGTAGCCCAGAGATTCACCAAGGACTAGGAGGCCTACCAGCTTCCTGGCCCTGCCACCCCTGCCTGCCACATACCTGGTCTCCTCTGATACTGAGCAATACAAGCCTGAAAAGGCCACCGAGGGCTCCAGGATTCCTCCTTTGCCCATCTGTGCGAATCATAGAGAACCTGCCTTGTGTCCTCTTGCCCCTACATCATGTAAGCCTTAACAACTGGTTTTTCTTTCTGTAATGCAAGTGCCTGACTAGAGCTTTGATACTGAGGTACCCACCTCTGCTGTACAACCATCCCAGGCCGGGTAGGCTCCCCGTTGGTGTTCGCAACCTCCAGCAAACTAGCACAGCAATGACAAGGATGAGGAATATGAAGGCAAGGCTGATACTATAATCAGAGTGATGATCCAGTCCATCTTCCCTGCAGAAGAGCAGATTATCACTGCAGAGTTATTATTTTGTGCTGAGCAGCTACTTCCTCTGTCGCTCAGGCCCCAACATCTTCACCACTAATTGTACAGTGACACTGGCCTTTTATCCTTCCCTTTTAGGTCCCAGGTGTGAGCATTTACACATGCTCACACCCATGCTCTTTGGGCCCAGGAGTCCATAATCATGGGAAGCACACAAGACTACAGGTGCGGGCCATAGAGGCCATTGGTGGGAGGGTGTGATAAAGCCTGGTTTTTAACTCATTTACCCTACAACCTCCCAAGAGGGCTAGCTCAGACAGCATGTAACACCCTATAGTGCCAGCAAGGCACACAGCAGGTTTTCTATGGTCCAGGCAGATGGGTAAAGGAGTCCTGGAGCCCTCACTGACTTTTTCAAGCTTTTATTGAGCTGTTTTAATCATTTTTAGTGTGACAACCAGGTACACAGCAGGCAGGAGGGCCGGAAGCCAGGAGGTTGGCAGGCCTCCCAGCCCCTAGCAAATCTTTGTTAGAGTCAGAGTTTAAACTTGAAAAACGACCTACAGGCCTTTTCTAGTAGGTCAGCTGGTCCCATACCTTAGGCTCTCCTGAGCAGTTAAGGGCAGGGCTATGAAACAAGAATGTTACCTTAGTATCTAGCAGGTCAGCTGATCCCTCCCATACCTTAGGCTCTCCTGGACAGTTAAGGGCAGGGCGGATGAAACAAGAATGTTATCTTAGAATGTGCACCCAGGTATGGGGCAGAAGCCTGAGCCCNNNNAAAATGGATCTCCTGTAAGTTTAAAAATTTGAAACTTGTCTCTCTTTAAAGCTATTTGCTGTGCTCATTGCGTGGGCTTTGATCTCTCAGCTTATTGGCTGCAACCTATGTAAGGCAGGAAATTCACTATAAAAGTCCACTTCTTCTTCCCTCGGGGTCGATTGTCTCAGCCAGACCTGCGTGTCATGGTTGAACGGTCGGCTCCAGCATGCTGGCGTAACTAAAGCTCTACGTGACCATTGCAGCCCTGTGTCCGCTCTTTTCTTTTGGGGTGCCCACGGAAACTTGGTACTTTACATCTTCACTCTTTCTGGGCTCTCTGGCATTCTCATGTGGTCTCTGTTCTCTCTGCTTCCTCTACTGCTTCTGCTACCCAGTCTCTCAGCCCAGGCGCACCCACTTGCACATGCTCACACCCTACCCCAGGTGCCCAACATCAGGCATGCATGTAGGACCACAGGGTTCTATCCTTGATGCTAACAGCAGGAGGGCAGAAAAAAACTGGTAACTTCCATTTACCCCACACACCCTCATGACCAGATAGTCAGGCTGCCTCCTGCCACTAAGAAGATAAGTCTCTAAATATATAGCATAAATTAACTATCCCCTTTGTTGTACTCATTACACAGACATCAGACTGATACAGTAACAGATTCCTTCCTGGATTTTCTTTGTAGAAATCCTTGAAATACTTCTTGTTGTGAATATAATCCTCATGAGAAGCTCAGAATTTGGGCAGCTTTTCCAGACCTATTTGGAGGCTGTTACTGGGCTCCAGTCTTCAGTCTTGTTCTTTGATGAACATACCTATTTATAAGCTCACAATTGTAACCTCACTAAGATGTAATCCCATTAAGATATTCATTTTGTACTGTCATTTTATATTAGTCACTCTAACACCATGGGACTTTGCAAAATGTCCATTTTAAGTGAAGTTTTGTTATTTTTTTCTACCAAGTTTGAATAAATTAGCCATGTCTCTGATATGCATTGTTGAGAATGACCAGAAAGCCTAGTGGTAATAAGAAGAAAAGATTAAGTGTGTTCACGAGGATGTGTGGCCTTGCTCCAGTGCTTAGAATTATGTAGTATACTAAATGCACAAATACAGGCTCGGAATTGTCTGGGTTTGTTTTCTTTTTCACTTTCCACAGACAGAAACAGTCTAGTGACCAGTGCTCTGCTGCCCTCTGCTGGTTTAGGTTGGAATCCTGTG
The DNA here is from genome assembly GCA_019455555.1 of Galemys pyrenaicus. Taxonomy (NCBI): domain Eukaryota; kingdom Metazoa; phylum Chordata; class Mammalia; order Eulipotyphla; family Talpidae; genus Galemys; species Galemys pyrenaicus. The sequence continues at coordinate 35,526 of JAGFMF010011396.1, read as the reverse complement.
TTGAAGCTTCAGGGGACTTTATTTGTGGAAGTTTCTCTTTAAACATGAAATAAACTAAAGCAAGTTTATAATAAAAGTGTGAAATGCTTGATGTGTATACTTAGTCAAATATATAAAGAGTAGCAAGTATTTTGATATTTATATTATACTGCCCTTTAGTCACTGGAATGCCATCAAAACTGCAACTTCTCACCCAAAATTTAAGATTCAGTTCATTAGTGACCCCTTTTATGAAAGTAATCCTTGTTGGGTCACAAATCAAGTGTTACCTAAAGTTCATACACATATGTAGAGGACAAGGAGAGACAAGAGAAAGACAGGCCATTCCAGATTGGTAGGTAACAGATTTCATAATAAAGGGAAACTCCATAGAGGATTTGTCAGGGGCACCTGCAAGATACGTGGTTTCTGCACCTGCCTCCCTTTTTTCAAGGGTTTATATGGAGGTTTGAACCAGGTTTAATCATGTGCATCATCCAGATAGTCTTAGCAACACATTTCATCTCAGGGACTTACCCTTAGTCATATAGAGGGCAAGTGACTCACATATACTTGGGGAAGGGGGAGAAGACTCCAATTACCAATTTCTCAGGTCCACTTTTTGGGTTCACCTCTGTCATTTTTTATTACAAAAGAATAAGATAGAGGGGCCTTCCTAGTGCTGCAATGGGTTGAGAACCTTACTATGAAGCAAACTAAAGCCACTGCAGCAGTCCTAGCCCTACAACCGGCCAGGGAGGTGACCCACATGGCGTGGCAGACCTCTCCTGCCTCACCTGCTGCTCCCCTCTGCAGTGTATTTCAGTTAATCTGCCTGTTCTGCTCCCCATTCTGTCTCTGGTGAATCCTCTCACCACCACCCCCCTACACCTCTGGCCTGTACCTCAACTCTGGTATGCATAGATAAGTAAAATCTTAGAAAAATAAAAGATAAAAATTCAGACAGGCAGCTCATCAGACATAGAAACAGAGAGGTAAAGAGAAGGACGTAGGCAGACACACAAATATCATGGTTATTTTTGATGGAGAGAATGCATTTCCTGACTTTTCCTCCAGTATCCTCTGCATCTTGGCTCCATGTCTGCCTTTTAGTTTACAGACATATTTTCTCTTACCGTCAGAGTTTGCATCAAAGGGGACCCTTGGATCAATATCCTGCATCAAACCTATAAACAGGGCTTCTATGAATGTATATTTGGTATACATATATACACATTACATATGTGATATCTATTGGTATATTTTCACACCAGAGTGTTATTAAAAAATGCAAAAATGTTTCCTACTTTTCCCTGTTGTGGGCACAGCCGAAGTACCTGGCGCTAAAATGAAGTTCAATCTTTCTGTAACTTCTGACTGTAGCAAGAACCATAAAAAGACATTTCAATGCATCTTCTCATATTATTCTTTCCACTGAGCTAAGACAGAAGTACAATGTACAATTCATGCCTATTCAGAAGGATGCTGAAGTTCAAGTATTCAAAAACACTGAATAGGGCAGTAAATTGGCAAGATAGCCCAGGTTTACAAGAAGAAATCTGTCATCTACATTGAATGAGTTCAGTGGAAGAGAGTGAATGGCAGAACCACTCATGTGGGCATTCATCCCTGCAAGATGGTTATCAGTAGACCTAAACTGGATATAGATCTCAAAAAGATCATGGAACGGGAAGACAAATTTCACCATGTAGGAAAGGAAAAGGGCAAATACAAAGAAGAAACAATTGAAAAAATGCAGGAATAAAATTATCTCATATAAAAATTGAATTAAAAGCTGCTAAAATAAAAAAAAAATTCCCAAGTGATTGTAGATGAGAGATCCCTGTCACTAGCTTTGACAGTGAAGTCTCACATGGGAATATGTATTGAAGAACATGGTTAATATGCCTGTACTGTCATTGTAAGAGAAGTTGTGGGATGCAGGGGAAGGCTGGAGAGTTCTGAGTGGCAGGAACATATATGTTGAGAAATCATATTTACACAAAGGATTTTCAGAAATATTGGCAGCAAAAACAAAATTAAATGTGAACTTCAAAAATATATAAAGTATATGTACAGTAGATATTTATGGATTATTATTCAGTGCTTTATATCCATACTATGAAGATGTGGAGGCAGTTGATTAATAAGTGTAAATGCTAATTAAATATTGTATGGCACTTTAAATATTCATTGTATCATAGTGTCTTTTAATTGGAAAAATTTGAGAGCCAGTGAACTAGAACTAGGTTATAAGGCTTATACTAATACTCTACACATTCATATTACGTTGTTGTTTTCATCAAAGCTTGCTGTTGCTAACTGAAAATATGAAGAAAGTCTTTGAGTGGAAAAGGCTTGATTTAAACATTCTGCTTTCGAGGTGGAAGACTGAAAAATGATAGTGAGGATAATCAGTAAATGGGGTTTGAGGGAGACTTCTGGGCTGCTCTCCAGCAATCATTTTCCTTGGGGGGGGGGGGCGGGGAAGAGGGCAATATTACTGCCTCACAGGTTGTGGTGTCAGGTTTGGCCATGGAATTTGCTTTGGGAGATAAAAGGAGGAAGGTCAATGCTGGGCAAATAGCCGATATGCATATTTGTGTAGGTAAGAGATTATCTTCTCGCTATAACATCAACCAGGGTTATCAAGGTAGAGGGGAGAGCTACTTATCATGTGCAAGTGAAAAAAATTAAAATTTTGTGGCAATAAGGTTGCCATACCAGAACCAACTAACCTATCAGACTGATGTGTCCCCTACTTGTCAACTCAGGGATTTCAGGCAGGAGCTCTTACTTAGCCATTAAAATGGTCACTCTTTAACCTGATCTGCTCATTTAGCAAGTTTAAAGGTACACACTTTAATATCTTTCACAGGAAAGTGCAGGTGATTATTTTTCTCCTGGGCTAAAACTGTGTAGATCTGGGTCATCTTACTAAAGTATCAGTGGCCTTGGAGTTGAAATTTCCAGAAGAGGTGATACAAACCATATGCTGATCAGGACTGTGGGGCAGAGGAGGGGAACATTCTGGACAGTTTCAGGGGATGTGTGAGTGACCACATCCATGGTTCCATGTTCATTTACATGCCCTTGTGCTCTGGGACACAAAGCTTTAATAGAGGATGATTCAGCTGATTCTTGAGCCATCTGAAATATTGAAAGTAACAATTTCAAGGCTACTGTCACTTTTTGACAATTACTTTAATTTCTCCTCTTCTGCAGACAATATCATTGAAATTCAATGGTGTGTAACACCCACAATTCCTTTGTCTCTAGATGCTAGAATTTTAGATGGTAAGAATTTTTAAATTTCTAATAACACTTTCTACTATTATTAAATCCAGGGAACTAAGAACATTAAAATATATAACTAAAGAAGTAATTGTTATTTTAAAAAATACAAATTTTCTTAAGTACAACAAACAAATTTAATATAAAAGAGCAAATAAAATGCATTACCTGAAGAAACAGATAGTCTCCCTAGTCCTCTTTTCCAGTCACTATTTTCTTCCCTCAGCTGCTGAGGGACTCCATCATCTTGACATTCAAACAGCATAAATTACTTTCTCTTTGTTTTTGTACATTTTAAAAATGGATTCATACAGTATGTAGCCTTTTGTGCCTGGCTTCTTTCACTCACTGTCATGTCTGTGAGATTTGCACATATTGTTGTACATTGCTCTCAATGATTTCCTTAGTCTTCAGCTAGCTACTGTTGATGGACATTTGAGTAACTTAGAGTCAGGGGATATTAAAAACAGCTTGCATACAAATAGTCTATTTTGTGATTTTGGTATATAAATTGCTTATTTCTGTTGGATCCTTGTCTAAGAATCAAAGTACCACATCATAATGTGTGCACACCTTCGGCTTTGGTAGATACTATCAAAGAGCTCTTCAAAGGTGTTATAACAATCTGCACTCCCACCAGTAGCATGAGGGGGGCGGTGTCCCAGTTCCCTCATACTCTCACAACAAATTACTAATACTATTCTGTCTTAATAATTGACTTTGTGGAAAGCTTTCACATCTGGAAGGGATAGTTCCTTCTGATTACTTGTTTTCAGGGTTTCCTTGGGTAACCTGACGTGTTTGCTTTTCCATATAAATTATAGAGTAAATTTGTTTTGCTTTAGGGTGAAGGAGTGTGGAAGTAGAGACTCCATTATTTTTTTAAATTAAAACTTACCAAACTAAAAGGTTATGACTGATTGGGGGAGACATAGAGGGAAAACCGAAAGCACATGATTACAAGAGAGGTCCCAGTCTCTCTGCCCTGAAGCCACCTGCCAGGAGTAGATCCCATGCCAGGAGTGTTAGGTCGGCATCTTTGTCAGAGTCCTAGCTGGAGCTGGAGCAGAAGTCCTAGCTTGAGTAGGAGCCTGAGCAGATGCTAGGTGTGACTAGTCATGTTGAGAGCTTCCCACATGGAACACAAGCCCCTGCTACAGGATCAGTGACACACCTACCACCTGGAACCCAGGTAAGATGACTATGCTGATGAATACATAGATAATGCCACCACTTCTACCCCTACATCACTACATGGATACCCAACCACCACATCAGGGTCTGTAACATCCTCTGTTGAAAGGTCACCCCTTACCCTGACAATTCCATCACTGTCATTGCAGACTTTTCAATCTGAAGAGTTAGGGCTTTAGAGGACGTCCTCCTCCTCTTGGGCATCTCTTTGAACATCATTTTGTTTCCATTTTTATTCATCTTCTGTTTTCCTTGAAGAAATGAAATTGTCCCAACTGCAGAACAAATTCTAGTTAAAGAAGCACTTCTGCCTGTCCTACGCTCCACTGTCATTTTCTAATGTAAATGTTGTGGACAATTGTTTTGTTTGACTAAATTTCAGCACTGTTCTAAAGAAATGAAGTGAGAAAACAAAAACCAATAGAAAAAATCATGGTGCTATGATTATGAGCACTTTAATAAAGGCATAAAAAGCCCTAGATTGGTTACTAAACTCCAGGGATTCGTCATGGGCAAGAGACTTCATTCATCCCCCAAACAAGCCATAGACTTTCCTTTCCCAAATTGAGAAAAAGCATTTAGTACTTGCTTGTGCAGTGAAATTTGTTGCTCACCTTCTACTTCCCAGAGAAGTGGATTTGGGAATAATCACATTCACAAATACATGCAGTGTTCCAACCTCTGACTGTTGACCTTAAACTTCCAGACTTAAACTATATATATATATATATATCCAAAGGCTGCCAGGTATTCAGTCCTAAGGCTGTTTTTATAATCTTTCCTAATTGGAGCAGCATTGTTTAGTGCAGCAGAAACCAGGGGGAAAAAAATCAAACTTTCACCTCCCATGTATCACGCACATAGAGTTTGCATATTGAAGAGGTGCTCTTAACTCAGTGTAGGCAGTAGTTGACTCAGATAACTGCAGTATCTCTGTTCAGTGAAGTTAGAGTGACCTCATCATGAAGATCTCATTTAGGCAAATAACTTCTAACCACACACGCGTTCACATACACACACCCAGCAAATAAAATGAGCTTACCTTGAAACCCTAATTTTCATGACTCTTGAGAATTCAAACATTTTATATAATTTTCTTTAGTTGTGGTGTCATTGTTCCTTTAAAGAATTCAGAAATTGGGCCTCCCTGGTGGCGCAGTGGGTTAAGCAACGCACTATGAAGCAGACCGCAGCCACTGCAGCATGAGTTCGATCCCTGCTGCCGGCCAGGGAGG
>JAGFMF010011396.1:11569-25346 GCA_019455555.1 Galemys pyrenaicus | reverse complement strand
TTTCTTTCTTTCTTTCTTTCTTTCTTTCTTTCTTTCTTTCTTTCTTTCTTTCTTTCTTTCTTTCTTTCTTTCTCTCTCTCTCTCTCTCTCTTTCTTTCTTTCTTTCTTTCTTTCTCTTTCTTTCTTTCTCTTTCTCTTCTCTCTCTCTTCTCTGTCTCTGTCTCTGTCTCTCTCTCTCTCTCTCTCTGCAGAATGGAATAGGGCAAGGACTACAGAGTTGTGAAAATGGAGAGAATTCTGAAGAAAAAGGATCCTAGGACTGCTTTCAAGAACATCTTCAAATCCCTGTGGCTTTGACTTTTTTATTAACCCAGATTATTTTTCTTGAATTGGGGAAAGATTTTTCATATTTCCCTGTAAGTGATGGTGTTATAAGTTATCATCATGACAAACTGGTAATACAAGAGCCCAGTGATATTAATTGCATTAGAAAAAAGTAATATATCTAATCTAGGACATGAAACCCTTGAGTTATTTGGACAGAAAAATTTATTGAAAACCCTTTCAGATTCTACTTTCAAAATAATAAATTTTGAAATTTAAAAATAATAAAAATTTTTGTTATGTGGAAATTAATTAAAAGTGAAGTACCCTAAAGGACTCCAAGGACAACATTAAGAGGAATAATTTTGTCATTATAGAAGTTCCACAAGGAAAAAAGAGAAAGGCCCAAAGAAATATTTTAGGAATAGTGGAAAACATTAACCCAGGGAAGGAAACAGACATCCAGGAATAAGAAGTATAGGGTGTTCCAAATCAGAGGACACTTAAGAGATCTACACTAAGACAGTAAAAATAAAAAAAAAAAAATAAAGGATCTTAAAAGCAAAAAGATAAAACCAGCTTATTACATACAAGTGAAACTCCATAAGGTTATCAGCAGACTTTTAACAGGAAATTTACAGGCCAGAAGAGAGTAAATTGTCATACTCAAAGTGATGGAAGGGGGGAAAAAAAATCTAACCATAAAATCTACAGCAAGAGAAATTAACACTCAGATTTGAAGGAAAGTTAGTTTGCCAAGAAGAGAAAGGTAAAGAAGTCATCACCACTAAATGAACATTGTGAGAAATGTCAAAGGGACTTCTTTAAACTGAGAAAAAAATGAAACTAACTCATTAGAAGAAGTAAATGTACAGTAAAATAGTTGATCAATTAAACAACATAAATGATAGTGAAAAATTAATAAAATTAACTAAAGCTAAAATAACTAGTCAAAGCATAGATATAAAGATGTAAAATGAGACATCACAAATATGAAAAGGAGTCAAAACCACGAAGTTTTTAAATGTATTCAAGTTTCAATGGCTATTGACTCAACGCAGAACATTACACACATAAGAGAGTAAAACTTACAGCTAATACACAAATGAAAATGGAAAAGGAATCTTAACATATGACTATATAATATCATCAAATCTCAAATTAAGAGAGAAAGAGAAGAATAAAGGAACAGAGCAATCATGAAAAAGCCAGAAAACAATGAACAACATATCAATAAATACATACCTATCAAGAATTATCTGAGATGTCAATGAACAAATTCTTCGCAAGACAGAGAGTTTCTGACTGGATAGAAAAATCAGTGACTCACTTCCAGGATCAGGACACACATAGGATGAAAGGGGAGGGATGGAAAAATATTTCAAACAAATAAAATTAAACAGAAAGTTGGTACAACTATTCTTATATTAAACAAGATAAACTTTAAAGCAAAGACTTTAATAAGACAAAAACAGACTCAGCTCATCTATTCTGATGGGCTCAATCCATCAAGGAACTGTGACAACCACTAATATATATGCTCTCAACATAGGAGCATGAAAATGCACAAAGCAAATATTAACAGACCTAAGGATAAAAAGTGTCAGTAACACAATAATAGTAAAGTATACACAATTTACATCATGGGATAAATCTCCAGAAAAAAAAAATCAACAAGGAAACATAAGTCTTAAATGATATTAGAAAAAATGGATTTAATAGCTATATACAGAATATTTAACTGAAAGATAACATAATATACAAACTTCTCAAATGCACATGGAACATTCTAATTTTTTTTGAAAATTTATTTATGCATACAAGAACTGGGGTACAGGCCAGAGGTGCAGGGAGTGAGAGGAGTCACCAGAGACAGAGTGGGGAACAAAACAGGCAGATGGATTGAAATATACTGCTGAGGGGAGCAGTGGGCAAGACAGGAGAGGTCTGCTGTGCTCTGTGGGACACCCCCATGGCTGGGGATCAAACTCATTCTGCAGTGGCTGTGGATAACCTCATAGTGCTATGCCTCAACCCCTTGTGTCACCAGAGAGGCCCACACATGGAACATTCTTAAGGATAAATAAAATATTGGGACAAAAAACAAGTCTCAACAATTTTATCAAGATTGAAATCATATCAAACATTTTCTGATCACATTGGTACAAAGCTAGAAGTCAACCAACATAAACTAGAAAAATGACAAAATTTTGGAGATCAAACAACACACTACTGAATAAGTATTCATTTAATGAAAAATGATAAGATAAATAAAAATTTACCTGGAGAAAATTCAAACACTGCATACCAAAATCTTTAAGATGCAGCAAAAGGGCCATTAAGAATTTATGTGAAGAAACAAGAAAAACCCGAAAAAGAATCTAACCTTACATCTAAAAAAAAAAAAAACCACAAAGTGAAAGTGATTAAAAGAAAGAAAATAATAAGAATCAAAATAGAAATTAGACCCAAAAAGTAAAAGAATATAAGTGAAACTAAGAGCTGTTTAGAAAAAAAAAAATAATTTAAACTTTATCTAGAATCATTAAGATAAAAATTTCATTGTAAATGAAAGAGAAATTGCAATGAGATATCATGAAATATATCTTCATAATTTTTATTATTAATTTTTAAATGAAATTTACATACATTATATATTTATTAAATGCTGTGTAACAAATCATTTCCAATCTTAGTGACTTAATACAGAAATAATCATAAGTATTAGTAACATCTAATAATGTCTGTAGTTCAAGCATCTGGAGCTTGGAAGGAGGTTGTGGTTCTGTTTCTCATGAAGGTATAGTTCAATGTTGGATAGTCTGAGTTGGATTATTCACTTCATGGTGACTCATCCTCATGGATATTAGCATCAGACCTCAGTTTTTGTTCCCATGAGACTCTCCACAGCACAACTTGAGTATCCTCATGTTATGATAACTGAGTTCCTCCAGAGTGTGATCCAAGAGATGAACACAGAAGTTGCAATGCCACTTAGAACCTAACCTTGGGTGCTACTAACTCCACTTATTCTGTCACTTATAGCAATTATTCAGTAAGATAGAATCTTCAAAAGGGCACAATAATAGGCGGAAAGGAACACTGGAGGCCATTGTGGAGAATGACAACAAATGAGTGACCTACAGCAATCTTAAGCATACAAGCAAATGAATTTAGATACATGCATATATTCAAGAAACCCTCACCCCCATTAAGATATGGAATATTTCTATTACTACTGGTTCCAAAGAATCTACTTATCTGATTTGTTCATGATACATTAATTTTACCTCTTCAAGAACTTCATATATGTGGAAAAATAACTATCATTTTTGTGTCCAATTTCTTTTACTCAGCATAACATCTCTGACAATAATCTATATTGAGTATGCAAGCAATTCATTCTCTTTCAAATTCAAATAGTATCTCACTGTATGAATGTACTGAAATGTATCACCACAGAATTTACAGAACCTGGAAAGGGACAATGTACAACCATAGAATCTACATGAAAACATGGGCCAGTCTGGTTGTTGATTGGATTCAATTCAATTTATGCAACATCATGTTGAGCTCAAGGTACTGATTTTGTCACAAAGATGCTAATAAAACTGAATATCATATGGGTCTATCCTTGAAGAACCCACAAGTTACTGATGAAATAGAAGCACACAGAGTCAACCTGGTATGATGCATGTTGAGAAATGTGGAGCAGAGATTTACTGAGGAAGTAACTATCCAGTTCAAAATCTCAACCACAGATCTAGGAAGGATGGGGGAGCTTTATTTGCATTTCTTAAAACCAAAAATAATAACTTAAAGTGCACAGAAGGGAGAATGGCTTGTAGTTATGAGCAGTATAAAAAGGGAATTCTCAGATTCCTAGAAGGCTGGAAGGAGACTGGGCACTGAGGTAGATCCTCACAACCCTGACTACAGCATTCTGCTTGGTGGATGACTACATGCTATCATGGTCCATGAGGATGACTCCTCATTGTTTCTCAGTCATGAACTATATACTGAGGACAGGATCTACCGAGAGGATAGTAAGGCCGTCACGGTTTTCTTCACTGGATGGTCCAGGATAAAAATATGGCTTCAGAGGCTGGGTGAAGGTGCTTTTGAAAGTATAGAGAATGGTATAATCTGTCACATTATAGAAAGAGATCAACCCTTTCTCATACTGTAGAAAAACACCCACTGTCAAGGGAGGCTCTGGGGTATAAATAGAGAGACGGGGGCTAGAAAGTGCCTTCAACTCACCATTCCTCAGGCAAAGTGTCCAGAAACCATTTTCAGGACTAGCAGAGATGTCCTGTCCTTTCCGGGGAATTGAGGCAACACACAGTCCTATTGTCCACTTGTTCTTCCCTGCTACACAGACCTCCCAGTAATGCTCACCCCTGGAGAAGCTATCCTGACCCAGCACAGCCACCAGAGTATCAAATCGCTCAGAATTGTCAAGAAGATCTTGTCTTTCTAAAAGAGAAGTCACTGATTTTCCATCATTTGACACCTCAAGATAAGGGTGAGCAGTGTCTTTATCCAGTAATATATTTTCTGTAGAAGAAAGATTAGATCAATTAATTATATGACTTAAGACTTTTTATCTTCTAAGACAGGGGTGAAAGAAGGGTGAGGGATAAATCAAATCACTTAGAGGATCCTTTTCAAAACTAAAGAGACATAAAATATACAAATGTACAAATTTCCTAACCCATTATCCATGATGCCTTCCATTCCCAAATCTGAACTGTTTTTTTTTTTAAGCGAAACGTCAAACTATTTCACTGATAAATTGATTTGAAGTTATCACAGTTTCCTAGTAAAAAACTGATTAAGGTTAGAAGGATGCATAGCTGCCAGTTTGCAGTCATGTGACAAACCTTTACCAATGTTTCAAATATCAGAATGTTGTTTTTTTATTTAAATATTTATTTATTTATGTATACAACAGCTGAGTATAAGCCAGAGTCATGGGAGGTGAGAATATTCACAGAGACAGAGCAGGGAACAGAACAGGCAGATCAACTGAAATACACGTTAAGGGGAGCAGTGGGCAAGACAGGAGAGGTCTGCTGGCCGGGGCAGGAATTGAACTCGTGCTGCAGTGGCTGCTGTTCGCATCATAGTGTGTTGTTTAACCCACTGCACCACCAGGGAGGTCCCTGTTTATGAAGTATTTTCACTAGGAGTGTTATGCTCACTATGATAGAGTTAAAGTGTGACAAGTGGATAAAGAAATGCCATGGAGTAAACCCCATCAGCAAAGCACAGGGGAGAACACATGCTCAGTGTATATAAGAAACAAAGTATCTGGTACAGCTAGAAGGAAGGTGAGGGGGGAGAAAGGATATGGAGGTAGAAAGGCAACAAGAGTCGGACAGGAGTATGTAAATCAGTGAAGACAATATTCAGGACTCTGGCCTTTTCCTGAATGAAAACTATTTAATGGCTCTTGGGCTATAAAATAGAGAAACAGGGTAGGAGTCACCTAGAAATTGTTCAAGTAGTTGTTGTTCTTTATGTATTTTGTCTGGAAGAAGATATAATAATGTGTGTGTGCTGGTGAGAATAAGGTTATGGGGGCCTCCCTGGTGGTGCAAGGGGTTGAGTCACAGCACCATGAAACTATCCGTAGCCACTGCAGCATGTGTTCGATCCCCAGCCAGGTGACCCACATGGTACAGCAGACCTCTCCTGTCTCACATGCTGCTCCCCTCAACAGTGTATTTCAGTCTGTCTGCTATTCTGTTCCCCACTCTGTCTCTGGTGAAATCCTCTTACCACCACTACCACCATCTACCCCCGTGGCCTGTGTTCCAGTTCTCGTGTGCATAAATACACTTAAAAAACAATAATAAGGTTATAGACATGAAAGAATTGAGGAAAGGCCAGGAGTAAAATGAGAGAACAGAAACCCAGTTCCCTATATTATTGATCTTATTTTACTCTGGAGTGTCTGGTGGTTGTGGTTGTCAGATTAGGATGGAGTGATGACTTATTTCCCACTGATCTATAAACTGCATCTCAGTATAAGGTGATTCAATTGTAACCATGCTTTGCAGAGCTTGTGCAGTCATTGAAATGGGTCTTCCTGAAACATAGTCTCTCCCATTTATTGACTTGATTCTTATTTTAGTGTTTGGCCTATATATTCAAAATCAAATGATTTTCTGAGTTTTATGATACCTTACAGATTATTTGGGCAAAACCATCTGTTTACAGCAGAATACCAAAAAGCTTAAATGGCAAGCATTAAGTCATTCCTGCCACACATTATCAACTTTGCTTATTTACCTGCAAATTTTCGAACTTTATTTAGACCTGCAAATAGAAACATTCAAAGTTAGCTGAATAACTGGCAGGGGAAGGGATGTTGCAAGCAATGACAAGTAGCATGGCACTTCTTTTTTTGTCATTTTGATATCACTCACCCGCCACTCCTATGGTGATTCTTCGGTCTGCAGCCAATCAGAGAGAGAAGTAAGTATTTCAAGGGAACAAAGACTTTATTTTCAATTTAGCATATGAAAGAGACATAGAACTTACCAAGTTCACTATTGAGTTCATCTAAAAAGTAAAATAGAGAGGTGAAAATATTAATTCCTCGTACTCCAAGAAGTGTAATGCCAGGCTTTGCCCCTATCTACATAGCAAGTGATTGATGAATAGCTTTATTTCTGTAGTTTGAGGCTCAAAAAGAGAAAGGACAACTTGTTCAAGACTTCCACGAGACAAACTCAGCTTGTTAAGCAAAATTTCCAGTAGACTTGTAAACTTGCTTTCTCAAGTGCACATGGGACAATTTCAAGGGTAGGTTATATGCTAGACCACACACACAAAAAATCTTAGCAAAGTTAAGAAGACTAAAATAATACCAAGTATCTTTTCTAACCACAATGGTATGAACATAGAAATCAATAATAGGAGAACTGGTAATTCACATAGAAGTTAATCACATCCCTGCACTACCAATGAGTCAAAGAAATTTAAAGACATTAAAAAAGAAGCATTTTGAGAAAAAATGGTATACAACAGATGAGTACTTAAGGGGTACAGCAAAGGCAGTTCTTTGCATATTCATAATATGTGTATGGCTCAAAGTGGGAAAAACAAAGATGTCTATCAACAAGTGGATGGATACACAAATTACATCCATTTGACTCAAGCAATTAATTTCAAATGAGCAATAAATACAAACCACTGGTAAACAAAATGATGCATAATCTCAAAATAATTATGCTGAATGACACAAGGCAGCCTTCCCCAAACTGTATGATTACATTTATATAGATTCTATGAAATGTAAACTAATCTTTAAAAAGAGAAAAAGGGTTATATATAGTATTTGCTGAAAAAATTGATAGTTATTTAGTGCTTACATTTCCTTCAAGTTTTAAAATATTATGCATCTGAATAACGTGATAAAATTGAGACTTAGGGGTATATTTAGTCAAAATAATAAAACCTCTAAAAGTCAGTTATCAGGCAAATGTTTTTATTTTAATGTTTTTCAAGTCAATAGTTTGGATGGTATCAACCCAGAGCATTTCAGAATGTTTTACAACTCTTCGAATCTTTCCCTAAAGTTTTTGGCAAGTTCTGAGCTGTAGATAAAAGGATAATAAAGGTGACTATATTGAAGCATCAAAATTATTGAGTGGGAGTCTGACCTCTGAAAACTTAAAACAGGTGGGGAAAAGAATGGAAATACACTCATAATATAGTTTCATACATAACACATGAAAGCTTATATGATTTCTAGTATTCTTCGCATCTGCTGATACTATTTGTTGAAACAGGCATACATTTTTATTTGCATAATAATTATTATTGAGTGTAGGCATGACTATAAGGCAAGGTGCTGGATAAATAAAACAAGGTGCCCACTTGGACCATTCCTATTCAACATAACATTGGAAGTAAAGGTAGAGAAATCAGGCAACAAAAAGAAAAAAAATATACTGGAATTATAGTGGTAGAAATAAAATTGTGTTTGCAAGTGAGGTATTATATTATAGACTATAGAAAATGCTAAAGACTCAACTAAAAAAAAATTTTTGATCTAACCAACAAATCCAAAAAATGCAGAGTACAAAATCATATAAAAATCAAGTGTTTTGTGGCCTAACAAAAAGTTGTCTGGAAAAAGATATAAAAAAAACAAACTTTGACTCAGTAGCATCAAAGACAATAAAAACACATGGAAATATTTAGCCAAGGAGGTGAAAGATTTATACAATGAAAAGTTATAAGATGTTGAAAGAAGCTGAAGCTATAAATAAATGGAAAGACATCCTATGTTTTAAAATGGATCAAATAATACATTTGAAATAGTCAAACAATGAAAAGTCATCTAATGATTCAGCGCAACCCCCACCAAGATTCCGATGGCATTTCTTAAAGAAATAGGAAAAAAATCCTAAAATTTATACAGAAGCACAAAACACTCCAAGTAGTCAAAGCAATCATGAGAGACAACTAAGCTAGAGACACCACACTTCCTGACCTCTCATTAGATTATAAAGTTATAGTAATCAAAAGAATGAGATACTTGCATAAAGCAAAGACAGACCAGCGAAACAGAATGGAGAGCTCAGGAAAAACCTATCCACTAAGGGTAAGTACTTGATAAGGAAGCTAAGATACTCAATGGAGAAAGAACATTCTTTTAAATAAATATCAATATGAATGAAATTCTATGTCTATCATATATGTTCAAAAAAATTAACTCAAATTGGATAGAAGATTTAAATGTAAAATCTGAAACCACAAAACATCTGGGTGCAAACACAGAGAAAAATTTCTTTGACTTGTGCCTTGGCAATGACATTTTGTAACTGACTCCTTAATCAAAAGCAACAAAGTAAAATGAACAAGTAAGATTATATCTAACTAAAAATATGTCTCACTGAAAAAGAATCCACTAACAAACTGAAAATGAGATACAATACTGGCAAATTATTTATCTGATAGGTGAAAAAATAAGTGTAAAAACTACAATGAGATATCATCTGACACCTGTTAAATAGACGATCATAAGAAATAAATTCTGGTAAGGATGTGGAGTAAAAGCAATCTTTGTGAAATATTGGCAGAAATTTAAATTGGTGCAGCCATTATAGAAAAAAACAGAATGGGTGTTCATCAGAAAATTAAAAATAGAACTGTCATATGAACCAGAAACTTTACTTTGAGTATACATGTGAAGGAAGAAAATCACTGTCCCAAAAAGATATCTGCGCACCCAATTCATAGCAATGTTATTTATAATAGTCCTGCCATGGAACCAACTTAAGTGTTCATAAATGAAAGGATGGATAAAGAAAATTGGAGAGGCAGACATGTACATGTATTTAATGTACAGTGTCATGGTCAATGCTGAATTCAATTGGAGAACATCTTTGTTGTACATCACTTACCATTCTCTTTCTCTATTTTTTCTGTAAAAAACAAATACATGTTAGAGTTCCTTTTTTTTCATACCCGCAGAAAACCCACTTCAGATATTTGTCTCCACTTGACAACAGAAACCTTAAGGTCACAAAAATAGTGTACAACATGCTAACAATGATAAATAGTAAATCACAAAGTTGCTAAGATAGATCTTAAAAGTTCTCATCAAAGTATAATAATATGTTTATAGCTCTGAGAGGTAGTGGATGTTAAGTATAATTATCATGGTAATCATTTTGTAATACATTTACATATCAAATCTTTATAGTGTACATTTAAAGCTTTAATGATGTTACATGTTAATTATCCTGATAGTGTTGTGGCAGAGAAGGAGTAGGGAGAACAAAACTTGAGGTCAATGCAGAATTCAGTTGGAGTGGGTTGTTATTGAACATCACTTACTTTTCTCTTTCTCTATTTTTTCTGCATGGAAAAATAAACATAAGAAAGCAAAATAAATTTGTGTTAAATAGTGTCTTTCTCTCCTTACTTACAGAAAATCTGCCTTATATTTTGGTTCCCGAATGACAACAGAAACTCTAATATCACAGACATAATGTACAACATAATGACAAAAAATCAGTAAATTTGAAAGTTGCTAAAGGGTAGATCTTAAAAGTTTTCACCAAATGTAAAATAATAAACATGTAACTATGTGGGATGATGAATGTGAACTATACTATTGTGATAATCATTTTGCAATACATGAGTATATGAAATCTTTATAGTGTACACTTAAAGCTTTTATGATGTTACATGTTAATTATCCCAGTAGGGTTGTGGCAGGGAAGGGATCAGGAAGAACAAAATTTGAGGCTGATGCTGAATTCAGTTGGAGTGGGTTGTTATTGAATATCACTTACCTTTCTCTTTCTCTATTTTTTCTGCATAAAAAATAAGCAGAAGAGAGCAAAATAAGTGTATGTTAAATAGTGTTTTCTTCTCCCTACTTACAGAAAGTCCACTTCTTGGTCCCCAATTGACAATAGAAACTAAGATCATGGACATAAAGTACAACATAGTGACAAGAGTTAATCAATAAATTTGAAAGTTGCTAAAGGGTAGATCTTTAAAGTTCTCATCAAAAGTAAAATAATAAGTGTGTAACTATGTGGGATGATGAATATGAACTATACTGTTGTGATAATCATTTTGCAATATATATACATATCAAATCTTCATGGTGCATTTAAAGTTTGTATGACATTATATGTCAATTATCTCATTAAAACTGCTGGGGAGAGGGAAATGTAAAAAGTCTGAAACAATGCCAAATTTAATAAGAATGGGTTTTTGTTGTGTATCACTTACTTTTCTCTGCCATTAATTTTTCTGTATATATGAAAAAAATATAAGAAAGCAAAAAGAAAAGTATGTTAGATGATATTTTCTTCTCCCTACCCAAAGATTTATCCCTGTCAGATCTTGGTCCCCACTTTACAAAAGGAAATGTAAGGCCACAGACATGCTGGTTCATGCTGAGCCTGACACATAGAAAGATTCCATTTTTCTGAATAAAATATTGACACAAACTGAAAAATATTATTTGACTCATAAATATTCATATGGAAATATATGAAAATAATTCTTTTTCTTTCTTATTTATTCAACCACCAGATGAGTCTCAATTTTGGAAACATTGGTGGCAAATACCTACAAATGCTAAAATTTCTATCCATGATTTCCAAAGGGTGAGGTCTAAAACTGACATTGATATTCTCATTTCATTACAAGAGCTATTAAGTGGAGCTCTGGCAAGTGATAAGAAGAAACTGGAATAACTAATGATAGTTTATTTCCATACTGGAAGAGATTGTCACTAGACAGAGGATTTGGGGATGGGACTACTTTACCTTAGCTTGGGACAGAGGCTGGAACTCTTGCTAACTTAAGTCAAGCAATAGAAACTTTCAATGAACTGTAAATACAAGCATTTTCCTGGAGTTTCAGAAACAGAGGTGATCTTTTGTTCCACACCTTACACTGTTCTAACAACAAGCTGCTGAGCTGCCCTGTATCCTCAGGAGCCTGTAGCACTGGACCTGATATTGATCTGAACCTCATGCTGGTTCAGCACACAGAATGAACTGTAGAATTAATGACAACTGCAATTTCCACAATATTTCCTCTCAACCATGTCATACTAGCATGACCTTTTGAGATTTTCAGGTGACAAGTGTCAGTAAATGTACTCAGAATTCCCTTTATCTAGTAGTTTTCTAAATAGAAAATAACCAAGTGTGTTTGTTGGACAGTATCAAGTTTATACAAATAAATACTTTATCAAAATAGCAACCTACTAAACATTTAATCAAATGTGACTGTATCACACACAGTTATAAGAATTTTTTTGAAAAGGGGGAAAATTATTTTACTTGACAGACATCTGTGTATTCAGATATTCAAATACTCTTTATTTTAAGGGAAGATTTTGATGAATTCCTCAAACCCCTACCATTACCCAGGCCCATTTATGCCATTTCCAGAAGGATTAACTATATAAGAACTTCCTTATAGACCTTTTCCCTTTACTTCATTCTCCTGGTAATGTGAAGGCCTGCTGCCTATTTTAGCAGCCTAAATATCTGCCTATATCTAGCAGCTAATGGTCAAAGTTCTTCACCAAGAACTACCTGTGACCCAGAGAAGGATAGCAAAGACATGGACTTCAGATCAATATGAGATCAGTTTATACTGATAAGAGATTAATTATAAGACATAAAGTGTATTACATTTAAACCTGGACCGAAAATGAAAGCAGAGTTCAATTTCTCTTGTCCTACATGATTTGGAAAAATAGAGGGCAAAGCAAATATGAACAATGAAAGAAACCTTATTAATAAGACACATTTTCCCATCCACAGCTATCTGAGGACTGATGGCCCTAATCTGGATATAGGACAGGCCACATTCTCTTGTAAAAGGACACATTCCAGGTCTGTACAGAGTACCTACAATGCACTTAGATCCCTGATGAGTGGGTAAGTGATAACAGGTTCCCACAGGGGAAACATGATTCATCAGGAAATAAAAGGTTCCAGGACAGGGAAAAGCAAGGGCAAATGCCAAAAAAAAAAAATCAAACAATAGAAAAACACTCACTTCAGAAAAAAGGCTGAGTTAAGAAACAAAATCAAAACAAAAAATATATGAAGAAAATATCACTAAAATATGGTAACTACATATCAAAGCTTATAGTATTATCTTTTAATAACTTAATATACAATATAGGAAAATATACAAAGTCTTTTAAAAACTGTATCTTGATGTTCATATATTGGGTTGGCATCTCATCATAGAAAATATAAATTAATATTAATTAGGACATAATAACAAAGGACTTAATTAGACAAAAAAATGATGAAAATAAAAATTCAGGCACTTATTTCTAAACATAAAATAGTAGAAAAACATAAGGGAATATTCATTTTCTTATGTAGACTTTAAACATTAAAACAAAGCTAACAGACAAAAAATTGCAACTAGTATGCCTCAATTAGACTATCTTAAATTACACAATCTACAATTTAAAATATAACATGTCAGTTAAAAATGAATCATATGTAAAGATAATTTAAAAGAATTTCCATTTTTTAGATGGAAATCAATTGCAAATACAATTTTATAGATCAAATACTTGAGCATGATACATTTGCTTCTAAAATAGAACTGAATACTACTCATCATTCTGTTTCATTATCTCTACTATATAAAACAAAAATAGGACAAATCTATGACCATTAAAGTTCATTTAGAAGAATTTCCAGAGAAAAGTTTTTGATTCACATCTCTAAAGTTAACACTTTTTAAAATATCAGTTAAGTAGGAGAAAAGAAAGCAGGCACATTTTCAGTTGAACCCCATTATCTAGAGAGCCATCACCTAAGACAAAGTCTATAAGCTATAAGACCCTTCTGCTAATTGTATGAAGCCACCACAGGCTACCCCAGAATAGATTTCTTTTTTTTTTTTTTAAAGATTTATTTATTTATGCATACAAGCACTGGGGTACAGGCCAGAGGTGTGGGGGGTGGTGGTGAGAGGATTCACCACA
>JAGFMF010011395.1:9774875-9789730 GCA_019455555.1 Galemys pyrenaicus | reverse complement strand
TTTTTAGCTCTTTTGCCCATTTTTGGACTGGGTTGTTTTCTTTTTTTCTGTTCAGTCTGGTTAGTTCTTTGTGGATCTGTGTGATAAGTCCCTTGTCAGATATTATAGACACAGAGGAATATGCACATCTATCCGACTTTAAAGTCCCAGCTGCTGACTGCTATCCTCTTTCCTGCCCCCATACTTTATTTTACTAATTCAGTGACTTCAGGAAAATTGATCTATTTGAATCTTAATTTCTTCAGCTGAACTTTTAAATTAATGTTATCTGCCTTTCAGAGTGGTTGTAAGAAGTGAAATATAATTAAGCTTAGAACAAATAAATGCCTGCTATAGAGTGAACTGTTAGTAACTGCTCCTTTCCTTCCCTATATGCCCTCTTAACATACCAACCACTAAAAAAAAACCTCTTCAGTGGAGTTTTAGCCTTCAATTGCTTTTCCTTTTAACCTGTCCTATAAAATTCTTAAAAGACAGGTAAATTGTATCATTCCCTTTGGACAATCTTTAGTACTTCTGTCACCTTGCTAGAGTCACCTTGAGTGTCCTGCTTATGACTTCCCCATCTCCCACCTAACTTTACCTTTCACTTGCTTACTCATAATATGTGCTGTAGTCAAACAGGCCTAGTTGGCATGCCCAAAGTTAGCCTGTGACATCTCATTTCCATACTAGTACCTCTTCATTTGAATCTCTGCCATTCTCTACTAAAATTCTATCCACACTTCTAAACAGGTCATGTGCTATCTATTCATGGAACAATCGCCAGATATGATACTGCCATCTCCTGAGGGCACTTCATGGTGCTATTTTTTTCCTGTATCTCAACTTACTCCTCACAGACACAGATCTTGTCTCTCTCTTAGTTTGTAGACAGTTTCCCAAAGAAATGATCGCTGTTGACTTGTCATTGTGTCCTTTACAGTTGCACTGCAATAGAAATGCTCAATAAGTATATCAAATGCAAATGCATAAATGCATGTTCCTGTCTTATAATTTTCAAAAAATATTACATTGTTTAGCATTATTTTGTGGGTTGTTGAATAAATTTTCATTTTACAAATTGAATTATGTCAGGATGCATTGTGTTATGCTTCTGGGGTATTAGCTACTATAAACACACAGTCTAATGTCATTATGTTACACAGGCTTTTGGTGAGGTCATTGACAACGCTGCCAAACACACTGCCCCCTAGACAGAGGCTAGTTCTTAAATACAAAGATAACTTAATGTCCTTGGGTTTAGTCCTAAAAACAGAAGAGTTTAGATTAATTTTTTTCTAGACCATTTAGTTCACAAAAAGCTAACCTTATAAAGTTCACTTATACAGAATTCCTAGATTTGACTTTTATGTGTGTGTGTGTTTCCATGATCAATAATTGAATTCATAAACAAACTCCTATTATGACCTTTTGGACTTTAACTTGGAATTATTGCGGGAAATATCATTATAATTTTGAATCAGAATAATCAGATTCTGAACGACACTGAAAATGTTCACAGGAAGAAAAAGGGCTTATTTTATTGTCAATTTATAATTTTGTCATGTTAAATTTAAGTGTCAGTATATATGTCAATAAAAATTAGGATCTATAGGGTGGAGTAATGCCATTAGGATAGGATTTCACACTTAAATGAGCACAAGTAGGAGACATTTCTGACACTAAATTTTCTGACATACTAAGTTTTCCTCTCACCTCATCCTTTTGTGTATACTGCCTACTCAGGATTTCCATTTTGGAAATACCTATATTCCCAGATTGTAAAATTGTCATCCATCCATTGTAATATAACTGGTAATGGATATTTTAATTCTCATCTAGATCTGTCACAGTTCTTGTTCTTAATCTCTCAATACTGTGTTCTTGTTATCATATTTATATTCATTTCTGTGTTCTATTTATACTTTAGATGTCTTCATTCGGTATGTGATAAAATAGGGCAAACTAAATATTATTTTCCTCCAAGGAACTTAATCATAAAGCTTAAACATTCAAGTTTAAGATAAACACTAAATGGATTGGGAACACAAAAGCAATTTAAGCATACAGGAAGCAAAGTTAGAGAAGTAACATGGAAGATGAGTTTGGTGTATCTCTTTCTTACTCATTGTATTTCTCATCAACAAACAGTCATATTTAATGATTAATATGACTGTCATAATATATGTCATTAATGACATATAATGTCATAAATATGACATTAAATTTCATTATCAGAGTCGAGTAGTACAACATATAGACAATGAGGATATAAAGAGACAGAAGGTTTGTTTCTGCTCTTACAAGGTTTATAATCTAATCTAAAAGAAAGGAGTGCAAAATTGGCATTTGCAAACTTATAAAATATTAAACTAAATAACTATGTATTAAGATAAAGCCATATATTTATATAGGAGGAGCTGTGTAATTTAGGCAGTCCTGACATCTGAAGAGTAAATTGATAAAAGGAGTAAATTTGTTACTAAAGCTATGTGATTTCATAGCACATTTTCTGTTAAAAAGGCATTTTCAAACTTTAAATTTTGGTGCAGAATTCTTGTTTGAAAAAAATATCTAGAGTCCATAAAAGATATCTTCACAAGGAAAATAGGAAGAAAAAGGACAAAAGCAAGTTGTGTCATTTGTTTACTTCTGGGGTAGAACAACTGTAAGCCAAAGAAATCAATCCACTTGTGCCTAGTTCACTCTGTTTATTCAGTTCAAAAGTCAGGGAAATTAGTTTTTTTAAAGTAATACTAATATGATTATAAAATTCAAAGTGAAACCACTGAGGAAGAATAGTGAATAAATGCATACTTAGAAATCAAGGAGAATCTAAATGAATGAGCTCTGTGTTATTTTTGCCCCAATGTGTTATGATCATCTTTTTGTTTTATACCTAATTACTGTGCTAAGTGTTTTGCATATGTAACTTCATTTAATTTCAGTTTGTTCTATGAGATCGCATTAACCCTATTTTATAAGCATTAAAACTGAGGGCAGGAGAATTTAATTGACTGGTACTGATCACAAAACTTACAAGTGGGAAAGCCAGAATTTCATAGCAGGTAAAGAATATAGACTATGAAGTCTGTATTCTATACCCTGTATGTAAAAGGTGACAGTTACTCTGTTGAAAAATGTGCAGACTATGAAAATTAGCTTTACTTCATACTGTTAAATTGTGAAATAAACAAAGATGAAAAATAACCTTAAATAAATAAAAGAACTCCCAGACACCCAAGATGGATTAAGTGTAAGATATCTGAAGAAAGAGTATTTCCTACAGGAGAACTGGTCAGTTCTAAAAGCCTCGAAGGCTCATGAAAGCATTTGTTGGCAAAAACCCTCCTGACAAAATCCAAAGAAATGGTGCCCAGTGTCTGGTTCACCTGGTAGCTAAATCCCTTTTATGGAGATGAATGTAGCGTTGTCAGATCTCTGGGTATAACAATCAAGTCTTGTAACCATCCGAACAACCTTCTAATTTTTGGCTCCCAGTACAGTCTATCTGCCGAACGAATACGATGTACACTGCTCAGGTCAGCATCAGTATCTGGGCTGCTGGGCAGTTACACATCTCATGGTAAACTAGTCACTTGGCACCTGGACTACACCCCACCTCTAGTAACATTGCTGCATGACTCAACCTTCCTTAGTCTAGTCATTGCTAGGACACCATGGAAATTTTCTGAGACTGCAAGATTAATAGCCAGATCTTGAATTGTGATGAATCCATCACACTAAGTACCTTTTGTGGCTACCTACTTTCCCAGCATTCTGGCTTTTCCCAAATGCCATCTCTATTCACAATGTGTCACAAATCTTTCCCCCCAAAAAATTCTGTACTCACTACTTTGAAGACTTGTGAGAAGTAGAGATAATGTGTATAAAGCACCTGGCATGGAGCCAGGTGACTTAGTAAGTTAGCATTAATTCAATAAATGTTAGCTGCTATCATCACATCAGTGTCATCCTCACCAGTCTATCAAGTGCTCAAAGAAAACCTGGATTCTAAGTGTTTGAACAAGAGAGCCACTTTTTGAGGACTTCTTTTGTGTTTACAGTCTGTTAACCTTGTAAGGATGCTGGCCCTGCCTGTGATGATGAAATGCTTTTGCCGACTGAGGACAGTTTTTATAAAGAGACACCACTTCTCCCACAGCTACACAGACAGTAACCTGTGTGGTGGTATAGCAACTGTAGTCCTTTGGATTTCAGGTAGCAGAAACCACACTGAAACTGAAATTGATCTACTTAAAAAAAAAAAAAAGGACTCTAGATTAAGTGGGGAGTGCTAAAGGCCTAAAGCAAAATGCAGCTACGTGTCTAGAAGAATCCTAACCTAGAGTGGCTCCAGTCAACTACGGCCATGGGGTAGAGTTGCGTTCTACCATTATGTCTGTGAATCAGGGGTCAATATTAGACTTGCAGATATACCCAAACAGACCTGTTTTATTTCTGCTGCATTTTATTTCACATCTCTCTTATTGTTCTCCTGGCCCATTCTGGCTAGACTGGACAGATTCATGGTCAGTACTGTACTGGCCTTACAATCAGCTGCTCTTTTCCAGTGTGATGGTATCTGAAGGTCTGCAGAATGTTTCTTCTAAGAGGGTTGGAAGAACCCTGCTTTTTTAAGGGTTTAGAAAAGAATTGGCATTGGCAAAGGGTCTCTAGAAAAATGCCTCACTAAAAAAATTTGCTCCTTTCTGCTATGTTTTCCAGCTTTTCCTTTGCAAATTTCTGGCAAAGCTGTTTCTCTCTGTACATCAAAGGCTATCTGCATCTGGAGAAAAGCCTTATACTACTTCAGAAATCTTCTCATTGTCCTCCCCCTCATTCCTACCCCATCCCCAATATAGATTGGTCAGATGTCTGTATCTTTCTCACATAAGAGATATTTTCTTGTCCTCATTATACATAATATTAATACCTTTCTTGATTACTGCTTCCTTTTTAATCCAGTAGTTATGTCACACATTGATAACTTCATATTTTCTATAAATATACTCAGTTCTAATGATGTATGAGACGTTGACATATAATCATCTATTTCTGAAATTGTTTATAGTGTGATGCTCAATGTCTGTAACTTAGTAATGACTTAATTCTATTTAGTGTTCTAATAACATTTTATCTTACATACTTATCCACAGACTGATGTAAAGCTTCATTAAACCATACAGTTGTGTGGCTTATATTCTTTTTCATAATTACAAGGAAAAGTGTTTCAAGTCAGACAGTAATATTTGATATTACCCAATAAATTAAAAACTAGACTTTTGCTGCTTTAAACTTGACTTTACAAGCTTCCTGTAATTCTAAAGCACATGGACCCGATAGGCAAAGGTTATGATATTAGCACATGGTGACACTACAGAAAGAGAATCCTTCTGAGAGTTATTTGCAATCTAATATGATTTGCCTCTTCCATGCACAGCTTAAAAAGAATAAAAGGAAGTGTTCTTGGGTGTTTCTTTTCAGCTATGTTGGGCGGATCACTTATAGTTGCACACATGTTCCCAAAATCCTGAGCCTTTTTATTTTATAAGCATCTCCTGCCCACTGGCAGCTGTCCTAATGTGTCCCAGAAGGCTTTGCTCCTATCCATCATCTTTAGGAGAAGTGCTCAAAGCCAGATATGAGATTCATTGTTGTTGAAATGTAGAAAAGGAAAAGAAGTCTTGGGGGCTTTAGGGAAGTAAAGGGAGAGCCAGATTCTTAGAAAATAAAGGAAGGGAAAATGTCCTGTGTACCCAACAGACATAATAATAAATGGTTTTGAATGATGGGTAACAGTGCTGGATCGACTACTAAGTGTTTTGCATCCAGAAGCCTTTGCCTATTTTTTTGAACATTAAGTGGAAACCTAAAATTGAGTATTCCCTGAATATACTTTTAGTCACTCTGTCTTCATAAGTTGTAAATGTATAAAAAAAAAAAAAAAAGGACCTAGGAATGTATAGAGAAGAATGCTGAGGAATCTGGCAAGGTGGTGGCTGGATGAAGATGCAGGCTTGCCGCTCCACCTACAACCAAATGACAACAGAGCAAGGTTAACAATTTCTGAAGCATAAATGGATTTTCCAGGAACAGTGGTACAAGCAGAGAGTGGTATGAATAGCTCTAATTAAACTATATTTAGAGTAATATGAGAACAGTAAAATCCAAAAGAGTTAGGGCAAGTGGGTATCAGATTGCTCTGCTGTAGTTAACTCAAGGACACCTACCTACACTGAGGACTTGAGAAAGCAGTCATTACACTGTAGAAGGGGGATGCACAGAATTGGGGAGCAAGAGAAAGGTTACATGACCAGAAGTACTAGTATTAAGAGTACTCTTATAGAAATCAGGGTGTAAAGTGATAATTACGGACTTGAGACTGAGACTCTTAAACTAGAACAGTTGTGGCTCAACCCAGTGAAGAGAGCCTGCTTGGATCGCCTGTGTCTACTCATAAAAATGATTATTATTTGCAGCCTGAGACTGATATGTGAAATACCTGTCTTACACACACTCAGGAAGGACAACACCAAGACAACAACTGAATGTTCTCACCAACCAGTTTGAAACACTTGGATCTTAATAATAGGAGCACGCTCTGTTGGATAAAGCTCCATATTTGAAATGCAGGGAGAATAATTCCCAGCGTGTGGCCCATCTTCTTTATAGTCCTCACCAAGTGCTACCTCTGTTGCTCAAACATAGCCTAGAGGGTGGGACAGGCACAAGACTCAGCAAGGCGCTTTGGCCAAGGAGTTGGCCTTTCAGATGGCTCAGTGTAGATCCCCATCACACCATTCAGGTGTCTGGATCACTGTAGGAAACTTGAAAGCCTAATACACACTGCAGGCAACCTCTCCGTGCCCTGCTGCCACTTTTGCTTTCTACTTACTACCCTTTACCAGCACATTTGACAGCTGCAAAGGCATCCATCATTGAAATGATACCTGAAGTTCCTGGGTAAATTCCTAGTGTCATAGCCAGGCTCCTGAGAAGGGGGATAAAGTCAATTTATTAGGACAAGAAAACCCCCCTTATAACTCATTTAAAACTAAGAGAGAGAAAGGAGTCACAAATGCTGAAGGAAAAACAAAAAGAACAAAAGCCTCAGTCCAGCAGAACTGCAAAATATGCCTGAGGAGGAGTTTAAGGTAATGGTTGTAACCATGCTTGCCAAATTAAGAAAAACAGTGCACTATCAAAAACAGAAACAAAATAAAGATCAAGAAAATATGAAACCAGAACTAATGAATGTAAATATACTGAAACCAAATTTGAAAATGGGTCTCAACAGTAGACACTGAAGTAATGGAGAGAAATTAGTGAACTTGAAAGCACAGTGGCAGAGAACACACATAGGAAAACAAAGAGAAAAAAATAAAAAATATGAAAACAGTATTAGAAAGTCTTTGGGCTAACTAAAAGGAAATAATATCCCCATCATGGGGGGATGGTCCCAGAAGAAGAGGAAGACAAAGAAATTTTATTTAAATAATTAGTGAGAAACAGCCCAAGCAGGGAAATAAACTAGATATTCTGATCCAAAAGGTCCAGAGAGTTCCAAACAAGATAATGTCAGCCCTATGCACTGCAAGACATAATAGACCACAAGAAGCCAGTGACAAGGGCAGAGCATCCAAAATCGAGTAGTCCCTGAATGTAGTGTATGTACTGTGTACTGACTACACAGTATGTAGTATAGGAGGAAAAGAGAGTATTTGGGAGGCAACTAGAACTCCCCACCGGCATCACAGCTGTGAGTCACTCCTGAGGATCCAGGTACACCCTTCGCTGCTGTGTTCCAGTCCTGTGCCTCTTTTGCTTCTTGCCTGCTTGTGAAATGCGTCGTTTATCCTCTAGTACAGTTGAGAGACCTCACTTTCTACTTCATTAGTACATGGCCTGCTAAAGCAGAATATGTAGGAAAACTTAAAAAGCAAATGAAAAATTTTTATATAGAAGTTTGAAATGCTAGCATTCCTTGCCTTTCAAAACAGTTAGAGGTGGGGAAGGAATCTGTCAATAAGACGTGCTTTTAGAGTAAATGGAAAACATTTGCAAAGTGGAAGAATCCTGAAGTCATTTTTGTCCTGTCATATTATTTGGTACTAGAACTTTTATTAGCCTATTTCTCTTTGCCTATTAAATACTCTTACATTAAAAGGGCAGAGGTGGGGGAACATTTCTTTCTGGAAATGAAGAGCTATGTTTAGCAATTAGAGTGAGTTTGGTGTTTACCGCTTGGTATTAAAAATGTTTGGGTTGTTTAAAAAAAGGATGGTGAATATGAATTAATGATCTATGATTATTTTTAAAGTTTTTATGAATTATTCTTCTCCCAAATAGAAATAGTTTACACCTACGAGGTTTACAGTCAAAACTGTTATTCATAAAGTATGTTATTTTTTGAAAACTACATTGTTAAAGACACTAACAAAGAAGAATAATTAAGTACAGAAAGGCAATAAATACAGCTAAGCTTTTAAAGCACAAAGAACCTGGTACTAAAGTCTTGGTCTAAACCTAAATACTACTGAGTGACATTGGCCAAGAGACTTTTCTGCACTTCAGCTTCCTCCTCTGTAAATTAGGTATAACAGTAGCACTTAGGTCAGTGTAAAGACCAGTTTATATTAGTGCTATATAAGTATTAACAATTATTACCTTCCTTTAAGGTTTTCCATAAGGTTTCCTTTAAGATTAACCTTAAAGGAAAGTGCCAATTTGCCTCTTGTTCTAAGCTAGATTTTTAATGTTGTGGGGAAGAAATACAAGTTTTGTTTACAAAATACAAATTCTTTATTCCTTTGCCCATCATATTCATAAAGGCATTGCTCTACAAAGTTCATTTTTTTATTATATTCTCAAACCTCTATGCCTTATTTAGTGCCTAGCTAGAAAAAAAATCAAACTTGAGGACCTCGCATATTTTATAACAGCATTTCAAATGCTGTGAACACTTTTGGGAACAGCTTTATTGAGATAAAATTCACATTCCATATAACCACCCATTTAAATGGTACCATCCATTGATTCTTATGTATCCACAGAATTGTTCAGTCATCACCACAAGCAATTTACAGGACATTTTCATCATCATCTCAAGAGGACATCTAGTACCTTGAGCTACTACCCTCAAGTTTCCCTGTACCCCTAGTCCTAACCAACCACTAATTTATTTTCTGTCTCTCTATATACTACCCATTCTGGACATTTCATATAAATGGAACCATGTGGGATGCAGGCTTTTGAGACTGACTTCTGTCATTTAGCATAATTTTTTCAAAATTTCTCCACATTGTATCATAGATCAGTATTATTGCCAAATAATATTCCATTGTATGGATATACCACATTTTACTTACCTAGCATTTATCAGTTGTTATACATCTGAGTATTAGCAATTTTGGAATCATCATCTGTTGTACTTAATCTCTGTTCTCTCCTACAAACTAGAGAAGGGTCAGAAAGTCATGACAATGGTTAATAGTATCTATCATCCAGTATTACACAATCTGTGACTGGAAGTGCAGAAAAAGAAGTTGAAGTTCAAGCTTGAAATATAGTCTTAAAGCCAGATAGAAGGGCATTATATTTCAAATGCAATGCTGAGACTCTGGGGTTTTAGCTCCATAAGGTCTTTCTCTGTGAGGCGGTCATTAGTTATCAAGCTGAGCAATGACCATGGTCTATTAAAGCTACAGCAAGGCTGATTCAGAGCACAGTTACTTAGCAATAGTGAGAATGTTAGTTGGAATAGAAAGGAAGAAATGAATGTAGGAAAGAGAAGGAGGACTCTCCCTGGTGGTACAAGGGGTTAAGTCACAGCACTATGAAACTGTCCTTAGCCACTGCAACGCAAGTTCCACCCCAGGCTGGGGAGTTGACCCACATGGTGCAGCAGACCTCTTCTATCTCGCCCACTGCTCCCCTCAGTGGTATATTTCAGTAGATCCTCCTGTTCTGCTCCCTACTCTGTCTCTGATGAATCTTCTCATCCCCCACACCTCTGGCCTGCACCCAAGGTTTAGGAGGAATAATTATGACTATGTTCCTACCAAAGTTTAGAATTATAGGCTAAAAATTCAGCAAAAGGATCATAGTTCTTTAAGAAATGGTATAGAGTGTCATACTCAAAGAACTAAAAATTGAACTATGAAATTAAAATAGAAGTCACACACAAGAGTGAAAAAGTCAAGATAAGATAACTGAGAATTGAACCATGAGAAATCTCACTAAGACCAGTAAATAAATTGTAGATTAGGAATTGTTGATTGAATAGTGCCCTACCCCCAAATTCATGTTCACCCAGACTGTGACTTTATTTGGAAATAAGGTCTTTGTGGTTGTAATTAGTTATGACGAGATGATGCTAATTTGAGAGTGTGCCATAATCCAATAACTGGTATCCTTATAACGAGAGGGGTATTTGGACAGACGAAGATGCACAGGGAAAAGGCCTGGCAATGATTGTCTTCATGCCAGGGATCACCAGGAGCCACCAGAAGCTGGAAAGAAGTAAGGAAAAACTGTTCTCTAGAGCCTTCAAAGGAAGTATGGCCCTGCTGACACCTTGATTTTCACTTTTGACATTCAGAACTAAGAAGATAAATTTCTGTTGTTAAGCTACCAAGTTGGTGGTAATTTGGTGTTGAAGTCCTAAGAAACTAATACAAGAATCAACAAAGGAGTGGTCAAGAGAGGAAAGCCTCAGAGACTAGTGTCAGCAAGTTCAGGCATAGTGAAAAACTTCAGAAACTCGAGAAGCTTGGGGATAAAATGGCTGTAAGCCACAGAGTACATTGGTAAAGAGAAAAAAGAAATCTGCGAATGTGACAACTGTGAGTTGTCTCAGAGGCAACTGCTGACTGAGAGAACAGTTTTAGTCATGGAGGCATTATGGCAGAATGTTTCCCCTGACGTAGCCCGTCTCCTTGCAGCCCTTGCTTGGGTCACTTTCGAATTGGGCTTGTCTAACAGCCTCACTAGAGTAAGTCCCTTGAGAAGAGATGCTCTGTCCCTTATTCATCAGTGCTTCTCTGTCTGGAGTCTAGAGCAAAATAATTGATGAGGAAGTGTTTGTGGAAGAAGTTGAAGAATTGTGCTAAGATAAGAATTTAAAAGTTAACTTTAGTTTACCCTTGATTCTGTGGAGGAAGTTATTGGTGGAAGACTTGAAGTAGAGGTTTGAGTGATAAGAACCATTCCTTAGGGATAGGAGAAACCAGGCAAGATAACAGTTAGTTTTGTTTTTGTTTTTGAAAGGTCATGAGATTATGATGACAAGAAGTAAGATAAGATTTGGGGTATATCCATATGCTATTTTATACTAGCTGCCAAACCTTTACAAATGGTACTAAGGACAGGAAAAATACATATATCTGGAAGAAGATCTTAAGGTTTTAGGATTAGAAGTAGTAACTTTTTACTTTGTTGTTATTGTTCTCATTTATTGTTCCGCTGTTTAGTGCCAGCATTGTCCTCCAAGTTATATGTAATTATCTCGCTTAATCCTCACAGTGCTACAAAATGTTGTGATTCACATTTTACAGATGAGAAAACTAACACTTCGACATTAAATAACTTTCTTGCTACTAAATAGCAAAGCTGAGGTAACTTCTCAGGCATTCTGATTCCAGAAACTACATTTTTAACTATAGGAGTGGGTATATGTTTATAGGTTGATTAAAAAAAGGTGTCATTTGAATTTGAGGTACTTCAGGGCATCCTATTGAAGATGTCCTTCCTAAAACACACTTTCACATGTGATCAGTGTTTCTTAAATTTTGCCAGTCCATGGACATATCCAAAGCAGCAGCCTCCTCCAACCACAGACATTTTGAAATCATCGCTTGTTTTCCATCTCATTTTCCATCCAAATTCTATATTCTACTCTATAATGCATTTTTATTAGTTTTACTATTATAGAAGAGTATCCTAATGTTTGTCTCATTACCTGTATTATCAGGCAGTGGGAAAGATCCTCTTGCATTTTATGAAACTGATCTAAACCAAAGCAGGTGTCAGACAACTTTCTCTGTCTTGGTGTTACAGTGTTTTCAAAGCCTAGACGTTCATAAATAAGTAACTACAGATGGTGATCAATTCTTCACTGCTTTATCAGCCACAGAGTGGTGAATCACTGAGTAAAGATGCTTAGCATGCTGCCAAAGCAGCTAAATAATATGTTGGTTTTAGGCTACTATTAGAAATAATTTTGATAGTGTGTTTTCTTGTTAACAGTTCTCTTGTATCATATATTGGACTAAAGTGGTTACTTATGCCAATATGCAATAAGAACACAGACTCTTTTAACTGTACCATGGAAAAGTCCTCATCAAATGGCATTTTCAGTGAACAAAGATGAATAATGTGGTTGTTCTTTACTTTTTGTGAGTCTCAGTGTAGATACTGAACCAAAATTCTCAAGTATTCATTTTCACCACTACCAGCTTTCTCAACACAATCCTTCACTGCAGTGTTCTTGGGGGATTTGGGGGAGTACACTGTATCTATAGATAGATAGATAGATAGATAGATAGATAGATAGATAGATAGATAGATAGATAGATAGATAGATAGATAGACAGACAGAAGGACAGACAGAAGGACAGACAGAAGGACAGACAGACAGAGATAGAGTGCATTCACAGTTTGCTTTACATTTGCTGATTGAATGATACTTAGCCTTAGGAAATTATTTGCTACATAAACTGATTTTTGAACCATGCTTTAAACATAGACAATGATTTCATGAATCTTATCCATATTTTTACCCCTTAACATGACATCTTTTTTCCTTCCATGAGGAAAAGTCAATTCCAAACATTGACCAGTATCTTTAAATAAGTCATATACAACTGTTAAAAAGCAAGCTCCCTAAGTTGTTTCCTATTTCATTAATATTTTTTTCTAAAAATATGAAGGGTCAAATTGCCGAATGTTTTATTTTACTGTTTCAAATTGAGGTTAACATTCATTTACAACACTGAAAATGACTGTAGTACAGGATCACACCCCTTCAGATCACACCATACCCACTACCAAGGCATCCATAGTCCTCCACCACAGTCTACTTGGTCTCCTTGATACTTTGCTGTATGTGTGTGTTTTTTTTTAAGATTTATTTATTTATGCATACAAGCACTGGGGTACAGGCCAGAGGTGTGTGGGTGGGGGGGGGGGAGAGGATTCACCACAGAGAGCAGGGAGCAGAACAGGCAGATCAACTGAAACACACTGCTGAGGGGAGCAGCAGGCACAGCAGGAGAGGTCTGCTGTGCCATGTGGGGCCCCTCCCCGGCCAGCAGCAGGGATCGAACTCGTGCTGCAGTGGCTGCGGTTTGCATCACAGTGTGTTGCTTAACCCACTGCGCCACCAGGGAGGCCCATGTGTTGTTTTTTTAATACTCTATTATAAAGTGCATTAAGGAAGTTCAGGGCTAAACTAGATGATTCTTTGTGATTGTTTTATACTTTAGTATAATCACAATTTTGAAATGGTCTTAACTGGAGCACTGCAGTGACCGTGGCAGCCGCAGCACCAAGTGGGCATGGGGGAACCCCTGGGACATTCTGAGGCAGGCCTGATTGGGCCACCCCTGCAACATGGAATGGAAGGGTAAGAAGAGCAAGAATCCTGGAAATGTGTTGGTATTTGAGTATTCCTTAAAGGTGAAAAGAGTAGAGCTAAGAGAGCCCCTGAAACGAACACAGAGGCCCACCCTGCATGCTGTGACACTGTCTATGTGTGTGGATCCCAGCAGACCACTGAGCAACTCCATCAAGGAGGTGAAACATTGAGGCCAGTTAACATTCACACCAGATACTTGATTTCCACCTCCAGTAGGTAGCTGTGTCTCGGGCAGCTCCAGTAACTGTACTCGTGGGAGGGGAGCCAGGGGGACAGCCTCATCTTGTACCTCATCAGCAACATCAAGGTGTGGGACTGCAGCATGGACCAGGCCTTGTGCTGATTGTGCCAAGAAGCTCCTGGGATCACCCTCGAACCCACCCTTCAGGTCAGGACTGGGCCTGAGTAAGACTCCAGGTCACTTTCTGCTGTGAATGGGGTACATACAGCTGCCCCAGAATAACTCCATTGTGGAGGCAGAAGGCAATACCTCTTCCACCTCCATACACCCTGCTCCTGGACCCTGGACAGCAATTAGTTTTGTACATGATGTTCTAATGAAACGTTCAGAAACATTAAACTTCTCTATAACATTGGGAAAAAATGATCTTGAAGAATCAATTCTTTCACAGT
Organism: Galemys pyrenaicus; assembly: GCA_019455555.1. NCBI lineage: Eukaryota > Metazoa > Chordata > Mammalia > Eulipotyphla > Talpidae > Galemys > Galemys pyrenaicus. The sequence goes on along the minus strand of JAGFMF010011395.1, from coordinate 9,775,476 downwards.
TTATTCTATTACAGATTTGGCTCCATCTGCACACAAAACCTTACTTTTTCCCCCCCAAAAAATACATTGATCCCTTTAAAATGTATACACTGTGTTGAAAGTCTTTACAAGTTATATTTCCACTGAACATAAAATAAACCTTCCTAAATAACAAAATTAATATAACACAGACCAGCAGAATAACCAAATCATATGTCAGTGCTATAATCTAGTTGTAAAGAATGCCAGTCTATCAAGTAAGTATTCAAGTATGTATTGTGAATACACTAAAGTATATCATTTGATAGGATCTATTGGTTATGGTACTATTTTTAGTTCTCTTTTTTCCCTTTTTCATTTTCTTGATTTAGTATAAGTTTGGTTTTATCATAATTATTTCTATTATTTGCACCTCACCGTCTAAGATCATTCTTTAATTGCTTTTAAAGTATTTTTAAATGTTCTTGATTAATGTGTTTATTATATTATCCCTAACAAAGAGCTTTATTATTTGATCAGTTTTTTTTTTTTAAGATTTATTTATTTATGCGTACAAGCACTGGGGTACAGGCCAGAGGTGTGGGGGGGTGAGAGGATTCACCACAGAGAGTGGGAGCAGAAC
>JAGFMF010011395.1:9746559-9774825 GCA_019455555.1 Galemys pyrenaicus | reverse complement strand
GCCATGTGGGTCCCCTCCCTGGCCGGCAGCAGGGATCGAACTCGTGCTGCAGTGGCTGCAGTTTGCTTCATAGTGTGTTGCTTAACCCACTGCACCACCGGGGAGGCCCCTATTTGATCAGTTTTAATTGGGGGAAAATGCTGAAAATTTCCTTTGGGAAAAAAGAAATCTAAGTTACTGTCATTAAAAAAAAAAGTTGCAAATATGCTAAGAGTATAGAGACTACTATGATGAATTCTGTGAGTCTCTCACACATCTTTAGTAATTATTATTATCCTGTTGTCCTTGTTACATCTGCTCATCACTTTTTATTGATGTTGTTACTGTTTTCCTGGAGTATTTTTTTTAAAGATTTATTTATACATACATACAAGAGCTGGGGTACAGGCCAGAGTCACTGGTGGTGAGAGGATTCACCAGAGACAGAGTGGGGAGCAGAACAGGCAGACTGACTGAAACACACTGCTGAGGGCAACAGCGGGCGAGGCAGGAGAGGTCTGCCTGCACCATGTGGGTCCCCTCCCTGGCTGGCAGCAGGGATCGAACTCATGCTTCAGTTTGCTTCATAGTGCGTTGCTTAACCCATTGCGCCACCAGGGAGGCCCCATCCCTGGAGTATTTTAATGGAAACCCAACATATGATAGCACTTCACCCATAAATGCTTTGGTGGCATTGCTAATGCATAAATATTTTTAGACATTATTTCAATATCTTTATCACATTAGACAAAATCAACAGTAATTCCAAATGTGATATAATTGTCTATATCTAATTTTCTCCTGTTGTATCGAAAATATATTTTTAAGTTAAGCCTGTTTGAATCAGGATCCCTTTGAGGTCTGTATATTACATTTGATTCATATGTTTCGTAAGTCTCTCTTAATCTATAACAGCTCCCTCTTTTTTCTCCCCATGCCATTTATTTGTTGAAGAAATTGGATCATTTTACCTGTAGAATTTCCTACATATGACTCTTGGCTCATTTTATACTTTTAATATTATTTAACGTGCTCCTGTAGCTCCCCATATTTTCTGTAATCTAGCACTCGTTATGCAGGCTTGATTAGATTTTAGTTGCTTTTTTTGGAATGAATGCTTCCAAGAATACAATAGTCTTCCTATTGAATTGCAGCAGAAGGCATATGATGTTGCTTATTTTACTTTTAGCAATGTTAAAATTGATCAGGTGGTATCAGTCTGATCTATAATTATAAAATCCTTCACCTCTCTACCTTTTACACATTGGTTTAAACATCCATTGATGTGAACCATAGTTTGTCAGCAGTTTCACCAGACCACAGAAATTAAATTCAGTGATTCATTCTTTGCTAAGAGAGAGAGGCAGCTTACATTAATTGAACAATTTCTGTTTGCCAGAAATTTTACTTGTCAGTTTACCTATGTTCTTTCATTTGTTCTTTCCCCAAATCTTATGTTCCATATCATAATATTGTAGTTTAATGGGTAAACTATTTACATAATGTGACCTGTTATACACCTACTTAATAGGTAAACTATAAAGAAATTACAAGTAGAATTTTCTCAAAGTCATATAACCTGTGCTGGTTTTAGTAATTTTTATGGAAAATTAATCTGGAAATATTTTCATTTATTTGTAGAAGATAAAATAGGTTAAAACTAAAGACCCAACTGAATGAAAATGAAAACACCTATATCATTTGTATTACTATCAAGGTGATATTAATGTCATATATGCTAAGTACTTCCCTTGCCCCAATCCCAGACCAGTGGAGCTCAGCAAATAATTTCAGTTTGAATATCACTTGTAAAGACTAAAAATACAAGCTACATGGTAGTTTATTTTATAGAAAGCTACGGTATCTGCCAAATAACATTTTTAAAAAAGAAAACTCTATCACAAAGTATTTTCTAATAGTGAAGCATACCAAGCACTTCAAGGCTGATGAGAGAAATCTTGAAATCTCCTCTACAAGTCTTGGAGTAACTCTTGTCCAGAGTAGCAGTTGATGTCTATATGACCTCCCAAAGTCCTTTCCAGTCCTGCAATTCTCACACTAATGAATTCAAACAGAAAAGAATTATTGGGCCAAAACTTGAAGTGTCTTCAGAGCCAGAATGTAGGAAAAGTTACAAAATACAGATGTCTGTCAGGGATGAGGTCCAAAGTGAGAAGCTGGCCAGAGTTAGAAATAGATATGTTATTGTACCAAAAAAAAAAAATGTTTTGGATGTGGCTTTTAGCCAGAATTTTTTTTAATACTTAGATCAAGCTATTAGGCTGTAATATTCAGTTGAGGAACAATAAAGTCTTATGGTTAAAGATACATAGTTTTAAAAAATCATAGCTCATTATAGTCAAGGAAACACAGACCAGCTCTCAATTCCTCAGGCCTTTGCCAGACTGTACCTTTTAGAGAATCTTTAATCCTATATTTTTCATTCAGGAATAAAATTACTCTGATGCCCTTTAGAATTGTCTGTCAGTTTTTACATGTCAAGAATTACAAATGAAAATCAAAAATTTTAAAGTATTGTGTAATTATGTAAAATATAGCAGAAATATTCATACATTTTAACCCCAACAATAAGCTTTCTCTATTTTATTTAACAGAAAAGTTTCTAAAAGCATGCTGTTTATTTTAATTGCTCACTAATTTTCTAAGAATTAGTTGTATTGGAGAGTATAAAAAAGTTTGTTACTTGGGTTTTTTACTTTCCTAAGAATGGCATTTTCTGAGAATATTTTTTCCCTTGGGCAGCAGGGTCAGGGGAAAAGGGTCGGTGTGGGAACACCCGAGAAGGTGCATGGTCATTCTGCATGAATATAAAAACTGATCCATACGTATAGTTGGTTATTGTTTTTACCCGTATTCGTCCTATTCTTTTTTCAATTTTACATTTTTTATTTTTTCTTTCCATGAATCTCAAGAGAAAAATTTGCCACATAAAATCTGTGATGTACCCCTAATTAGGTGTCTGTGATGTACCCCAAATTAGGTGTCTGTGGCTTTTATTCTATGATGTGTTATGAGTTTACTAAATTGTCTAAAAGCATTCCAAAACTCATCTTTTCCACACTGCATTCTTTCTACATGATGATTCGCTTAACAGGACATAGGTCACCACCAAATAATGGTGGTCAGTACCTCCAGAAATTCTATCTGCAAATTCATGAAAAAATTGCCAGTCACTCCAGCCCGGAAATTTGCCTCTGTAAATTTTCTAAGAGATGATTTTGCAAGATGTAGAAATTACAGATACCTAAGAGTGATACAGATACCTTTGTTCTTGTAGCTACCTGAAAACAAACAAGTGAACAGAGCTGTGGTTTGATATGTTCAGTTGGTATGTAAATAGATATGTTTTCCAATGCACTGTGGTTACTCTTAATGGTAAATCAGGGAAGTGTAAAGATTAAGAGAGACTGCAATTAAACTACTGTAGTATTATATCAGGTAAATTTGATGTGACAGATAGTAAGAAAAGACTCTTGATAGGTATCAGAGACATCTGTGTTTCCTTGTAACAGTATATGTCATGGATGTGCCTGACCACTTTCCTTTTGCATTCTACTTTGGGTCTAGGTGTTGATGTGGTCATTTGAGAACTTAGTATCTTAGGAAAATGTGCAATTTACTCGTGTGTTTTATCAATTTGATCATATATTTGGAAATTCAGTTCCATGTGTCATGAACAAAATTTAATTATATACATGTCAGAAATTAATGTTTCTCATTTTCAAGCTTACATTTAAGTAGATTTTATCCCTTTTATTTATTTATTTTTTTTAAGATTTATTTATTTATGCATACAAGCACTGGGGTACAGGCCAGAGGTGGTGGGGGGGGGGGTGAGAGGATTCACCACAGAGAGCAGGGAGCAGAACAGGCAGATCAACTGAAGCACACTGCTGAGGGGAGCAGCGGGCACAGCAGGAGAGGTCTGCTGCACCATGTGGGTCTCCTCCCTGGCCGGCAGCAGGGATCGAACTTGTACTGCAGTGGCTGAGGTTTGCTTCATAGTGTGTTGCTTAACCCATTGCGCCACCAGGGAGGCCCCTTTATCCCTTTTTTTTAAACAAATACTCCACAATAGTTTGAGCTGAACACAGTCATTTCTTATCAGTTAGATTTATGTATACTTGAAATATGACAGTTCATTTTAGTTTAATATATATGGTTTATATTTATTCATAATATAGTATTTTCAAGATAGGGCAGGACTTTAAGTTTAATCCTTAAAAGGTCAAATACTTCTTATAGGTGCATGAACTTAAGTTGCTTTTATATGTTCATTTCTTGAGCTTTCCTCTAGAATGCCTTCTGTCATATCCTCTATCTCCATCTAAGCTTGGGAAGTTACCCTTCTTTAGGGCACCCATTTTATCCTGGGCCTATTTATATTACTGATTCCCTCCTTTACTTTGCACTTCTTGAATGCAGAGTTTGTATGATATTTATCTTTGGTCTCTAGTACCTAACACAGTACTTACTGGGTATTGAATATGGCTGAATGAAAATAAAATGAAATTGAGTAAGATTAGCTTAATGCATTGAGATTGCCTCCCAAATGTAATGCCAAAGTAAGGCCCTGCCTGAATATTCATTGTAGTCTGGTCTTTGCATGTCATCATCTGTTTGTTGGATCTGTGAAACCTTCTGAAAGAACAAGCTGAACACAGGGAGACTGTTATAATATTTCTGGTGAGAGGTTTAAACAGAGAGCAGTAGCAGCTGGGATTAATGTTTACTCTTTATAGGGTTTCATGAAAGAAGGAACAGGGAGTTACAAAGGTATACAAGTGACGTTCCATATGCACAGATAATTGTGCACAGATAACTTTTGTACTGTAAGATAGCACTACTAAGTACTATAAAGAAGAATTTGAGCCATGGGTGTCTAGGGAGTTCAGAAGAGAAATACTAATTTGGATGATTAGGAAAGGGATTTGTTTTGTTTTGTGTTGCTTTTCTGGGAGGAGGTGAAAAGAATAGTTTTAAAAGATGGATGAGATATCAGGAAGTATGGATGGAGACAAACTGATGGCAGCTAAAGGCGTATGTACTATGAAAGTGGGAGGTTTGTTTGGGGATATAGGGAGGGGCCAGAATTTGGAAATAATTCCTTAGGAATGTTAATGGAATTTGCAAACAGTTTCATTTTTACCACACTGATATCTATTCCCGCAGGCACTTATCCAGAATATCAGAGGTGTCAACCAAGGTTATTATTTTGAAAATCCACTGTAGTCTGCCCCTTACTCAGGAGCTGATTAACCAGGCTCAGTATTTTCAAATTTCTCTTTTTCATCTTTTCTTGTTATCTGCCTACAAAAAAACTCTCATCATACCTCCATCAGAATCAAAATCACATGAGTCATTCTTGTCTAATTACTAGCAACTCTATAGAAGATTTGGTGAAAAAAATAGTATGAAATTATGGATTTATACTTTGAGAAGATGAACACTTAGATTGAGCTAAAATCGCTTTCATTTGGACCTTAAAAACAGATTCAGTTTTCCCAAAAAAATATAGTTAGCAGGAAGCATTTTTTTTTAAACAACACATTTTAAACTGTTTATGGTGATGCCAGGTCTGTGCCTACTAGTGTATTACTTGTTTGTGAGTTCCGTGAAGTTAGGAAACATGTTTGTCTATCCTTTCTTCAATTTAAGGTAATGTTAGGTTATAAGATTGAATGGGTTTCAGGTGTATTGTTTTTCACCTGAAACCTGTAGATCTGCGTTTGCAATCATATATCTATGTCTGTCTTGCTCACCATTGTATCCCTAGCTTATTCTTACAGAAACCATAAATACTTGATACATACATTAAGTAAATTGATAGGATAATGTATTACTTACATTTATGTATGCATAGTATACATTGTACATACAGAATAGCTATTAATTACACATTATTGTCAAGAATTGTGAAATCTGTATTTTTTTCCCATTGGTCAGTTAACATCTACTTAGTGTGCCACTAGCTCATATTCTAATAGGAAAGATAAGATTGCCGGGCCACAGGTGAAGGACAGCTTATAAAAAAAAAATTGTAGGTAGCATGGTTCCTTTAGGGTGATATGAAGAAAGCCAGGTGATAGCTGTACACACAATGAATTATAGATTATAGTCCAGGAAAGGAATACTGAGTTTGTGGACGCTAAATCTTTCGTAATAAGCAGTAAAAATACCTGCTCTTTTCTGTATAGGAAAACATTATCTCTGTATTTCATAGCTGTTAGCTTCTCATATAACCTTGAAAGATTGTTTGAAACAAAAACAGTATCTTAACCTCTAAGCTGTGTGGAAATGTGATAAAACTATGGAGAATTATCTCCTAACAAATACTTTAAAGAACCACTATAGGGACACACTTTTCATCTAACGGAATGAGCAGCAAACTATAGCCTACAGGCCAAATCCAGCCCACCATCTGTTTTTGTAAATAGAATTTTACTGGAATGCTGCCACTTTTAGTTATTACTTGCATGCTACTATAGGCAAAGTCAGGTAGATAAGATATGGCATACAAAGACATATAGACATATGGCATATAATGCCTCAAGTATTTCCTAATTCTTTATTAGACAAAAGTTGGTTGTCCCTTTCTAGTCTAAACTAGCCTTTATGACAAGCCTTTATAAAACATGCTAATATTATTCTTTGTTCTAAAATATTTTCTGATTTTTAAATCCTTATAAATCCATAACCTATAATCTTTATTGACTTCTTTCCAATTATTAAGCATTAGCCTATACTCTGGGCCTCTCTTGTTAAAAATGCTTATTAAGAGCTGTTATCAATGGTTGCTCAAATTTAAACTTTTTCAGTTTTAAAAATCACATTTTTTTAAAAATCAAATTATTGTAGTATACTTTGCATTTAATTGTCCTCATCTATAAAATGGATTTATACTCTTACAAAATTATCATTAAGATTGAATAAAATAATGTATATCTTGGCACATAATTTGTACGTAAGAATATAAATCCTCTTCCTAAAATTCAAACTTAAAAAAAATTATACACACGTACACACCCCTACCATATAGAGTTGAAAAGAACTGGAATGATCTTACCCCATGGTCTTAATTTCTTTATGGATAAGAAAACTGAGATTCAGAGTGGTTAAGTGACTTCAAATCAAGATGACAAAGGTAGTTAGCAACTAAATTTAGGTTAAATTAAGTTTCCCCTGATTTCCAATTCATGTTATTTATAGTATACTAATGTGCATTTGCCTGTTGACTATGAAAGGGAAATATGAGTCTAGAACACTATGTTGAGTTTAAAGTCTGTAGTCTCCGTGAAAGAAAACATAAAAATAGTAAAGTTGTCACTCTTTAAGTTTGTTTTAACTCAGAAGTTCTTGATATATTTTTATTATTTCTCTTTAAGGAAAAATATCTTGAAAGATGTCATTTTACACACCTGCATTTGCTTGAAACTTGGTAGCTTGATAAATTGACAAGATAACAGGGTCATATGCTAAGTTTTTTGAAAAACCTACTCAAACTTAGATCCTAATAAAAGAATGTTACATATTTCCTTTTAAAGACTAGAAAGTATTTCTCAGGGCTCTTAAATTACCATATTCTGATACCAAGGGAAAATAAAATCTGGACTTAGAGTCTTGTTTGTACTTAGAGGGTTTTCCGGACAGGAAGACAGTCTTGATGCAATGCAGTAAGCCACAATACCAGTGGGGCATTACAGGTGAAAAATCTGCAGCTGTACCCCTTCACCACAATGTATTACAACTGTACGCTGGAATATTTCCTGTACAGAAATAGGTTTTGGTTAACATTGTTTCCCAAGAGTAGATCACATTAAAATGTTATAAAATCATGATTTCCTGCATTTGAATACTTGTGGTTTCTCAACTGGTTCCAATATTTTAAGGGTTTTTCTTTTTTTTGGTATGACTTCTATTAGTTGAAGATGTATAGAAACTTTTTCTTTTCCTTCAAAATAAACTAAAAAGCAATATAAGCTGAAACATTTGTGATTGCAAATATTTATATTTTATGTCATTATATGATGAGATTTATTTTGAAGTGGAAACATAAAAATTTACAAATTCCATTATCAGAATATGTTTTATCTTTGAGTTATTAATGAAGTAGTAACTCAGTCGCATCTCTTCTGTCTGATGAATATGTTTCTCTTGTATTTATAAATAAGAAATGTTCTTCCTATTTAAAAGGATGGATGAGTCCAATCATAAACATAAATGGAAATCTCCAGCATATTATATAGAGGCAAAACTAATTTTTAGCTCACTATTTTTAATGTTTATATTACTGTCCACTTATTCATATTTCTACATGTACTTTTTTCAGTCATCCATCAATCCACTACTTAATGCTAAGACCTCATTTTCTACTTTTTAACCACCCACTTACTTACTATCTTCCAATCAGCAAAAAAAACTCCATAATCGACACTTGGGGGGAGGGAGGAGGGGGAGGGTTGAGGGCAGACAGGAGCACGGGGGACTGAGGTGATGGTGCACTGGTGATAGGGTGATGGGGAATACATGGGGATTATAATTGATGTCAAATATATATATAAATTTAAAAAACTCCATAATCTACCTCTTATCTTTCTAATACCTTACATATTGGGGAATTTTTTTTTTATCTTATCACCCCTTTGACAGTTGTGAATGGAGAATATACTTCTACCTGATTAATGAGGTAACTTTCTTGATGTAATAAAGTTTTAGAACAATTACTCTTTCAAAAACTATCAACTAGAAATGTTCCAGTTGAAAAGCCTTCTTCCCCACTCCAGCTCAGGGGTATATGTCAGAAAGAAGGCAAAGGAATTCATTAATCTTAAGGCTGCTTGAGACAGTGGATTACAGATAAACTTCCAAGCTAACCCAGAGTTTAAAAGGAAATGCTAGGGAATTAAATAGCCACAGAGGTTTGCAAAAACCCCAACAGGATAAAGAACAAGCCTGTGCATTTGACTCTGCACTTGTCCCAGGCCTCACACATGCTCAGGCTTGACCCGAGGAGACCCTGTGCTCTCATATCTGGCTGACCTTCCAGAAATGCACAAGCAAGAAAGGAAGTAAAGGCTAAGGCAGAGTGGAAGGCAGACTTCAACAAGCACATGGAGGGAGTCTGTCAGTAAGGGGTGGCTTATTGGTTCTAGACCATTAAGGAAATCTGTCTTACCACTGAACTCACCAAGTAGAGTTTTAAGTGGCCACATAGCAAAGAATACATACTTTTTTAAGTTAACTTGTGTCACTAAGCAAACAGCAACTACAACAAATAGCCACAACCAGAAGCCCTGGGGAAGAGAGAGAATCTGATTTCCACAGATAACATTATTAACTGGTAATATAAGTTATATAGTTAATACTCATTAATACAATAAAATTTTATATCATCTAAAATGTTCAATTTTCATCAAAAAGTTATGTGGGAAAAAAAGTATGGCACATGGTTGGAGGTAAAAGCCACAATGAGAACCCAATGTTGTCCTTACTGGACACAGACATTAACCACTTATTTTAAATATGTGCAAACAACCTAAAGAAAACCATGTCTACAGAACTAAAGGAAAATATGAGAATAGAATCTCACCAAACAGAGAAAATAAAAGGAGACACAAATTATAAAGGGGAAAGAATGACAAATTGAAATTCTAGAGTTGAAAGTATAATAACTGAAATGAAAAAGACACTAGAAGAACTCAACAAAAGATGTGATCAGACAGAAGAATCTACAACTTAAAAGTTAGATCAAGTGAGATAATTGAACCTGAAAAACAAAGAAAAAAGAATGAAAACAAATGAACAGAGCCTCAGCATCCTGTGGCATATCATCAAATCTGTCACTATATGCAGTATTAGCCCTAGAAGGAGAGGAAAAGAGAACGTAAAAGAAAAAATATTTGAAGAAATAATGGCTGAAACTCCTCAAATTTGATAGGAAACATTAATCTGTACATCCAAGAAGCTCACTGAACTCCAAATAGAATAAATTCTAAGATTTCCAACCAAACACAATAAAAAATGTCAAAGAACAACCTTGAAAGCAACTAGAGAGAAGTGAGTCATCATACCAAGTGTTAACATCTAATTTCTCTTCAGCTAGCATGGAAACCAGCAGCAGAGTTAATATTAAATACAAAGGATGAAATAAAATGGATGCTGAAGAGAAAAGAATTACCCAGTTAAGTAACTGTAAATAGCCAGAATAAGTGGTAAAGATCAAAGTATATTCTACATTCAGATTACTTCCCCAAAAAATCGACTTTATGGAAACTGGAACTGAAAATTGTAAATGACACATTATGGGGTCTATTTTTCTCTTATTGAAAGATAATTAATTTAAAAAGCATAGGATTTATAGCTAGCCAAAAGGTATGTTACTTACTAAATATGTAATCTTGAGCACATTACCTAATTTCTCTTAGGCAGAGTTAACTTACCTGTAAAATGGGAATATTATCCTCACTAAGAAAATGTACAGGAAAAAACTTTGCACATTGTAAAGGGCTACTGACAAGGTAGTTTCTGCTACCATAGCTATCATCATTATTGTTAGTATAGCTGTTACCAAAAACATAGTTGGTGGGGGAGAAGCAGTTGTCCTTCCCCCTAGACAGTACCTGCTGACTTGGTACCCTGGGAAATCTGGAAATGTAGGGAGAGGGGGCAGTGATGATCCTCCACAAGTCACCAAGCTTTAATAACAATCCCCAAGTGGAAGCTCGTGTTTGGTACTGGCTACACAGTCAGCCACTCTGTCTCTGTTTTGTGATAAAGCAAAGGACAGTTGAAGCAGACTGATAGAATCCGTCACTCACTATATCTTTCTATTTACCTGCTGGCTCTTTATGATGATCATATTCAGGAAAGCTTCCTCTATGCCTTTTGCCTAGGTTGCTTAGTTAAGTCTAAGTGGGCAAAGGAGCAATGGCCCAGCTTCAGCAGCCCCTGCATGAAAAAATCAGAGCTATTTATCTATGAAGACAGATGGGCAATTGCACCCTGTTAATAGTCCTGGCAGTACCATTAAGTAATAAAAACAAATTAGGTGCCAAAATATTCTTTGTACCAAAAATATTTTTAAATGGCCAACACACATGCTAATCTTCCCAAATTAGCCATCAAATGGAAACAAATTGTGGAATAACATTTTAAATGCAAAAATTCATGTGCTCTTACCAACTGGCAGATATACAACCTAAAATATATTCATATGCAAAGACCACATATGCCTAGAGTACAGTTTGTTATGTATGGCTGGCTAATTTTTTAGGTCCTGTCAAATAATGAGTAGGAAAACAAAATGTAATAAAAATATATATAATCTTGACAGTCATTTGAAATGTACCATGTGTTACATGTGGAATGTTTTCCAGTGAAACCAATTTACTTGTTCCCACTTCCCATGACTCAGTACTAGATATTCAGACTTTCTAAACTGTGTTTTGGCAACCAAACTTTCTTGAAATAGTCATCTTTCCTTCAAGTTATTCAGCGCAAGCATTAGTAATAAATCCTCAGTTATAGATATGTAACTAAAGATCATTCATATCATTTCTTTGAAACCTGAAAGCATATAATAAAGTTATTTGAAATAGATCACACAAAATAGAATCCAGAGTTATTCCTTGAAAATAATTAATTGCTACCATATGAAGCTCAATACGACTACATTAGACTTTTACCTTAGTTATGTTATATTAACCTAGAGATTAGCTGGGCAACATATAACTGAAAGACAAAGGAAGATTAGTGAGGTAATGAAAAGTTTATTAAAAGTGGATACAATTGTAAAATTATTTAAAGGAAGGTCTCAGTATATAAGACCTTTTCAGAATGGCAGACTGTTTAAAAAGGTAAGATTGTTATCTTTTCAGCACTTCATTCATTAATTTTAAAAGTGATTTATTAAGCACATGCTAGTACCAGACCTGCTATGGGTTTATTGGAGAAATAGCTGGAGTTTTTTATGAATGCTATCAGACAAAAAAAGGTAAACTCATGGCATTTGCAGCAACATGGATAGAGCTGGAAGGGATAATGCTAAGTGAAATAAGTTGGAAAAAAAAAGATAAATACCACATGGTGTCACTAATATGTGGCATAAACAAACTAAGAGTCAAATAGAGACAAGCATAAAAAGTAACCCTTGGTAGCTGACCACAGAATTGGGGCACCAAAGGTCCAGGAGGAGGGGAGAGAACAAAGAGGGGAAAAGGCACAATGTAGTGATGGACTGTGGGTGCTTTGGTTGGTGGGGGCTCAGTGGTGACAGGACCTGATGATGGGGGTATTCAAATCTTACCTCGACCAGAAATAAATAAATTATTTTAAAAATAAAGGATAAATGAAAAAATAAACTGACTAGAGAAAACAGAATGCTAGAAAGAGTGGCTTTTAGGATCACAAGCATTGCCTCCACTCTTTTAAATCAGAACTCAATTCTAACATATTCCTCGTTTCCCTCTTTACTAGTCATTACCCAAACTGAAAGATTTATCCACTCACATCTAGAGACTGATTAGGATCCTTTTTTTCTTCCTCTTACCAACCTCCTTCCTTGCTACTTCCCAAACCCTTCCACTGAGACCTCTGGAACACCTGCTCTGTCATTGGGGAACTCATCTAAACCTCCACCTCTTCTCCAAGCATTTCCCTTACCCTTGACCCTCAGTTAAACCTTGCTGTCCCCTGGGATATATGCACCATTGTAACCCTTTGAGGTGGAGGCTGTTCTTTCACATCCCTTTTACCGCAAGATCAGGAAATGATATGTTCTCTTCGCTCACCAGTGCCACTTACTTTTATTCTTCTACCCTCTATAAAATCCCCTGCTTCTTTGAGACTCACTCCTTTTAATTATATCCTCCTTTCTCCATTGTTGTTGCCATCTGCTAATTTTTTTATGACTTTCCCTCATCACAGAGGTCTTTGGACCATGACTTTCAAAAGCCTTTTTCTTCACTGCCTTCAACATCCACATAAATGATTCTACTGAAATCCCAGCTCAATTTCCTAACTCATGATCTCCACTCCATCTAACTGGTCTTCCCCACACATAAGCTTGAGACGTTGTCATCATCCAAAAATACTCTGCTTTCCAAATCATTCATTCCATCCAGCATTCTAATCTCCCTTCTATGCTCTCAGTCTCTGCAGCCTACTTATCCAGCAGGCCCCAGTACAGCTATTCATTAAACTATACATTAACCTATAGTTCTGTTTTCTCCCTGTCCATCAGCTTACTCTGTTTTGATCCCCCCTTCCAGCTAGTTTATGTTGTTAGTTCATCGTTTAAAACAACTCCTTACAAATAGATATTCTAAACTTTTTTGTTCTGTCCTTCTGCCTGACAAAAGGTTAAAGCCAGGCTAACTCAGAGCTCTGAATCAACACAGTTAACTCCCTCTTCTACTCTCCCAAATAACAAGCTCTTTACTCAGGATTTCCACATGGATGTCTCATTGTTACCTCCAACCCAGCTTGTTTAAAAATGAATTCATGGTCTTTCCTCCTCTACTGCACACATACCACGAACTGACTCCCCAATGGGACAAAGCATTCTCTCCCATCCCAGTAAATGACATCAGTATCCACACAGCTGCTTGAACCAGAAACCCAGGGGTCATCCTTGACACCACCCTTTCCTCACATCTAGTCAATGTACCAATTTTTATGCCCCAACCATTTCCCACATGCCAGTTCACTGCCATCAACCATGAACTAAGTGCTCTGCATTTCTAGTTTAGGACAATATTCTAGCTTTTCAGGTAGTCTTAACATATCCATATTTGTCCCATTTGTCATGAAAACTGAGGTTCAGGTATTAAATATGCTGTTCAAGGTCAAGAGCAACAATATTATGGCAGAGCCAGGATTTTATCCTAAATAACAATAAAATTTTTAATGGTGGAAAAAATTAGAAAATGTAAAGATAATATCTGTATGGCCTATAAATTTATGACAATATATATTTAATAGGACAATTGACTAACCTTTATTTTTTCTCTTTATTTATATATATTTGACATCAATTGTGGTCCCCATGTTTTTCCCACCACCATTTCACCAGTGCACCATCACCTCACTCCCTAGTGCTCTTTCTACCCTCAAAGCATTCTCTCACCACTCCCCACAGTGTCCCCAATTTGTCCTTGTATTTTTGTTTGTTTTTTTTTATTATTATTATTGTTACTATTCTTTTCCTAAGTCACTTATTTGGTTCCCTTATATTCCTCCTAGGAGTGAAACCATCCAGTATTTTTATTTTGCCTTCTGACTTATTTCCCTGAGCATTATCCCTTCTAATGCCATCCATGTTTCTACAAATGACTCTAGTTTGTCTTTTTTGATTGCTAAATGATATTCCATCTTGTATATGTACCACATCTTCTTGAGCCAATCATCTGTTTTGGGGCATTTAGGTTTCCAGGTCTTACTTATTGTAAATAAGTATTTACTTATTGTAAACAGTGCTGCAATAAGAATAGGGGTACAGGTATTCCTTTGAATCAGTGTTCTTGTGTTTTTTGGGTATATTCCTAGGAGTGGGATTGCTGGATCATATGGGAGTTCCATTTTTAGTAGTTTAAGGAGCCACCACACAGCTTTCCATAGTGATTGGACCAGTTTGCATTCCCACCAGCGGTTTAGTAGAGTTCCTTTTTTCCACATCCTCTCTAACATTTGTTGTTGCTAATTTTTTTGATATGTGTCATTCTCATTGGTATGAGGTATTATCTCATAATGGTTTTGATTTGCATTTCTCTGATGACAAGAGAAGTTGAGCATTTTTTCATATGCCTGTTGGCCATTTGCATTTCCTCTTTGGAGAAATGTCTTTTTAGCTCTTTTGCCCATTTTTTGACTGGAGTGTTTACTTTGTTTTTGACTAACCTTTAAAACAATAATTGTACTCAGTATTAGATTAGCTTTTGATTTGACAAATATATTATTATTGTGAAAAAAGGATATATATATGACTTTTGCAAATACATTTATAGGAATATAACTTAATTTTTTTCAGTGGAAGTTTCATTCATAGTAAATTTATTAATACTTCTCTTATCAGCCAGGAAAAATAGAAAATATAAAGGAAAATCCTAACAGAAAACATATCTGCCATATTTTGGGGTATATTTCTATAAGTGTTCTCTACTGTTTTCTGAATTTTCAGAGTAGCCCAGAATATTCGAATTGAATCTATATAACCACAGAGCCAGCCTCACACAAAGTTGCGAACCAAATAGTTTTTCTTTGACTTTCTTCCAAATCTCTTTTTGAACTTCCGCAACTCCTCCTTAACTGCTTAATGGCTTACCACAATGGTTACCAGATTGGGTTGCCATATTTTATGGACCTTCCCAACCCTCACCTTGTACGTCAAAACTGACTAGTACTTTTTCCTCAAGGCCTCACTTTCCTTTCCAGTATGACAGCTAATTTTCATAGGTCATATAATTTAATGGAGAAATTTTGGAAGTAGTACTACAAACAAGTATTTTTCTCCACCTTATTTTCTGTGTAACTTTACTATCACAAAGATGATGTTGAACTTTGTTTTCTTACTTTTATTACAAATGTCAATATGTATATTAGATCATGTTTTCCTAAATTCATTTTCTCTTTGGTTATGAGTTAAGCCAGATGATTCACTGGCAGTCCAGAGAAGAGTTAAGTGATGTGATATTTATCTCTCAAGTCATAGCAACATGGAGGACCACATTTTAACAGATGTACAGCAAAAAACCATAGGGAACTAAGATTATAATGTTCCTGAACATCCAGGTTCACAGTTTGTTTGTTTTTTTCCCCACAAGTCCAACTGTTGTTGAAAAAAAGAAATCTAACAAGTAGAACTCTTGATCACAAGCTGCTTGATTCTGGTAACAACACCCAAGTTTCAGAATGTTCTTTATGTACCAGATGGATAAATAATTAGTAGCAAACATTTCTTGTGCTTTTACTATATAATATTAAATGAAATGCTTTGTCTCATCCTTACAAACTTCACGAGTATTATCCCCTTTCTAGATATATGGGAGTTACATTAGAGAAATTAACTTGCCTAAGAACTTAAAACAGCTAGGATTTGAATCCCATTTGCTCTGGCTCAAGTATGTTTATCTTATATGATTTTTTGTGAAGAATTTTTAATGTTCCAGAGATGAGATGAATCACTCACTATGTATATATTCATTCATTTATTCATGAATTATTCATTCATTCATTCAGCAGCTTTTTTGAACATTCACTGTACATACTTTGCCAGGTGCTGTGAAATCCAAAGCTTAGCCAAATGGAAATCAGTCCCTAAAGGAATGTGTCTACTCAGGAAGATGACATATATAGAAATAACTATAACATGAAGTATACAGTGAGAAAAGCTATAAAACTGATTCCCATTTTTTAAAAAATGGAATTTAGAAAAAGGAGAGAAATTTTCCAGCTTTGGGGTAGGGGGGATGTGAAAAGGCTCAAATAAAGGTGGTATTTCATTTGTACCCTGATAGATGGGGAAGGATTTAAAAACATTAAACAATGAGAAACTAGGGAACCTATGGTATTTTAGGCTATGAGAGAATATAGAAACAAAGACCAAAGAGGCAAAAGTTAAAAAACTGTAGGGAAATCAAGAAAAGAGAGAATTTGAAGAAATAGTGACTAAAAGTGGAATACTGTGGCTGTGTTGCTTGTCCTTATCAGTAACCAAGACATGCCTCTCTGGAATCACAGTGTTAGCCTCGTAGGCATATGTGTGCATTTTGTTCTCCTTTCTTCCATTAGCATCTCTACACATGGATGTCCAAGTCATCATTTAAATGAAAGAAACTTTATATATTGGTAGAGGTAAAATTTATTCACCTTGAAATACTAAGAATCACTTATTTAGCAAAACAATGTAATGGAGAAATAGCATTCAGGTTGTTTTTATTGATATCCTGTTACGTCACCAAAACCATGTTAGATGCTAAGAATATTTTTTTGTAATGTGCCATTTCTGCCTTCAAGGCCCTCAGAATTAGAGATCAGACACAAGCATGTAAATAAGGAATTGCAAAGCATCATGACTTCTATGATAGAGAAGTGAACTACCCATAAAAATGACAAAAGAGATTGTGATCAGCTCTGAGAATGGTAATTAGGGAATGCTTCCAAAAGGGGTGACATATCTGAGCCCAGGTTTTTTTAAGACATTGGGATCACCTCACATTGAAAGAAGCAGTATATTACAGTTCCTTTTGCTCCTGGAGCAAAGGACACTTGTCCTCGTGACACTTGTTTCTGGTCTTTTTGAAATGGACCATTCTCATGCTTGAAGTTTGTTTTTTTATCTCTATATACTTTACATCATTATTCCTATTTGTAGAGTTCGTGTTCCCCTCTCAAGTGTAGTCTCCATAAAATTCTCACCACCAAGTTACCAATGAGCTATCTTGTCCTCTTCCTGTCCCTGTTTTAATCCCACTTCTCCCCTGCTGAATGTCTCCAATTTATAGTTGCCTGCTAGTTTTGCCTTTTTATTCTCCCTGATCCCTTATTTGGTTCCTCTATATTCCTCCTGTAAGTGAAACCAGCCTATGTTTTTCTTTTTCCTTCTGACTTATTTCACTCAGAATAATCTCTTCCAGCTCCATCCATGTTGCTGCAAATGGCATGAGTTTATCTTTTTTGATTACTGAGTCATATATATATCACATCTTCTTCATTCAGTCATCTATTTTTGTGCATTTAGGTTGTTATCATATTTTGGAAACACAGCTATTGTAAATAGTGCTGAAATAAACATAGGAGTGCAGGTTTCCTTTTAAATTAATGTTTTTGTATCCTTTGGGTCTTAGATTTTCTAGGAGTGGAATTTCTAGGTCATATGGTAGCTCCATTTTTAGTAGACGAGGAACCTCCATACAGCTCTCCATAGTGGTTGGATTAACTTACATTCCTAACAGCAGTGTAAAAGAGTTCCTTTTTTCCACATCCTTGCCAGCATTTGTTGTTATGGGTTTTTTTTTTTTAATATGGGCCATTCTCACTGGTATGAGGCAGTATCTCATTGTGGTTTTGATTTGCATTTTCCATGATTATAAGTGATGTTGAGCATTTTTTCATATACTTGTTGGCCATTTGCATTTCCTCTTTAGAGAAGTGTCTTTTTAGCTCTTCTGCCTATCCTTTGACTAGATTGTTTGCTTTGTTTTTATTGAGTACTTTGCGCTTTTTGTAGATCTTTGACAATGGAGTTGTTGATGACAGTGCCATCTAGATGAGCAGCTTTTTGTTTTGGACTTTTGGATGCTGTGGACACTATATAGTATGAGATAGCCAGCCACTTGTGGCCTTAAGAATGCTTTGTTTTTCCTGTTTCTTGAATAAACCTCATTGTTATTGCCTGAGCCTGAGTGGTGTTGCTATGAAGCATTGGTGATGAACCCACAGACCACTTGGGCACCTTCCTTTTGTGGCATTCCTATTGCCCCCTCTGAGCAATAGCATTTCTGGTTATGAATTATTCTTAAGTCATATCCCTAGCTGGAAGTTCTCTCTATGTTTGCTACAGAGCCTTACCCTGGTGTTCTTCTTCCTACATAAGGATCCTAGTTCTCTGATTAGTTGAAAGCATTCAGTCATTATCTGTTTTGGGCCATGTGTAAGGTAGATGTTAAGCATATCACTGCCTCAGACTGTAAATAATGGCCTTGTCTATGAAGAGACACAGTGATCCAACCCTTCCACCCGGTTTGGTCTCCCACTATTCTAGATAGGGAGCCATGTTTAAGCCAGTGATCATCACTCACCACCTATAGTTCTCCAGTAGTGTGCTCTATCCTGGATGCCCACTCTGTGCACAACCCTCTCTCTGGTTAATTTCGCCTGACCCAGTGTATCAGCACAATTTAGTTACACCTGTTCTTACCCCTTCCTACTGAACCTTTGGGCCTGATGTATGTTGCAATAGTCTGTTTACCTTTCAGGGGAATAGAGGTAATAAAGATTGGTCAGGCTTTTATACCACTGGCTATCACCTGTGGCCTTATAAGTAGAAGACACTTGGGAGCGTGGGCTCAGGGCATGCATGCCTGATTGTGGACACCTGGAATACAGTGTGGGCATGCATGTGTGTACACTTGAGCCTTAAGGCTGAGGCCTTAGGGATGTCATCACATAGAAGGCTGCAGAGGAGAAGAGCTTTGAGAGGATGAGCGATGGCTACAAGAGGAAGTCCATGGAAAGAGCATGTAGAGATTGACAGGGGGCTCAGGTTTCTGTCTCCCTGCTGGCTTGTTTCCCTTGTGTACTATTAAAAAACCTATGTGGATGATGCCGAGGGCTCCAGGGTTCTCTTTTAAGCTGCCTGAACCAACATTGAACCTATACAGCCTGGGATGTTTACAAAACCAAGGGTTATTGACTTTGTTGCCGTTTTATTGTTGTAGTGCCAGGAAGGGGCACAGAGCAAGTTCTGCATGGTTCCAGCAGACTAGATAAGGAAGAGAGTCTTGGAGCTCTCAGTGGCTTTTTCGGTTTTTATTACAGAGGCGCCCAGGTACATGGCAGGCATGGGTGCCGGGGGGCCGGGAGGCTGGCAGGCCTCCCAGCCCCCGGCGCATCTTACTCTCTCAGCTGTTTCTACTGCTGGTGTCCTGGTCCTCCCGCTGCTGCTCTCTTGCTGGTACTGGCGCCCTCATGACGCCGCCCTTATATGCCCGTGTCTAAACCCAGGTGTGCCCACTTGCACATGCCCACCTAGGCAAATGTGCAGCATCGCAGGTGTCCATCATTATACCAATGGCAGGAGGACAGAAAAGCCTGATTAACTTGTCTCAGGCCCTACAATTGTGAACATATGAAGGAGACAAGCTCCAGGGTAAATGGATTAATCAGGCTTTTTGTGCTACTGGCTTCTGGCTGTCATTTGTAGCCTTGATGGTGTTAATGCAAAAGGCACTTGGGAGTATGGGCACAGGACAGGCGTGCCTGATAGTGGACACCTGGAGTGTGGGTGTGGGCATGTGTAAGTCTGCATACCTGAGTTTAGAGGCCAGGGCTATGAAGATAGCATCTCCCAGAGACAGAGGACGGCTATGAGAGAACAAGTGACTTCAGAAGAGGTGAGACCCCAAGGAAACACCAGAGATCCCAGAGAGAGAGTGTGAAGAGGCTCAGTCACTGCCTGCCCCCCTGCACGCCAGTCTCTTTGCCCGGTATGCCTGTGTACCTGGTTCCCTGAGAGAGCATTAACTTGAAAAATCCACCGAGGGCTCTGGGACTCCTTTATCCGTCTGCATGAATCCATAGTGAACCCAGACTGGGATAGTTGCACAACACAACACCAGCTTCTTCACTCTATCTTGCCAAGTTTCTGAAATGGCACCTTCACTGCATGCTAAAATTTATCTGTATTTACATCTTATACTGCTTTTAAAACTAGGACCCTGCAGCACAAACTGGGGCAAGATTGAGTCATTTCGGCCGCTGACTATGTAGTGGGAGCGCTTGGAAAAAGTGGGGGCTCTTTATACCTGGCCCCGGAAGCTGCTTATGGTCAGTGTAAGCGGCAGCAGAAGATGGGAGTTTCAGTGCCCATACCTGTGGCCCCACTGGGGCTCAGGCTGCAGGCAGAGGCCAGCAGTGATAGTGAGCAGCAGTGGTTCCCCTGTTACACCACCCCAAGGATGCAGCACCTGGTTCAGGACTGAAGGGTGGCGCATGGGCCCCCGCTGTGCCAACTCCAACGCTGTGGCTCCCTCCAGCTGCAGGCAGTAGAGAAGCTGTGGATTTGGTGCCTGGATCATTGTAGAATGGAAGGATCAGGTGCAAGATACAAGCTGATGTAAATGGTCCAATCAGCCATGGGATTGAAAACGGTCCTATCAGATTTGTCAGTTGAGGACCCTGAAAGAAGAACTAAGGCAAGGCAGAAACCATCTCAGAATTCAGTCTGTGCTTAAGAAGGGCTTTGTTCCTGGCCTCCAAAGAAAGAAATAGCAGCCAAAGCCAAGCTCCAAAGGAAGAAGAGAAGCTGAAAAGCTTTACAGAACAGAGTGTAGAGCAAATGGAAAAGTGATCAGGCTTTTCTGCCCTCCTGCCACTGGTATCGATGATGGACACCTGCGGTCCTGCACACATGATTACTCAAGTTGGGTGTGGGCATGCGCAAGTGGGTGCACCTGGGCTTAGACATGGGCGTATAAGGGCAGCGTCACAGGACGCCAGGAGGAGAGCAGAAAGAGCAGAAGGGAGGAAGAAGAAGCAGCGGTAGTAGCAGAGACACAAGAGGCTAGAGAGCCCACGGAGAGTGAGATACACCAGGATCTAGGAGAGCTGCCAGCCTCCTGGCCCCCTTACACTCCTGCCTGCCGTGTACCTGGTCGCCTCTGATACAATGAAGAAATAAAACCCTGAAAAAGCCACTGAGGCCTCCAGGGCTCCTCCTTGACCTGTCTGCCAGAATCATTGAGAACCTGTTCCGTGACTTGCCGGCACCACACAGAGAAACCCAAGAGCTTCACCGAGGCCAGACTGGCTGCCCTGCCTCCAGCCTGCCTCTGACACCTTCCATAAGGAGCACCAGAGGTAGGTGTCTTAAAAAGCTGTTTGTTGCTGGCATGGGCCATGAGACATTGGCCATCTCTTAGTGACCAATACTGACCAACACTACTGGCCAATGTGGCCCAGCACTACAGACAGGTACTGGCACTCTGTGTCCGGGTCACTTTTGAAAGCTGTTAACACAGTGTGTCTGATCCTCCAGCACCATCTCCTGGTGCTGCTGCCTCCATTGCTGTCTGGTCCACTGTCCCAGTTGTCCATCCCAACCTTTGGCTCCTCCTTAGGGCTACTGTGGCATCATCTCAGTCGCCCCACCTGTGGAAACCGACAGCTATGGTGAGTTGGATCCTGGCTCACTGCTTGCCGGCTCACTTTGAGCTCCAGGCCCTCACTAACAGGACAGTGCCATCTTGGATGAGCATCTTTTGTTTGGACTTTTGGATGCTGTGAACGCTGTTTGGTGTGAGATAGTGTAGGGTCAGAGGACTTTTCCACCCTCCCACCACTGTGATGATGGACACCTGTGGTGCTGCGAGCATTCCAGGGTGGGCATGCGCAAGTGGGCGCACCTGAGTTGGACACGGGCTTAAATGGGCGGCGTCATGAGGACGCCAGGACCGACAGTACTGACGAGCAGCAGCAGTAGAAAGCAGCTGAAAGGGTGAGATGCACCGGGGGCGGGGAGGCCTGCCAGCACCCATGCCTGCCATGTACCTGATGCCACCTCTGATGTAAAGAGTAATAAAAGCATGAAAAGCCACCGAGGGCTCCAATACTCCCTTTCCTTGACCCGTCTGCCTAGAACCATCCCAAACCTGCCCAGTGTGCCGCCTTTCCTGCCGCTACAGATAGCCAGCCACTCGTGGCCTTAGGGATTCTTTATTTCTCCCTGTTTTTTAAACCCCGTTGTTGTTGTTCCCTGAGCTTGAGTGGTCTTGCTGTTATGGGCAAGGGTGAAGAACCCTTAGACAGTGACTTATCTTCCACATGTGCACTGTCCTTTTGCAGCATTCCTATTGCCCCTTCTGAGCAGTTTTTACTTTTTATGCTTCTAATTCATTATTATGTTACTATTCCAACCTTACCTTTTAATTACTCTAGCTTTATAATACATTTAACATCTGGAAGGATTTGTTCCCCCATTGTTACTCTTTTATTTAAAAACTAAGTCATTTCACATATTGTTCTTGAATGGGTCTTCTAGAATAAATTAGATAAACAGGATAAATATAACCATAAAAAGAAATTCTTATCCCTTTTTAAAGTCTTTCTAATGTTACAGCTTTTATGAAGGTTTCATTTGCATTTCAACAAATGCAGAATCATCTTGAAATCTTAACTTTTAAAATCTTCTTTATTTTAATATAGGTTCCTTGTAGTTTGGAATACTGGGATGAACTCCAGAAGGTTTTTGTTGCATTTCAAGAATTTAGTCTGTCTGAAAGCAAAGTGTGTGAACTGCAATTGCCAGACATTAACCTTGTGAATGACCAGAGGAAACTGGTATCCTCAGATCTTTGGAGAATTGTGTTGAACACCAGTCAGAGTGGAGCTGATGACCAAAGGTAACTCAGTGAAAAGTGAAATTATTGTCATTTCATTATGAAACAAACATCAAATCATCTTATCTAGCAACCTCTCAGCTGTATCTGGGCTCTTTAGCCAATGCATCTGTCTAAAGTACAGATGAGAACCAGGAAGCAAGACAGGCTAATATTTCAGTCTGTGTACTAAAAGTTCTGTTTGACGTATAACACAACTTTGTGACTCTATCACTAAGAAACTAGTTCTTAAATATAAAATGAAAAGTTCAAAAATCAAACCCCCAAAAATAAAACCTTGTCATCTTGAACCAAAAAAATATAGAGGAAATTTGAGTCCTGTGTTCTTCAATAAACTCTCAAGGACACAGTAGTCAATGTGGGTAATGATAATGCTGGGGCATTAAAAAATAGAAATAAAATGAATTGTCTCCTCTTAAAAAGGTAAAATTTGGAAATACTTACTTTTAGGTGGTTTTTAAAAAAATTTCACAAGAAAAACCTGCAGGCATTAAAATACGTGGCTAACCAAAATAACGTACACCTAAAGAATTTCAGATTGTGAAATTTTCATCCAGCTCTGTTTGACCATAATGAATTTCTAGAGCTAGAGACTACAAGTATTCTCATACATGTTCCCCGAATTTCCTAGTCCACAGCTCCCACAGCATATCTGGTGAGGGACAAAAAGGGCTAACTTGTCCATGTTTTCAATTTTGGCCTATGTAATATATCCATTAACTTAGAGTACAGGAAAATATGGTTTTAGCAATATACATTTCACTACTTCTGGGTTACATATCCTTAATAAGCTTTTCTGTTCACGCTCATAAAAGTTAAGAACAGGTAAGTAAGTCTTAATCAGTGGAACAGCTTTCTTATTGGACATTATGTCTTGTGGTCCTCCATCCACCTTGCTGTCTATCACTTCTCAGTGTCTGCCTTCCACTGCTGATAAAGTTGACTTCTGAATAATTCCACCCTTTCCCCCCAGCAACATTCTGAGACTAACAGAGAAAAAACATCCACTATTCCAACATCCTACAAATCAACTCTTTTCTATATTACCTTCCATTTTCTCCATTATGTGCTTTTACAAGGTTGTATCTGTAGCACACCATTTGGTATCATGGGTCCTAGTTTATATTAATAATAGTTGTGAATGTGAATACTTTAATAATTGTTCACTGAAAAACATTTAGAAAATAAAATACTACCAGTAATCATATTGCACTGAAATATCTCTGTTAACATGTTGGTGTATAGAAACCAGTCTTTTTTAATTGATTAATTTGTATGCTTACAAGTAATGTTTTATACCTTCTATATTCTATTGTAGATCATTTGGGCTCTTAAAACATAATTACCTTCCTGGTCTATTGCCTAATACTATATAATTAGTGAAAATAGGGTTGTGAGATCTTGAATTTACCTGTATGTAATATAACAATGAAAAAAGAAATACCTACCCTGTGAGTAGGCGGATGAATGAATTAAATATAAGCTCTACCTAGCCAAAAGCCAAGCAAGCTCAGAAAATATAAATAATGGATAATTTTTAAATGATTTTTAAATTCTGAGTTTCATTAATAATGTCAATTTACTATCTTCATTCTAATTATGAAAAAATACATTTCCATCATTGAAAGAAGTATTTTAGGCAAGGTTAATTCCTCTGAATCTGAAACATTCATAATAATTACTTTTGTTCAGAAGCCTAGCTCTATAGAAATGTGGAACATTTAGGGAATGGAAATTTATGCAGACAGTTAAATCCAGACAGCTTTGACAGTGTAATCATAGATCTTTTATCCTTACCTGGGACTTTTTAACATATTAATAACTATTTTATAACCGATCTTGCTTTTAAATTGAAATTAACCATTTTTCAAGTAGAAATTGACTGAAATTAAAGTATAAGAGTTGGTTTAAAAGTCAACATAAAATACTTAAGGAATTTTTTAAGAGGATAATAAATTTTAGCCAGAAAAAAAAAATCAGTGCTTTGATAATATGTTGGCAATTACACAGGAAAAAAAAAATACAGTGAGTCCTAGTATGATCTGTCATGTACAAATTCTAGAACTGGACAAAAACCTGACACATTTATTATTAGATTGTCTTAATAGTCAGTGCTTTGGGAGGGGTATGCATCAGAATATTGGATATCGCAGGAAGAAAATTCATAAAAATCAGTCCCATGAAACGTAATCTCGTCCATGTAGCACTCTCCTAGATGGACAGGGCAGTAACAGAAGAAAGTTTGTGTGAACCATTTTGAGAGAAAATGTAAATGAATGTTAATGTGATATTGTAAAATATCTCTTAGGAGCTAATCACTGACAATTAAGCTAATCTAAGTAATCTGCATGTTTGTCAGCAAAAAAAAGTGGGATGGGTGGCTGTTTTTCTTTTCTATTAGGGAATGCTAGACATTATGCTAAGCTGTGTCTCCTCTTATATTTAATACTAAAAGATAGGACTCATTAGTATGCCCATTTTACAGATGAGAAAACTGATATGTAACCACATGAAGTAATTTGCCCAAGATACAATATAAGTATACAAGTAATAAGAGCATTTTCCTCTAAGTTCTCTCACCTCAGTCATGCTCTGCTTTATCTCTATTATATCATAAAGCCTTTATTACCACAGAGTGTTCTCCAAAGAGAAGCTCAAACCATCATCAGTTAAATCAGGTGAATGTTGGTACCTGCATTGCAAATAGAGATTCACCCCAAAATGACATGGAGGGGTGAATTTTGAGGACCTAATTACCATAGTGCCTATGGAGCAATCTAGATCTCAACTAAATAAATTATCTCCTATTTAAAGAATTAATAGGATATTGCATGCCTGAAGTATATAATGAATAGTATAATGTTGCTTCAAGCAAAAAAAAAAAAAAAAAAAAAACGAATTGATAACTCTACAGATCATCCAGGACAGTTAAAAGCAACCCTTTGGCTGAAATGAAGGTATGAGTATGTAAAACTCCTGCCATGCATTCTGCTATTTAGAATGTTTCCTTTGTTCTAAAATTTTGAGTTTTGATAAGGAACTTACTGATATTTAAGTTAACTACTGAATCCTGAGTATTTGTATCACTGTTTCAGAGATCTTGCTCACAGGAACCATTTTTACCTCTGTTTTTTATTTTGATACCTGAGTAGGATCAAGGCCCTTTGTAGTTTGTTCTCAGCAGAAGACATTCTCATACTTCTGACTGTTTAGCTCTGTTACACTTAGAGAACTTTTTAATCCTTGTTTTAAAAGGTAAATATATATGTATATATATGTGTGCTACTAGTAAGAGCATAATGATCAAATTGAGTATAGGAAAATATAGTTTTACTGATTTAGAATATAGTATATTTAGGCTATATATTCCACATTTTGTGTATTTAGGAATATTTGGTTTTGATATGAAACTAATTTTTAAATAAGTCTAAATGTTTAGAGTAAACTAATAACCATTTTAGTTGGGATTTAAGATTGAAAAATTGTTGACTAGTTGGATATAATAGGAGTTACTTTGTATACTCAAAATACTCCTTTTTAAACCATTCATTTTTTGCCTTTAATTTAGAAAAAGTAAAAAAAATCTATTTCTGATTAAGATTATGGCAAATTTACTCATGATATTTCAATGTTTTCTCAATATGTTTAGTATTTGCTACTCAAGAAATAGAAAGGTAAATCTTAAAAACTCAAGAGTGCCAAAAATTGTGGTTGCCAAAAAAAATGCTTCAGATAAATACTTCAGATTGTGTACACACTGTTTTTAAACTTATTCAGCTCTTGCCTATATTTTTTGTTTGTTCTTTATTTTTGTCTTATTGAGATAAGATTAACTTACTGCAGTATATATGACTCAGCAGTATAGGCTCACACTTCTTCAGGTAACTATTTTAAATAATATTTTGACTAACATTGAACCCTCTTTCTAACCGCTTCTTAAAGTATCAGAGTTTATAGTGTAAAATATATGTACAGCTAATTAATACATTTTGCTCTGAATGAATACATGTCTTTTTTTTTTTTTAATACAAGTCTTAAAGTAAACTTTGCTAACAAAATCTTATCATGCTACAGATACATTCCTAGAAAATGATTTGTGTCAGTGTGACCATTTATGGAAGTTTTGAGAATATACCGAGCTGCATTTTTGTGCTTACCATTTAGTCAGTAACATGGAGCCCCAGAGTCTGTTCACACTGATATTTCAGTAAATAACATTTCACAACAGATATTTCAGTAAATAGCATTTCAGGAAATACCACCACATATAACTATAAATTCCCTAAACACTCAGTAAGAGTGTTGGAATGCTCCTAATTTTCATTTTACCAGCTATTTCAAAATCTCTTTCAAAACTCAGCTGAAGATTCACACTTCTGAGAAAACTGAGTTCCTCTTATATTTCCACTCTGGCAGCATTTTCCACTTTAACTGTGTGATTGTTCTGTTTTATAATGTTTCCAAATGTCTACATATTTTATATCATCAGTAAGACCTGTGAGTTCTTTTAAAATCAAGCATGTATCTCTTTGTTTTTTTCCTACCATAGTTCTGTAAGATAATATGAAACAGTGTTTCTTCTCTAGTTTCCTCATGAGTTGGGGATCCAAGCTAACATAGCCTTACAGCAAATTCCAGTTTTAGAAAAGTATAGAGGACAGTGAGGGAGAATAAGACAGCATCTATTCAGTGATGTACAATTAACAGGATGCACCTTGCCCTCCACTCTCACACTTCTGTTAACACTGAGGCAAGACAAGTAGGCAACAAAGTACCATGCACACCAGTCACCATCTATAAACTTCATCCCACAAATGGCTGCCTTCCCTATTTGAAGCAGATTTTACTTGTGTAATATGGTATCAAGAAGAAAACCAAGGATGAGAGGACCTTTTGCAATATAACTGTTCATGGGACCTAGGTACATCTGGACATGGTCATAACTTTTAGTGTAATAATAATAATAATGGTAACATGGATACAAATAATCTTTCAGTGGTGCCACTGAAAATACATAATTTTTGAATAACAGTGTCGTCTCTAAAATGTGGTCTTAACCTGGAAACAACCTAAGTGCCCAAAAACAGATGAGTGGATCGGGAAGCTGTGGTACATATACACGATGGAATACTACTCAGCAATCAGAAATGAAAAA
>JAGFMF010011395.1:9716440-9746504 GCA_019455555.1 Galemys pyrenaicus | reverse complement strand
TGATGGTGCACTGGTGAGATGGTGATGGGGAATACATGGGGATTACAATTAATGGCAAGTATATGTAAATTTTAAAATATTTTAATAAAAAAAATGTACAAAAAAAAATGTGGTCTTAAATAGGAGAATAGGAAAAGTTAAATGAAATATGAATGGAATAAAATTAGAATGGAGGTAGATTAACATGGCCTGGTGTTTAAGGAATCCTTTGAAATTTTTCTGCCAATAATTCATAGAGGATAATCAAATGAATTTTTTAATTAACTCTTTTGTATGAATTAATACAGAAGATTTGATGAAAGCATGTTGACTATAGGATTGTGGGTACTAGCTGTAAAAACTGTTGAAGAAAAAAAATTTCACTTCTATAATATGGGAAATTTAAGTTATTGAACTTCTTTTGTTATTTTCCATAGCTCTGCAAGTGAATCTGGTTCTCAAAGCACTTGTGACCAGCTCGTAACTCCAACAGCTCTGGCTGCCTGTACCAGAGTCGATTCCTGTTTTACCCCGTGGTTTGTCCCATCTCTTTGCATTTCCTTCCAATTCACGCACCTGGAGTTCCATCTTTGTCATCACCTTGACCAACTAGGCACAGGTACTCTTTACTTCATCTTCAGAAAAACATCCACTTAATATTTATTGGTTTGCCTTGAGCGTTTCCATGACACAACTCATTTTTACCCAGGTAATTTACTTTCAGGAAGTAAAAAGCCTCAAAGGGGCTTCCGCTGTATGCATTGGTGATGTTTCAAAGTGCTGTGATAATCAGTTCTCCGCCCAAAGCTCCTACCTCCTGACCACCATCCACCTGGTTGTGAAACTGTTTTAGAAGCTACATTTATTTCCCTTACCAATGAGCACTAGCAAGATTATTCCAAAGTTGATTTTGTATAATGGGTTTACCCTTTACTTTTGAACTAGCTTATAGACCTATTGTATAGGTTGCTAATTCTACTGAGTTGTTTTTGCATACTTTCTAATGAGAATTTTCAAGGAAGTTACAAAATGTAAAGATCTTACTTAAATTATGATTGTTTTGAAAGAAATACATCTGTTTTTGTTCTAATCCTGAGTCATTACATTAAAGGTCCATATATTCCAAAAATACTTGATATTACCTGGTTTCAAAAACATAAATACCTTCTATAAAAGGTGGACAAGTTTTCAAATATTTTAAAAGACTGGCATTTTTTAAAGTTTATAAAGGTGAAATTTTCCCACCCATCAAAAGTGACCATTTTTAAATTTGCTAATGTTACATGAATAATGATTCCTAAAAGTCTGTACCAAACCTTTTCTAGTTAATACATTTTGATTCAGATATTAGGTTTTCAACCTACATGTAATGGAAAAAGGGGGAAAATCAGATTAAAACTAAACACAGCTGCTGTTAAGCATCTTGCCTTTTCAGCAAAAATGGAGTTTAACCTGCTTTTTCTAACTATTTGAATCATGTTTTTGTTTTTGAGATTGGTTAGTAGATACAGAACACTTCTATAAAACTCTTCTTAGATACATACCTATTCTTCATTTTATTTCTTATGTTCTGTGATCAGATTTTTGTTTGAAAGTGGATGTAACCTTTGAACAATATATATTTAATAGATTTGATGATAGAACAAAACAATTTTCTTTGCAAATCTCAAAAGTTAATTCATATAGTAATATCCTCAAGGAAATTTTGAATTTACTAAATAGTTATCTTAAGACTAAGGAATTTGAATGTCTTCTCTTTATTTCTCTGAAACATTGACTCACTCAGCTGCTGTTTTTCTTGTTTTCTCAACAGCTCCACCACAATACCTACAGCCATTTATTTCTGATAAAAATGTGCCTTCTGAACTAGAATACATGATTATTTCCTTCAGAGAACCCCACATATATCTGCAACAGTGGAATAATAGTTTTCTCTCTCAGAAGATCTCATTTTCAGCTCTGGTAGACTGTAAGCTTCTTGAGTACAGAAATGTCACAATGCAAAGCATGGTCAAGCCCTTCAGCATCTTTGGACAGACTGCAGTTTCCAGCAGTGCAGCAGAAAAGCTGCTTGACTGCACCATCATAGTTGACGCTATATTTGTAAACTTTGGACAACATATAGTTCATTCTCTGAATACTGCAATACAAGCTTGGCAGCAGGTATGCATATTCTAGAACTGTTTACAGTTTGTTCGTGTGATCTTTCTAGTGCCTCTATGTTATCACTTCTAGTAATAAGTTAAGCACAAACAGAAATGTGAGAGAATGAAGTATTTGATGGGCACCATAATATTTAGGGCCCTCTCTATTTTGGCAAAGTGACATGTTATTTTTAAAAGCTTTGGAGAATATGGGTTCTCTACACATGCATGGGAGACCATGCCCACATTTTTGTGACTAATGTACCACATCTGTGTGGAAAGTAACATATTCCCAGAAATTTTTTCCAAGTATTATGGCTTTCGTTTGCCAAAGCTTCAACTTAGCTATGTATCAAATTGTCGAAGCATCCATTGCAGAAATGAAGAACCTGTGTAAGCCTTTCTGATAATTAGCATTTTGTCTTTTTCAAACAGAACGAGTAGTGAGAGGAACACCATGTGCAAATATAATGCCCTTTCAGCGTCTTCATGTGCGCATAATAAAGACAGTCTTAGTCTCTCCTACCATCACGGATTTTTGGAATCAGACTCTTGATTAATAACATTTTACTTTTATCTCAGAAATTAGCCATAGCAAAACAAGGGATGAAAGCATAAGTCTATGACGAATGGCATGTTTTACATGGGGAGCCTGTCTATGTCCACTAACAGGAAAATAGTTTCATGAGAATGTGTGGATAATATTATGTTCGGCAATTTAGGAACAAATCAGTTCTTCTTTCATTACTGATTATCAGTGTACTGCTGTATCTCCATAAAGTTTGTGTTGCTATTTAATAAGCAGGGATACTTCCCCATGCTTTGCTGTTATTTACATTTATGTGGAGCTAGTCCTCCTGGTAAACTGGACCTTCATCCCACACTGAGCTTGTATAGGGACAGGAGAAATGAAGGAGGTTGAGTTCTCTAACTTAAGAATTTTTATGGGAATAAACTCTTTTCTTTATATGCATGAAGACCTATACAAGACTAAGGAATTAATTACCTAACATGGCACTACAATAGCAAAGGGAAAGAAGATAACACATCTGTTTTATATTTTAAAATTCTTTTTTAAGGGCATTCCATGGTTTTCTTGTTGCAAAGGACATGCGTAAAATAAGAGCTAGTGTGATCTAAATCTTTGCAGCTGGTTCAAATAGCAATGTGAAAAAAACCTCCATGGCTCCAATTTCTGTTTTTTGTCATATTTTGAACAATGCATTTAATAAAAAACAAACCTAGAAAATATAAAAGAGTCATTGATAGAGCAGTTAAACCCAGGATATTTTTGTCCTGGTATCAGAGCCATTATAAGAGGGCTCGTGTGTAACAACTACTGCAAAATGGCCTTCAGAAACACCAGTTTCCTCCCAAGGTAAAAACATTCTCTTAAACAAAGCTACACATATAAATAAAATATGGTGCATAAATATTTAAATGTTTTAAACCACATCAGAGTGTGAATGACTGACTGGCTAACACAGTGCCTTGAAGGAATATTCTGAGTTTTTTTAATGGAATTGTATATTTGATTAAGTAGAGCCATATGTCACATAGCATATTGCTGACAGGTACATTCTATGAATAGTTGGTTCTGATTTATACAGGGATTTGGCAATGTTAACATGAGCCACAAGAGGATATACTTCTGTAATTGTTGCTGTAATTTTCTTGTTTCCTCCCATGTCAAGGATACTTGCCACCAAGTTTTAATGTGGTAGGCATCTAACCCTGTGTATTCTAAAGTAAATACAGAAATGCTCTACTTTGAAATTATAGGACATTTGACGTTGAAATGGCTTATAGAGGCTTATTAAGTTCATTGTTTCTAAGATGTTCTGAATTTGGTTTATCCCCTTTACAGGGGAAACTTCATTTCCCAAGCTTGGGCTTTATTGTATATATAATGCTCATGTACAGTATAATAGTTGCCAATGCAAAATATGAATTTAATAAGCAAGACAGGTTAATTGAGTTCTCCACATAGTTTTATCATACTCATATCTGAGACAAGTCATTTATCCAATGTGGATGGACCAGACAGTTGAAACATGAAGCAATTTGACCTTTCACTTTTAGATCACCAGTTTAAGATTAACAGAAGCCTTCATCAGTGTCTGATTTCTCTGGCTGTAGATTTTTCTCCCTTTTGTAAGTGATTAATGTTTTGTGAAAACAGATTAAGAGTCCAGTTGCCACTTGCAGTTTGCTTTATATTTCTGTCATATAACCAGGTTTAGACAAAATAGCACTTAAAGAGGATGTTTACTTAAAAGTCAAGGTTATACTTGTGTGTGTTATCTAAAATGATACCTTTTTAATTGCAAAGCCTATATGGCAATCTAGCACAAATCTTAAATATAAGCCCCCTCTTAATCATAAATCTGAGTGTTCTGAGATTTATATGATGTCTTAAAATGTATGCACAAATTTTTTATAAAATCAGAATTTTAAAAACTCCAAGAAATGCTTAAACTTCTAACAGTTAAAATGAGCTTCATAGACGGAGGAACAGAAAAAGAGTTCTATTGATGATGCTGAGTATCTTTTAGAAAAATGTAAACAATCCCCTTGTATTTTTTCATGCACATTTTTTTTCCTAAAATGCTTATTTATTAAAGGTCAGTCTTTACAGATGGAGAGAGCAACATAATTTTTTTCTTCTACTCAAGCCCCATCTAGTAACTTGACCTTTGTTTACCAACAAATTGATCCCAACTCATTATAAAAGCTGAATTTTGGGTCAGAATGGCTGTCTAAATAGGAGTTTCCAATCCTATATATCCCTTTTTTCATGTTTGCACTCTTGGATGTAAAGGAGGGGAAAAAAGTTTACATGAAAGCAGTTTTTGGTGATTATATAATGCTAAATAGGAAAATCTCATCAAAACTAATTATATACTGTGATTCCAGTTTGATTAAAGGTTTTTAGATAAGTGTATAAATGAAATTGGATAGGAGAGACTAGAATAAGGACAGGACACTCGGAAGAGAAAAATTTTTGCAAGAAAATTCACCAAAATGTTATAGCCATTACCTTGAGTGCAAAATTAGAGACTGGAAAAATCCACATTTTCCATATTTTCTAATTTATCTCCAGTGAAAATGTATTATAGTTACAGTTTTAAAAGTTAAATGTACTCATGTACTCATGTGTTTGTGTACTGACTTTACCTGTCATTCATATGCTGGGCACTGAAGACAGAATTGTAAGTAATACGGACCTGGTTCCTGCCTTTATGTAGCATATACTCTAATATTAATGAGGACAATGTTGAACCCAGGGTCATACAAGTAATTACTTAGTCCTAGTAGGAATAAGTGCTGTGAGGGTAATATATATATTTTATTTAAGATAAAATAGGGGACCTAACCTAGTCTGGGGAGGATCTCAGAAAACTATACAAGGAAATGTCTTGAAAATAGGAAACTTAAAGTGAGTAGAAAAAAATCAACTGAGAAGGAAGACAGGTCTAAGCAAAGGAAAGGCACCAAGGTAGAAAAGATTTTGACATGTTGGATGAATTGAAAAGAGGCAAGAATAGTGTTGAAGGAGCAGAAAAGGACTGGCAGTGCTAGAGTGAGCAGAGAGTAGCTCAACATGTGATAGGAGGCAGACCAAACAGGACATCTAAAACCTACTAGCAGTCAACTTCTGAAATCATAGCTCATGATTAAAAAGCAAAGAAGAAATTATGACATACATGTTTTTTATAATCACTTTGGTCTCACTTAGCCAGAGACTCCTCTGGGAATTAGTGTAGACATCAAACTAGACTCTACTCTCAGAGAGGTCCAGTGAGAATAGGGACAGGGCTAGAACCCCTCACAGGTTTTTGAAGTAATGAGCCATTATGGGATTTCCTAATTAGTCGCAACCACAGGGCACTACCTGCCCACTTTGGGGGCTAGCTATCTAGAAGTGGATTCTACTTCCCAAAATAATTCTGTTCTACAAATAATTGTTCTAGATGAGGTTCGAGGTCTAGTCTGGTCTTAATTCAGGCTGGATTCCAGTACATTCATCCATAGCCTTCTTGGCTTCAGGCTTCATAATCACTTGAATCACTGTATTTGTGAGTGATAGCCCCCGTTTTTCTCCTTTCCCTCAGTAAACACAGTATGGCATTGTGATGTTATTTATATCGATATCTGAGAAATTGAGGTCAACTGGGGACCCACCACCAGTTACATGTGACCTCTCATTGCTTGTAAATTGATTCTCTGAGGTTTTTTTCTTTTGCATTCTCAAGTTAGTTATTTAGCTATTCTTTTAGTTTAGAAAAAATATTTTTTAACCCATAACCAGGGTAATGAAAGAATAAGCACAGACACACTCCATTATTTTGCCAGTGTTTACTATAACAGCATCTACAACCATTATAACAACATAATGAAGACACTATTATGTTGAGGAAGAGATATCAACACAGAAACATACTAGTAACTAGCTGAGCCTCAGTGGATTAATGGAAGACATTTGTTGATTGATGACTATTAGCTGAAACAGA
The DNA here is from genome assembly GCA_019455555.1 of Galemys pyrenaicus. Taxonomy (NCBI): domain Eukaryota; kingdom Metazoa; phylum Chordata; class Mammalia; order Eulipotyphla; family Talpidae; genus Galemys; species Galemys pyrenaicus. Next base: position 9,739,867 of record JAGFMF010011395.1, on the reverse strand, counting down.
CACCAACAACTGTTTTTCAACTAACATTTCTTTGAAAACTGCAACTTGGTTTACACTGACTCTGGAGTTGATCTGTTTTGTGTGTTCAGCTTCTTAAGAATAGAGGGAAAGTTATGGTTTTATTTACATTTCTCCCTGAGCAGATTTATACACGTGTGTGCTCACGCACACACACACAAAACACCCTCACCCTCGCCTTTAACAAATCTGGGGATGTATTACTTAAATGATCCTTACTTTCTGTAGGGTACAAACTGTGGCTTGGGTAATTGGTCTTGATTGTTGCATTTAGAAGGCTGGGGACATGGTAATTCTAGCCTCCAGTACTCTGAAAACGTGCACTACCCAGGACATGTTAATTCATTTTAAAATGTTAAAAGTTTGAGGGATCTTATTGTTCTTTTACTCCTCTGTATGTATGATTTATTTTGCAGGAGTATAAATCAAAACATATTTTTGGAACATTTAAGATCTCTTTAAGGTATTTTGGTGCTTATCCTGGAAGTATAGAATACTTTGTATACCAGAGCTAATGACAACAGATCTTTTAGTGTTTCTGTGTTGTAACAATCGCCACTGGGCAGACAGCTGCCAAACATCTTGCAATTAATCTGATGCACGTTGGCTTTCCTATTCTTTTTCTTTCAGAACAAATGCCCTGAGGTAGAGGAGTTGGTCTTCAGCCATTTTGTGATCTGTAATGACACACAGGAGACACTGCGGTTTGGCCAGGTGGATACTGATGAAAATATTCTACTGGCGAGTCTCCGTAGTCACCAGTACAGCTGGCGTTCTCACAAATCCCCACAGGTATTTGAGAAACAACCTTACAAACACAGCAATTGTTAAGGTTAGGGATTTGTTTTATACTGCATTTGTGTGCCTGTGTCCAGTTATTTCCCTTTTTAAGTCTCCCAAGGAATCACACAGTATAGCTGCATCCAACAGAAACCCAAAAATGTTTAGAGAGAGCACAGTGCACCCGTGCTGGTTTGGGAATGGAACATTCTACTCCCCAGCATGGTGCTGTTGAGGCACCATGGTCTGTAGAGCCACAGTTCATATATTTGGATCATGGTTCTGTGTGATTTTGCTTTGTTTTCTATGCTTCGGTTTTCTCATGTGTAAAATGGGTTTAAAAATAGTACCTATTTCCCAGGATTGTGAGGACTAAGGGAGTTGATACGCAAGAAGCACTAGAATAGTACTTGATACGTTGTAAGCATTATGTGTTGAGTATTACTGTTTAATTCAGATTGTTACCACGCGCATACTCCATGCCAGGCATGTGCTAGACTCGGAATTCAGAGCCAGGGAAGTCATAGTTCTTGCCCTCTTCGGACAGCTTGTGATTGGTGATGAAGTAAGCGCGGTGACGAAATATGACCAAGAGAGTGCTGAGAAAAGACATAGCAGAGGATATCTGTTTTCCAAGTGGTATAATTCCATTTTTCCTGTCACTTTAGATGGGAGTAATTAGAGGGATGTGCCCTGCAGGGATAATATGAGGATGAATTAAACACAAAGATGTGGTCTTAAATGAGTAAAAGAAATCCTAGGAAGTACTCTCAAGAATAATGTATTTCTAAGACTCTGGGTAATAAGGAAACTACTGTCTGCTTGTGATTAAAAGAAAGTCATTAGATTAGAGAACAAGTTTTCCCATCTGGCCTATAGACCAGCTTCAGAATATGTTATACCCTCCGGCTCCCTCTTGCTTTTTTTTTTTTTTTTTCCCAGTAGCTAGATTCTGATTTTACTTCTTTTTCATCATATTGCCACACCATTTGAAGTAAATTTGGAAAAGTAGATACAATTCTTCTTAAGTATATTTAATTCTAGTTACTCTGACAGGACATTTTTTACATAAAACCTTTTAATAAAAGTTTCTCACCACATGATGTTGCACTAATATTTTTAGAGTGAATGATATGCCTTTATTTTCTAATTTTCTTCTGAAAACATTTCCTTATTAAAGATTTTAACTTGTTTGTGCCATGTGCTATAGTTAAAGGAAATTTTGTTTGTTTCAGAATGAAGTTTCTTTTCATGTTTTTTCTTATTTCAAGAGAGAACATACAGATAGGTAGACCAAAAAAAATAACACTTCAAGTTCCTACCATCCAGACACAAGAGGCGAATACCTGTATAATCTTTTAGATTTTTGTATTGTTTTTTTTTAAAGATTTATTTATTTATGCATATAAGAACTGGGGTACAGGCCAGAGGTGTGGGAGGTGAGAAGATTCACCAGAGAGACTGGGGAGCAGAACAGGCAGACTAATTGAAATATGCTGCTGAGGGGAGCGGCAGGAGAGGTCTGCTGGATCATGTGGGTCACCCCCACCCCTGGCCGGGGTCAGGGATTGAAGTCATGCTGCAGTAACAGTGGTTTGCTTCACAGTGTGCTGATCAACCTACTGTGCCACCAGGGAGGCCCCATCTTTTAGATTTTTGAAAGGTTTCTATGGCAATTGCATTCCCAACAATGTCTAGCAATGGCAGGAAAGAAACCTTTCAGTAGCTCCAGTATTGCTACAGACTTTAATCGTTGGGAAGCAAAGCAAAGGAAGCGTAACTCTCCCTCAGCCATTTTAAGGTGCATAGACTATGGCCCTCAAGATTCCCTGGACACTGGAACCAAGATGGAAGGGGAATCATACAAGCACAGATCTCTACCTGTGAAGGATGTGTACCTTCTGGGTGCGAAGGAGAGCACCAGAAAAGAATGAATGACTTTGGCCACAGTTAAACCTTTCACATAAATACTTTGCACTTTTTCATGGCCTTTTTTATTTATTACTTTTTTATTTATTTATTTTATTTATGTTTTCACTATATTCCTGTGTGGTCTGTGTTCTTTGTTATGTATATTTTATAGGTAAGGACACAAAAACATAGAGGAAGAGTTGGGACTGAATCACATTCTCTTTTGATTATCAGTGTAGTGTGAATGCCACACCATTCCAGACTTTTCTAGGTTTTGGCCACATGATTTGTCTGTTAGAATAGCCAAACTTTCAGAGAAGGGCTGAGAAACCATTAGTTTAATGCTCAACATTAAAGTAGACTAACATGGGATTCTCAGTCCAGTGTGTACCCTTGCGAACTTTTAACTATATTACCAAAAGCAGTGAGAATGTTTTTAATGACAAATTAGAGATAAAATACACAGCCATTAATTTTTATTTCTACTTAAGATGAGCTGTGGTCATTATAATCTTCTGGGTAAAACTCAGATCAAAATTATAAAAACAGTATCTCTATACTACATCGATGTATGCTGAGGCAAGTGTGTTTTAGGATCCACTAAAGCCAGAGTTCTTATTGGCCCCAGAAGGTCTTCATAGAATTCTTTACATCCACAATTGCAAGTTCTGTCCTGTTCTAATGAGAGATTATGTCTGAGGTTCAGAGAAACTCACCACTTATCTTCACTCTGCACCCGGAGGTAGTCACAGACCCACAAGTGAGCAAACCGTTCCTTTTTACAGATTCAAGTCATATCCTGCATTGCCCAGCAGGACTGGTTTTAGAAACTTTTGTGTCTGCATGTTTATGCTATGCATGTTTATGGGTGTTAGTCAATTCATAGTCTCAGGGAGGATTTCTAAAGTTCATAGAACTTCACTAAACATTGTAGTTTATACTGCAAGATCAAGAAAGTGGCAATGACACCTGGAAAGGTTTCAAAGAGGTCAACATATCTTAGAACCACACAGGAGGTTGCTAACAACAGTAAATCCCAACAGAATGGGAAGAAACATGGACACAACCAATTCCAGAAAGCCAAAGCTGGAAAATCTTTGAGAATTGAAAAGTTATAAACGCTCCTTATAGTTTCTAACACATGTTCTGAGGTAGGATCACTTAAAATGCTGGATATCCAACAACAGTTTCTTGCCTAAACAAACAAACGAAGAACAAAACTATTTCCCAGGGAATAATTGAACATATTCAGCTGCATAGTCATATGTGCCACCACAAAAGGCCTTTAAATATCTCACTTCAGTAGACTTCAGATCAGATTGGATGAGAACAATAACCAGCAAGAGATTAGTCTTCAAAGAAGTACTTCACATTATATAGAGCTGAATCTAGGGACCGGAAATGTGAATTTATGAAATCTTTCCCCAGAAAGTGGGCAATGTGTGTAGCTCAATGTCAAGAGAAGCTTTGTTTAATTTAGCCAAATTGAATGTAGTTGCACTTTTTCATTAGTAGGATTTATGCGTACGCTATTCAAGCTAACCTTCCTGGTTAGTAAAAAACACTTTGTTAATTAAACTGCTTAAAGTAGGACTGTCTCTGCCTTGCTTGTACACATTTACATTTACTTCTACACTCAAAACAATTTATAGTTTAAGCATTGTTTTAGAGTTTCAAATTCTAGCTACCAATGATATAATCTTAGCAACCAGATCATCAGGTAAGGTGAAAATGGGCTCTAGACAGAATTATAGAAAATATTTCTCAAAATGGGTGTAATGGAAAGTTTCATAAACTCATGAAAACACTCATTTCTATTTAGAAAATACAAAATGCAGCAAGGTAAGAATTTGGAAGAGCATCTGAGAAATACTAGCTAATAAGAGTTAGCAATAAAAATGTAAGCCATGCATTACTGTAAGAAGTGGGGCAACCAGGGCAAGATCGAACAGCAGCTCAAGTTCGATCCCTGGCCTAGGGAGGGTTCCCACATGGCACAGCAGACTTTTCCTGCCTCGCCCCCTGGTCCTCTCAGCAGTGTATTTCAGTCTGCCTATTCTGCTCTCCCACTCTGTCTCTGGTGAATCCTCTCATCTCCTGCAACTCTGTACCCCAGCTCTTGTATGCATAAATAATTCTTAAAAAAAAAAAAAGTGGGGCAACCGTTTCTATGGAAGGCCAGACAGGAGATACTAATTGCAGTTTCAAGGCCTTACAGTCTGTCACAGCTACTCCTGCTGCACAAAAGCAACTATGTTAATGTGTCTGTGTTCCAATATAACCTTAATTCACAGGCATTGAAATTTGAATTTCAATCATTTTCACACATCGTGAAATATTCTTTTCATTTTTTCCCAACCATTTGAAAATACAGAAACCACTCTTAGTTCACCAGGTATACAAAAATATGTGGTGTGTCAAATTTGGCCCACAAATCAGTTTGCCAGTCTCTGCTTGAAGATCTCTCGGTAGATGAAATTCAGTCACCTAGAGGTTAGATATTAAATTGTTTTCATGCCAATCTAAATAGTATTCCAAAGCCTTGAATATTTTGATAAAATGTCTCAAACTATGAATAAATGACAGATAGTATTTTAATAACTCTTAATAGTCAACCTGTGCTCATCAAGTAACAGTAAAATATTTTTAATATACTTTTTCTGGGCTAATCTGTGTATAGACAGTAATTTCTCCAGGTCTTTCTTTGAATGTAAATATTCTTCAAAGTTAGGTTTGATCCTTTTTTCCTCTTGTTTGAAAGGAAATTAACAGATTTTGAGTATCTGCCTATCTTACAGTAATTATAGTCAGTTATCAATTTCATTAACCAGACTAATTCTGGGTCAGTTATCTTTCCATTTCCATTTATATAGTGCATGTATGTGTGTGCATATAGCTAGAGAAAGAGTACATTCCTTGTTGCCACAGTTACAACTTAAAAAATTAAAAAGCAGACTTAATGGGCAAGGAAATATTCTGTGCTAGCAAAAGTATTGAAACTAAAACTTTTTCAGAAGTTCGCCTATGCTCTTATATGACATTGCATGGTTGTTAAAATTTGTTTAGAAAGGAAAAATGAGAAGACACTATCACACACTGAAGGTATAAATGACATTGATTCATTATTTTCTGGAAGCAGTTTGATTTAAAAAAATTATCATAGCTATTAAAATAACCATAACTGTTGACCCAGCAAACCTCCTACTAGTAATCTACTATCAAGAACTAATCCAAATTGAAACACTTATACACAGAAATATTGTAACAGTGTTACTTATAGTAGCAAAAAATGTTAACACTGAAATTTAAATTTCAGTTAAATAGTTAAGTAAATTCTGGCATATCTTTAAATTGTTATGGACATTTACATTTTTACATATAAAAGAGAAGTGCCACCATATTTGTCAGAAAAGCAGGATATAAAGTTTTATAAATATATTATGATCTTAACAATATAGAAACAAACGCATAGAAAACTATTGGAAGGAATATATCAAAATGTTACCAGTGATTACTGAGTGGTGAGCTAAGATGTTATTTTTCCACTGTGTTACATTTTAACATACTTTTTCAACTTTTTAAAATAGTTCTGAGAGAAGTAAAAACCCTGAAAAATTTATATGCAGGCTAAAAGATAGGAATCTCAAATACCAACTAAAAAAATGTCAAATGTAGTGAATTTTTTTTCCTCAAATGAGCTACAGCATTAGTTGTTTTTTGGTTTTTTTTCTAATCTACTCCTGTCTATCTTTCAGAGTATATCTTGAGTAATTTTCCTAAATAATGTTCTGATTATTACACATTCCTGTCCAAAAACCTTTGGTTTCCCCCATTACATATTAAATCCTAAATTACCTAACAGCCCAGGCCGGAGTCAGTCTACTCACAGCCCTCGTCTACCATTAATTCTCTGTAGCTGCTTATTTAATCTCCCTCCCTTAAATTAACTGAAATCTCTCTTGATTTATTTTCAATCAGTGAATGTTTGTTTATTGTGTGTAATTACATATGCACACTTTGCTGAGGAATTTATATAATGAAGGAGTCAAAAATAAATTATTATAGACATAGTTATTATCTGTAAAGGTATTGAAGTAGCTCAAGACAGGGAAACCTAATGGGTGATTGAAATAAAACACCAGCCATAGAAAAGAAAAGCAAGAGTCAGGAAGTAAAATCAATTGCCTCTGGATAGGGACTAAGTCTTAACAGCAACTTAAAACGTTTTCAAATCTAACATGAGGATGGGAATCTGGTAAGGTTTCCTGGTAAAAGGAATATTTGTATTGAACTTTAAGTGGACAAGTGTTTAACTAGGACAATGAAGAGAGAGCAAGTGTAGTATTCAAAATAGAAAAGCCAATATGTTTGGAAGCCATAGAGGCATGAAACAGCATTCAGTAGCAAAGGAACTTGATTAATTTGGCTATAATATGGAGGACATGTGTGAAACTGCAAGAGGAGAGAGTAGGGGAAGACCATGAGGACCCTGATATGCGGTACTAAGCAGTTTTAATACTGCCTTGAAGCAGTGGTAGCATGAAGGCAAGATAATCTACAAACCCAGCAAGGTCAAAGTTGACTTGCCACAGAGGCTAGGTTTAAAGGATGAGTAGAAATTGGTGTAGTAGACACTAGGAGGGAGGGAGCATATCAGGCAGAACCAGAGATATACATAAGCATGTCACATTCAAGAAATTCAGATTTTTTTCAGAATAACTCAGCCATACAGCATGCCTTTGCTGAAGAGATGCATGCTGGTACATTGGCTCCCACCATAGCTGATTTCAAGTTGCCAATGATTTAACCGCCAGCTCACAAAATTCCTGAATACTTAGTTGTTTTTCACAAGTATGAGCTAGGTCAAGTGCACCATCTTTTAAAAGAGTTCTAAAGAGCATGACAGTTCATTTTGAGGAGACACATGTAATGGACAGCTTTTGGCTACTGATGAGTTTTAAATAAAGGAATACCAGGATCACACATTTGCATTTGGGAAAGATTCCTGTGGTATAGTTGAAAGGACAGTCTGGAGGAAATTGAGAATATAAACAGTGGTATGGATAGGGGTGCATAGTCCAGGAGTGAGAAAAATGATAATATCAAAATAAAAGTCATAGATTGGTGTGAAGGCCTAACAAACATCTTTCTGTGAATAATCCCTAAAGTGCTAAGAAAAACACAGTTCTAGAGACTGAACACAGGCAGGGAAACTTTGGAGCAGACTTGAAACTTTGAGCAAATAACATGTACAGAGTGAATTTTTCTTTTTTCTTTTTTTTTTTTTTTTTTTGTGGCTTTGCCTTGAGAACCTCCACAGCTATAGTCTTGTAAGACCTTGAATAGATTACCCAGATAAGCTATGTGAGATGGTAAATGTGTATTGTTTTAAGCTGCTAAATTGTAGTGATTTGTTACTCAGCAATAGAAATATAATACAACATGTCAAGAAAAAATGTTAATCAGCTTGAAGATAGATTAATAAAAATCATCCAGTCTGAAGAAGTGAATGAAAAGTAGATTCAAACAAGATGAATAGAACATCAAGAATCTGTGGGACAATTTTAAAAAGTCTAGTGTATGTATGAATAATTGCAATCCAAAAATAATGGAGAAAATGGGGCTAAAAATTTTAAAGAAACAATTTCAGAAAATTTCCCAAATTCTGTGAAAGATAGAAATGTGCAGACCCAAAAAGCTCAGAACATTCCAAAAAGGAATTTCAAAGCAGTTCACGCCCAGGCACTCAAGATAAAACTAATAAAAACTAAACATAAAGAGAAAATAGTTAAAGCTTCTCAAGGAAAGTGACATATTACCTATAGGAAAATAACAATTATCAAGTAACTCTGGACCTCTAACAAAGGCTAGAAAACAATGAACAAAATCTTTAAAGTTCTGAGAGAGGGTTTATCTTGGGAGAGATCTGTGTGGATCACTAGATTTGCCTGATCATGAAAGAGGGTTTTGAGTCAGAGGTTTCAAACCTAGGTGGCAGTTGGTATTGATAGTATTGTTGTTGACCAAGACAGAGAACTAAGAAGTACAGTGTTTTTGAGACCAAGAATGGGAAAGGATATGAAAGTACAACATGGTTAATCCTAACGTCCATTTTGGATACACTGATTTTTAGGTTACTTTGGAAGGCAGAAGGAATGATACAATAGAAAGGTCCACAAAGGAAACCATAAATACCTGGGTTTTACTCCTAAGGTTTGTTAACTGTAAGATTGGACAGTTTCTTAATTCAATTGGGGCTTCAGCTTCCTCTTCTGCAAAATCAGGAGAGTACTATGAATATCCCATGAAAAAGCATTGAAAAAAATACCTTGTAAAGAATTCAGCTCTCTATAACCACAAATCCCTTTCCCTCCCTTTTCCTTTCCTAAGCAGACATCCAAAGTGGCCACGTAGAATAGGCTAAGTAAATGTAAAAGTCTATTGCTTAAAATTAATCTGGCCTAGAAATATAAATGTGGCCTATCATCCTTGCCCAAGAATAGATAAGAATGTCCAAGGAGAGAGTACTAAGAAAAGAGGACTTTATTAGTTACCTCTTGCTATAGAACAAAATAGTGATACAAACATAGATTAACTATTATAGAAGTAAGGATCGATAAATTTAGGGGGTAGGCAAAAGAATGAGATCAATTAAAAAGTAACAAGTGATACTAGGAAAACCAAGACATATCAGTAAAGCTCAGATACAGTGATGTCCTAAAAGCCAAGAAAAGAGAATACATAGAGTTCTAGCATTATCAGTCTCGTCATATGCCATCAAGAGATTGTGCAGTGAAACAGCTAAAAAGAAGAGACCATTTTGTATTTGGCTATCGGAAGGTTGTTCATGGCCCAAGGAAGCATTTTCAGTGGTAAGATAGACATGAGATTATAGTGAGCTAAGTAAAAATGAACGGGAGGTATGGAAACAGAATAGGCATGATTCTTTTTTTTTTTTTTTTAACTTGATGGACGTTAGCTAAAGAAAGCTGCAGAGTCAAACAAGGGTTTAAAATAGAGATAATTTAAACAAGTTCATTTCTAAAAAGAAATAAGTGGTAAAGAGGTTGATGATGTAGAAAAGAGAAGGCATTATTAATGACATAAAGTGTTACAAGGGAAGACAAGGGAGGAATCCAGATCAAACTATAATAAAGTGATTTTCCACAATATCTACTCCTGTATTTTGCCTATAGTAGGCATTCCACAAATAGTCACTGCATAAATAAATTTTGAGAGAGCTCACAAAGCTTCTGACATTTCTCAAGAGCATAGATTTAAAAGCTTAATTATTTTAACAATATAAAAATTATCAACAGTATTCTTTACATTATGCTGAATGCTATTGTGTATACTACACACACAAACACAAAAGCAGGTCCTCCGAACTCAAAATATATGCTTCAATATATCGTTAACACATTTGGACTCTTAATTAAGAATTGCTTCTGGCTTCCACTACCTCCACCCCTTTCACCTCCCAGTGACCTCTAGGGAAACCTATTATAAATTAGGAGAACACTAGGGGAGAGGATTAGCAGTGTACTTCAAGTGAAGCCAATTTTGAGGTCCACACGCATACCCAGCTCATCCCACTTTTGCTTAACCTTTGTGTTTATTCCATGAAACATTCCTATTGTTTATTATAAAATGAAAGTAAATAGTACAATTACTAAATATTATAAATTTAAAGTAGATGACATTGCAAGTTAAATTTGCCATATATTGTCTCTCTAATCCTGGAAATTGTTCCCCAGAAACCCAGTGTCATCCTTATTGTTGTATAGGGCAGCTGTCTACAGCTAGCCATCCCATTCGGGGAGGAAAAATTATATGCCTTTTCTCCCTGGTGGTACTAACAAGCTTTTTATTGTTGCTGACATTAAGATCACTAAAATCAACAGTGAGGTAAACACTCCTTGGGACCATCTGGCAAGGATTTGAATCCAAAATCTCTGTAAACTCTGATTCCATTTGAGTATGCTGAACCTACTACCCAGTCACATCAACTGCATTTTTATTTGTTTCAAGCAGTAAGTGGAACTAACTATATAGTAGACTCCATAGACCCAATCCCTTCACTTTTCCGTCTCAGAATATTTTCAGTTTCATGAGAAAATCCAGGAAATTTAACATTCTTGGAGGAGGGTTATAGTGCCTTATGAAGTCACCAGTACAAGTAAACAGGGCGCTGTTTTGACCATTAAGTATCTAATGGAGGGAATATTTGGAATTTCTTTTGGGAAATACATTTACTCCATAATGTATTAAATCAGAGACAGAAGTTTGGGACTGTTTTCTCTTTTTTCTGTGTATTTCAAAGTTACTTTATAAAAATGGTTTGCAGTACAATCTAGTTAAGACTTTTAAAGTCTTTCACAAGAAATGGCAAAGACAGGATTGTGATAGGGTACACTATCCCTTCCCAGGGCTGATTTCTGCAGTTTTCTACAAGTCTGCTTGAAAGGGAATGACTGGGGATTATTTCAGCTGTGAAGCACCCAGAGGAATGACTCTGGTGCTGCTAATGGTCTCTCTGTCCCTCTTCTGGCAATAAATTTTAGTTATTGAAATATAGCTTTGGAGAAAAATGTACTGAAGATTCCTTGAGCTTTTTACAAGACACTCAAAGGCTTTTCACAAGCCAGTGCTCTGCAAATGTGAATTCTTGATGTCTAAACATAAAGGTCCTTTACTGAACTAATTTTAATTCAGAGTGCTTGGAGAAAGGGAATGCAGCTGGGCCATTAAAGCATGGGATTTTGCCATTTTTTAAGTAATGGGAAATACTGATTAAGAATGTTCTAAAGATTTCAGCATACATAATGTGATTGTCTTTAATCATAACCTATTACCACAAGTCTGTGTAAAATACACATTCAACTCTATTAAAGACAATGGCATACCTATTATATTGTGGCACGTTTTAATTATTTCCATGCTAAACAGGATATTGAAGAGTTTATTATCTAAAGGTCAGAATAATGCCCAAGACATGGCCAAGCCCAATGAGTGTCAGATGCATGGAATGTTGGATGACTTCATAGTTATGAAATTATTTCATTTCTCATGATAATTCCTGACTTGCCAAGTTAGTGAATTTTAAGAACTCTGAGAGCAGATTTTAAGATAAATGTGAAATAATCCATACTTTTGGAGTCAGGGACTTCCCTTCAGGCATTAGTTCATATTTGACTTGCTTGACTTACACTTGGGGATAAAATGAGTTAGGACAAGGTCTTAGATACCACTTAGATTTCTTTCCCTGACTGGGAAAGAAAACCAACTTGCACAACTTTGGCTGGCTCATGTTTCTCGTTATACAGGCACTAAGAAGCAGCGGTTGCCATGAAATACTTTATTTAACCTTTACAAAAATGTTTTCTTAGTATGGCAAGGCTGTTTAGTTAAATGAAAATAAATAACTGTAAAAATTTTGGATTTCTTTTATATCCATCTGTGACTTTTTTTGCTAATTAAAAATAAGGGATAACTATTATAATGGTCTAAATTGCCATGATGACTAAAAATAAACAAAAAATTACATAAAACTGCTTGATCTTTTCTTAGGACACATGTTTGCATGTCTTCTATTTTACATTAAACTAAATTTTTGATTAATAATGAACATTACATTTTATATTTGAGAATCATTTAAAAGAAAGTTTTTATTTAAACTTTGGTTAGGTTTCTCTATTTATATTTAGTCAATATTGATCTTCAAACAAATGAAAACTGACAACTGACTCACATGCTCAGAATATCCAAATCAGAGTGACTACAGAATAGTATCTTGGTTTTTTAATCTTTTTTGGCTTCTATTTCTCAGCTCATCTAAATTATTCTTTATCACTTCCATCCAGTACACTCTTATCTCTCCCACTGAAGAGTTGAGACCAACCAAGAGCCTGACAACCACTGACTTTTTATTTAATTAAGTAATTAAAAGGAAAATGGGAATTATTTCATTTTTCACAGCCAGACCATCCTTTTCTGTGCACACACTTCAAATTGCTCTGCATTTCCACTTTCCAACTCTGGTATCAAGGTAAACAGTCTGACTGTCAAGCATTCTGGACGTAAGGTAGCTATTAGTATCACAGCCCATGTTTTTTCAGTCACGTATCATTTAACTATCGGGAAACCCATACCCCTCAGAAACATGAAAACAATAGATATGTGTAATGTTGAAATGACCTCTTTAAACCAAGCCTATATATAATTTCATGCTTTCTATTTGTTTATACCTGATTTTATGATTGATATGCTCCAAATATATTGTATAAAATTTTATTTCTTTACTATTTGAGGGGATTTGATGATTAAATCTTCTTAAAATATTTTATGATGTAATTTTTCCCTAATTTAGATAATTTATATTTAGATAATTCTTACCAAAGTTTGCCTTATTAAACATCCTAAAGTTTTGTAGATAATATATAATTCAAAGTGCCACTACTATTTGCCCAATTCTTATTTTTCTTTTGACTTATTTTTCTCAAGTATGTGAATTTCAGCCATGAACAGTGAAAGACCATTAATAAATTCTTAAATGTAGATTCCTACTTATTTATGAAAAATAAATCTTAATTATAAAACTTTTCTGTGATTTGGCTATAGATATATTAAAATACTAAGTTTTAATGTTTACTAGAAATGTGTCATATTTGACATCCTATATACCCATGGAAATTCAAGTGATTATCAAAAATTGCACAATAAAATGACACAATCTGCTTTTAAAGCTCTTAAGACTATAGATATATATTCTGAATCGCATTATTTCAAATAGTGAAACAACTAAATGCTTGTCAGTTACTTAGTTTTAATATCTTTGCTGCTTCAATCTCTGGTGTGTTTTGATGATTGATGCCCTGGGGGAAAATGGCAGTTACCGATCTAAGAGTTCTTTGCCTCTTCAAGAATCTACACACATAACTCTTGGCTACTCAAATGGAAGATCTAACCTCCTAAAACAATGATTTTTGTTCCAGTATACCTCTTTTCTTTCTGGGATCAAAATTCAATGGTTCCATTTGGGTTTATGATCAAAGCTATTAGAGGAATGTAAGCTGATGAGTTCATAATATAAAGTTAATTTTCCAAGTTATATTGACAAAAAGTTGTTTGTACAAATGGTTTGAAACCCAGCTTGCTACTTTTATGACTTATCTTTGTAATGCAATCAGTGTGTTTTGTAGATATTAATTTTATACAGAAAGAACCACTCCAACTTAGGTTGTTGCTTTTTTTTCTCCAGAAGTTACTGTCCTATATATCTTTTACTCTATTTCAGCTTGTCTTTTTTATCTTTTTTCTTTGGGTAATATGTAAAGTATGTCCTCTGGTCACTTTTGAGCTCCTCAAGCAGAATGCTTCTGGCATCCTAAAACAACTTTTCCTCCCTCACAATTTTATAGTGTAATTTCTCTCATTAAATAACTATTTTTCTTAGTACATTATGAAAATTTTCAGTGCAAGTAATGTGTCTCCATCTCTGTATCCATCATGTATAGTACAATTAGTTTATGGTAAATATTTAATCACTGTTGATCCTAAAAATATTTTCTAAATGAAAAAGAAAAATACTGTCCTAGGAAAAAATGCAAATAATTACATTAAACTATTCCAAGAATCACATGAACAGTACAGCAGGCTAGATCCTGAGCAAGGGACTGTGGAGGCTGCAGATAAGAGCTGAGGGTCCTGTCACCCTATTCACAAAATGTGAATTCACTGTAGATTTAAGAGCCATGACACTAGTCAGGACATGTGAAGGACTGTGCAGGAGGCGAGATTTAAAATTTTAAAGTAAAAATATGTAATTTCATTTTACTGGAAATGCAGGTTTTGTATGTTTTCTGTTAGACACTTTTCATTTTAATACCATTGCAAAAATTATACTTTTTCATATTATAAAATTTGGAGATTATATGAAAACACACATAAAATGAAACTTAAAACATCTAACCCTACAACTCTAAGATAAGTATTATTAGCATTATGGTATATTTCTAGCCATTTTCTACCTTTGGAATATGGAAATACAATCTTTATTTTTCATATTACAAAATTGGGTTGTATACTGTATGTGCCTTTTTGTAGTGAACTTTTTTCAGTTAGTACTAATATTAACATTTCCTCACGATGTTATTTCCTTTTTTTTTTTTTTTTTTTTTTTTTTAATTTTCAGTGGTTTGGGAGGATACTGCAGTGTAAGTGAGGAATGGAGGCTTCTGAGGAAGTGCACCTCAGTTCAAGTCATGCCTTTCCCTCTTCACAACACTGTGGTCCTCAGCAAGTCCCCAACCTCTTTGTACCTCATTTTGTTTTTTTATCTTTAAAATGAAGCAAAAGCATCTACCTTCCAACACTTTTTTAGGGAGAAAATGCAAATACCACTAAGCCCATCGCTTGGCACATGGTGTATGTTTAATAAATGATAGCTGTTACTGTTTTACAATATTTTCTTTGACCAATTTACTAGTATTGTCAGTTTTTCATTATTAAAATAATACTGGAATAAACAAAATCTTTGTACATACCTATGATTATTACCTCAGAATGAATGCCTCTGTAAAATTGATGATTCAGTGGGTATCTGAAAGTGACATTTTTGATAGGAAGATTACCCACAGCTACAATTTTCATTCTAACCAACATTTTGTGCGCTTGCCAGGTTTCCCTCTTTTGTAAGAAGGTATTTCATGATGATTGTGTGGTATTTGTGGCCTTCACTGAATTCAGCCTTGAGGGAAAACCTACAAGCATTCATATTTTGTGGAAGAATAAACTACCCAACACTTGTGTGATGACAGTAAAGCCTCCATTATATCACCTCCTGAAAGATTAACTTGGAAAGCTATCTTCTCTTTCTTCATTTTCTTCCAAATACACTGTATCGAAGTCCAAGTTATTTACCAGAAAATATTTCAATTCGATTTGTTTCCACTTTATCATTCTTTTAAGTGTGAAAATGTGTTCTGTAAATGCAAAATGATACATAGGCTCTTGAGAATTCCTACACCATGTCAGTGTGACACCAAGCATTAGCCATTCTCTAGAAATTCTTCTACTTGAGATTTAGCATTATTTCAGATACTCAGGCTATCCTGAAATTAAACTGCCTTGAAAAAAACCAATAATGAACAGCATGTTTCATTTTATTTTCATGTTAGTCTCTTGGTGTGAAATGTACTATCAGTTCCATAAATGCATTCCAAATAAGCAGTTTAACTTTGAACTGTTTAATTTGATCTGTAGCTTTCCAGATATTATTTTAGGTAGACAAAAAATATTGGCTGTTGTAACTTAATTTTTACTCATGTTGCAAACCTAGCATATCATTTAGGGTCTGTTTTGTGCTTTAATGTCAGTATTGCAATGTCTGATTTATGGATCTAAAGGACTGAATTGGTTTGTAGTTTAATTTGACTATCCACATAAAGCAAAATCTCCTGTGTCACTCAAAATAGGAATCACTTCTAATATTTTCATTTGTTCCTCATGATATTGTCTACAAGTAGCAACACTAGTTTTTTTACTATCTACTTTAGGTTATTTTTCAATAATATTTAGTCAATATATGTTTATTAAATATCTCTGCACTAGGTTCTTGGAATAAAGAAGTTTCGAAATTTAAAAAGCGATTATGGTGCCTAAGTTTTAAAAAATAATATATGTACATATACATGTATACATATATTTATATATTCAGTTTATTTTACTTAGATTTTAAGTCTTTAAAAAATTCCTAAAAATGGGCCTCCCTGGTGGCGCAGTGGGTTAAGCAACGCACTGTGAAGCAAACCGCAACCACTGCAGCAGGAGTTCGATCCCTGCTGCCGGCTGGGGAGGGACCCACATGGTGCAGCAGACCTCTCCTGCTGTGCCCGCTGCTCCCCTCAGCAGTGTGCTTCCGTTGATCTGCCTGTTCTGCTGCCCACTCTGTCTCTGGTGAATCCTCCCACCCCCCACACCTCTGGCCTGTGCCCCAGTGCTTGTATGCATAAATAAATAAATCTTTAAAAAAAAAAATTCCTAAAATTTCTATAAGGAATTTCTATAAGTAGTGTGGGAAAATTTTTGAAGTTACTTAGATTTTCAAATTTTAGTATATTACATATTACTACCAATATTTAGTAAATTATTATAAAATGTAAAACATGCAAGTGGATCTGAAGGCAGAGTTTTAAGTTTGTGATTATGTAGATAGAAACAATCGGTAACAGTTATAACAGTTTTAAAATGAATAGTGAAATAGACAAGCATCTTCTGCCACCTTTATATATATTTAAATACAATTTTAATTTTTTTCTTAACCATCCCCTTTCTCTTTCTTTTTGGTGTGCCCTGTTTTCCTAAATTTCGCCTTGTTTTTCTTTCCTCCATCTATTGATTCAGGAATTCTCCCTTTGGACATGACTGTGGGTGGTCCTCAGAGCTGATCCCCAGCCCCCTGATCAGTAATTCAGTTTTAAGTTTTATTTTGTATTTTAAAAAAAAAAAGTGGAAAACTGTATAATCTCCTATTGGAGGTTCTCAGTGGAAAATCTATGGATTTAATCTGGCTGCTATTGCAGCCCTGGGATGTGGGGGAGGAGGCCTGCTGGAAAAAAAAGAAATGTAGCCTTTTGGGACCTTCCAGTGAGTGTGGCCACTGCAGCCTGCCTTGTTGCTTATTTTCAGTTCCTGTTAAAAAGTTCAAATAAGAATGATTCCTGTTTGACTTTTCAAATCCCATTGGAAAATATTAGACATTTTAGTGAAGTAGGCCAAAGAGAATGAAAAGCCTGAATAGAAAAGATGGTAGAGGAAGTGAGTCAGAAAGGGAGACTTAAGGGATGAAATTTCTAAATTGATAAGTGAATACAAAAATACCTTGGGTTCTAGGCAAAAGTGACAGTTACTTCACTAATCCTATTGTTCTCGCCAGTGTTTTGGCCCACGCGTTGCCTTTCATCCTGACTTTTGCAGTTGTCCTCATCCTGCCTCCACACTACACATCGTTCTTTCAGCACATTGCTCACCTATGTGGAAGGCTTCCTGGGCTACCCACTAATTCCTGGATAAAGTGATAATTCCTTCGCTTGGTAGATCAGTGCTGGGCAGTCTCAAGCTACTTGTCTGATCTTATCCCTCATTCTCATTCTCCAGTGAGTGGAGACTATTAGCTTTGCCCTATGCATACATTCTAACTTGTACAGCTCTGATTGTTCCTTTGGCCTGGAAATGAATGATCACCCTTGCCAGTTGAAATCCTGCACAAACTCTGATTCCCACTGCTTCATGAAGCTTTCCTAATCACTATAGCCTAGGAGAGACCCTCCCTCCTCTAGACTTCCTACCTCTCTTCATGCCTCCTGCCAAGTTATCTTTGCATGTCTTATTTTCCCTATGATAACTTAAGTTCCTGGCAAGGACAAAGAACACAGCTTTTCCTCCATAGTGTCTAGCATATTGCTTTCCTTACAGTACCTGCATACTAAAACTCTATTGACTGAATGATAGAAACCTCACTAGGACTTCATAATCTTAACACAATTTTCTCATTGTTAGGCCTACTTTTATAGTTCCTCAGTACAGAAATAAAAATAGATACATAAATATTATTATTAAATGAAGACTTCATACTGATGAAATTTAATTAGTCCAACAGGGTCCAACAAGGAACAGAACTTCCATTCCTCACTTGATGGTCCATGGTTAGCTGAACACTCCTCTCTGACACCCAAATTAATTATGCCTCCAGGCAGGAGACTAAAGTACTTCTGGGCATCCTGAAATTCAACAATGCAAATCCTTCTCTATAAATTATGTGTGTGCCCACAAATATATATACACATATATTTATATAAATTTGCTAATGAAGTTTAGTGATTTTTAAATGGTAGACTAACATTACAAATATTCAATTGGTGATGCATGGGCAGAGAAGTGCTATGTTTTTCTCCCATTTAACTTTTCTGTGTGAACTAAATCCAAATGTGTCTGAATTTTCATATTTCAAGGAAAATGTCTACACCATCTTTTTTAGAGCCACACAGCATACTTTTTGGTGATTCAGTCATTAAAAGCTGAGTACTTAGAGTCAGCAGCTACCTAAAACTGACCTCATATGCAAATGTGAACCCTCAAATTACATTGTATACATTAAAACTTCTTTAGAAGCTGTGGAATTTTCAGGAAAAATATAACTGAGCTTGACCTTAAGTACCTTGCCTCATTATTTTTTTGTCATTTCCAGCCACTAGTCGCTCCAAAGAAAACAACTTTCTTGTTTCCTTTGGTTTTGTATGTGCCCTGAGCTTTATTCCCAATTGCTGCTATAAAAAACTGAAGTGGTTCCAAACACCATTATTGTTTTTCCTTTTTTTCTATACTAATATTTAAACATCAAAGATACTCTGGTACTTTTATGTTGTAGAGTGTATATAACACCAAATTTTCCTTAAAGGTATTTGCTGTTCAGGACTTTCTTAAGGCTTTTAGCCTTCCTTTTTGGTTTTCATCTGAATGGTAGTCTTTTGTGGTTTTTTTTTTTTTAAGATTTATTTTAAGAATTACTTTTTTAAGATTTATTTATGTATATGAGTTGGGGTACAAGCCAGAGTCCCGGGAGGTGAGAGGATTCACCAGAGACAGAGTGGGCAGCAGAACAGGCAGATCTACTGAAACACACTGCCTAGGGTAGCAGTGGGCGAGGCAAGAGAGGTCTGCTCCACCATGTGGGTCCCCTCCTTAGCAGGCAGCAGGGATCAAACTCATGCTACAGTGACTTCGGTTTGCTTCATAGTGCATTGCTTAACCCACTGCGCCAACAGGGAGGCCCCAGAACGGTAGCCTTTTGATTTCACAGGATTACTGGTGGTTGTGTGGAGGAAGAACTGCAGTGGGGCCATGTTTAAATCAGGAAGATAAGCTAGAAGATTTTCCTTTAATATTTTGAGATGCTTAATAATAGGAAAAGCTTCCCTTAATTATCCAGCAAAAATCATATTGTGTGACCTTGGGAATTTTTTAAGCATTTCATGACTCCTCCTCATGCAAAGTCTAAAAAAATAATCTTTCCATCAAAAGACTTGTTATTATTCCCATGTAAATCCTTAAGGTATTTCTTTTCAAGGCCTGTTATAGTTGTTACAGAGTGTTTTCAAAGTTATAAATGTTTCATGCAGTTAGTCTTAGATTAGCTGTTTTTAAAAACTATAAATGATTTGAAGGAAAAATATTGTTTGTGTACCATATCAATGCTTTTCCTAAAGCGTCAATTTTGCTTCCTTATACTTACCCATCAGAGAGAGCGTTTTCATTTATACATGTTACGTAAAGAAGCAACTTTTTTTGTCTTGGAATACCTGTTAAACTGATTTTATTTAATTGCAGTTAATAGGTAGGAGTGGCATTAGGACATATTTGATGATCATTACTGAAACCTACATATTAGAAAAAGTGGAAATACTGTATGAATAAATATGAATGTGAAGAGGAAGACTCAATTGGTAAAAGTTACAATAAATACATATCAGCAAAAACAGAAAAATGAGACATTTTCTCATACATTCAAAATGTTGAAAGTGTTTCTAATTTGACACGTGATCCCATAATGAGAATATATTAAATGAACTGCATCCTCAACTTGCTGTTTTGTTCTTTACCAAAAGAAAAAAATAAAGATGGCAATTTAGGGTCAAACATAATGCCACAGACCAAAGTTAGCTTTAATTACTGTCTAGCCATAAGAAGGAATAAACTATCAGCCAAGACCAGGGTTCTTTGATCTTACATTTCAACCTTCTTGTCCTCCAGATGAATGAAATGGTCTTTTCTCAAATGTTCAACAGGCCCTTTACCACTTGATAGGACAATTATTTTTAAGAAGGTTTAAAATGTGATCTGGAAAACCACATTGACTCTATGTGGCATATTTGCTATTCTTAGCCTGGTTGAATAAGCTGGAAGTGGATGAATAATGCAGGTTAGAAACAAAACAGATGCTAAATATTACAAATAGGAAGGTTTTCCAGCAATGAGACTTTCATTTTAGGACTAGATTTTTGTTGGCACTTTTGGCATTATGACGATACTATTTTTCTCTCCAGCTGCTGCACATCTGTATTGAAGGCTGGGGCAATTGGCGCTGGTCAGAGCCTTTCAGTGTGGACCATGCTGGGACTTTTATTAGAACTATTCAGTACAAAGGTCGAACCGCTTCACTCATCATCAAGGTTCAGCAACTCACTGGAGTGCAAAAACAGGTAAGTTTGTGTTTGTGACCCAGATAGCTCTTAATTATTTGATGTAGTCAATGGAAGGGAAACCTAAAGAAGTGAAAAGCGTTCATTTTTTTGGGTCAGAGTTGTGCACCTGGTTGTGCCTACTACAGTCATGTACAGGAACACTTAATAAATACTTAAGGATGTCCTGATGATGATGATGGCTTCAAACCCTTTGTCCCAAGTCTTTTACAAGAGCTGCTAACGAGCAGTAAAAGTTACTGATTTTAGTTTCACCTCTTCTCCCTGTCACCACCTACCTTCTGGTGGAGGTGCTAATGAGCTGTGAAATGGCCAAAAGGCCTTTATTTAGAAGGAAAAGAAGCAAGGAGTGGTGAGGACACTGGTTAATCCAGCAGTGGATAACTAGGAATTGGTTCTTATATATGTAAGAACTAGCTTTGAGAAGTATTGGGATGCTGTCCATGGCAGAGAGGGCCTGGGTCTCCAGCGAGCTTTTCTTTTCCTAGGAGTTAATATTAACTGCAGTAAAAATTCACTGCAGTCCAACTCTTGGCATATAAAACCTCAGCTCTCAGCACATATTTTTACGTATTTTATAAAACTTCCTTTTGGCTGTTTTTGAAGTTCTAAGACTGCAAAGGGGGGGAAAAGTATCTGACACTTTTTTTGTGTTCCTAAGATGTGAAAATGTGGTTTTTAAAAGACGTTTTTCAAGCGTGGAGCATATGACAAGAGTAGAAAGAAAAAAAAGGAAGTATTAAAATCTGAAAACTGGCTTCACTGCACACATAATAACTGGATTTGTCATAAGAGTTTTAACATATACATCTACATCTGGATTGTAACAGTCTATCCAGAGCTTATGTGAACTGAAGACATGACAGAAACAGCACACAATCCCTGGAAAAGGAAAAGGGGAACTTTCTCTATGGAGCAGCAGAGGCTACTCTGTTTCTGTAAGCCAGGGGCAAGCAAGAAGCAAATGCTGAGGTGAATATAGGACCCATACCATACGCATCTTGGTCTGCACCTAAGCAGGGAAATAAGTGAACTTTGTGCTTTCATGATATAAAGCAAAAGAAGTGAAAAGAGAACCATAACAGAGGTGTCTCAGAAGAGAAGCAGGGAGAGTCTTCCCAATGAACTGACCTGACCCTTCCTCCAGGTATTTGTTGATTGCCTGCAGTGAAGAGTCAAATGAAAGACACTATGTGTGTGCCACGATCTAAATTACAAATTCATATAAATTCAATTTCTAGAGCTAATAAATATGAAGGACATTTAGAAGTTTCACTAAGAAGAATGACTTGAACTTTGGAAAACATGTAGAATTTAGATTTAAACTCTCTAGCTTCTGCCTCCCTCACAGTTAGAATGAGGATGAAATAAGCTTGTGTGTGTAAGGTGTTTACATCCATGCCTGGCCCACTGTCCTAAGCCAATAAACTTTCGTTACAATTCAGTGATGAAATATTCCTGTTAGCACACGACTGAGGGATACCCAGAAACCCCAAACTGTTAAGGATTGCATGCTTTAAAAGGGATTTGGTCTCTGTGCACACACCGACAAAGGAAGCAGACTCTTAGTATGATTGATTTTTAATAGAATTGGTGTGCATAGAGAAGGAAAGAACAAAGAATTTCAAGTGATGGTTTCCCAATAAAACTCTCAAAATTACCCATCCCCTCATGGACAAATGCCTAGCTAGACCTGGCCCAAAGCAGAGCAGCTGAGGCCAAAAACTCACCCACAGGGCTAAGGTACCTTCTAGCAGGGAACCACAACAAAGGGGTTAGGCAGGTCCCAAAGAGTTGGGACAGGAGAGACTCAAAATTCAAAATATACCTCATAATCTGCCATGAAGTTAACATAATGGCTGCCATTGTCACAGCCAAGGATGAGAAACAGCCTCCCCATGTGTCTCTCACCCACATTTCTCCTAACAGTACCAAGATACAAGTTAAAACCAGAAAAGAAGAGAGTCCAAGCACACATGTGTTCAGATATAAGCCATGCATGGCCACTTAACACCACTCATAGTTCCCCAATACCCCACCCCATTCAGGAAGCCAGGTTCATGGCATACTGGAGTTATAATCTTTGGCTCCTGAGATCTTTGTGTGCGGATATGGGTATGGGAATCTGCAAAAACATCAGGGGCTGGATTGTTTCTCTAACATTCCCACACATGAGTAACGCTAGTGATGCATTTTTATGTCAATGCAATTGTGCTTCACTTTTGCATTGATACTGTGTATTTTTAAGAAAAGATACTAAAATTCAGGTTTAAATTAATGCATATGATACATATGATGTTCCTGAGCAGATATTACTCATTAGAAAAAGGTTGGTCATGAAAAGTACATTTCTTTTTTTTTTTTTCTTTTTTTTTCTTTTTTTTTTCTTTTTTTTTTCTTTTTTTTTCTTTTTTTTTCTTTTTTTTTCTCTTTTTTTTTCTTTTTTTTTCTTTTTTTTTTT
>JAGFMF010011395.1:9671163-9712142 GCA_019455555.1 Galemys pyrenaicus | reverse complement strand
CTCCCTGCTCTCTGTGGTGAATCCTCTCAACCCCCCACACCTCTGGCCTGTACCCCAGTGCTTGTATGCATAAATAAATAAATCTTTAAAAAAAAAAAAGATTGTTTCCTTCTTAAGATCCCTTAAGAAGTCACAGTAGCACTTGTTTTATAAGGTCACTGTGAGAATAAAAGAGCTGACTTGTAAAATTTCTTTATATTAGATTCCTCCAAAGAAACAGAACCAATAGGGTGCATGTGTGTGCACATATTTATACATATGTTTGTACATAATGAGAGGGATAGATTTTTTTAAATTGGCTCACGTGATTATGGTGGCTGAAAAGTTCCACTTGCTGTCTGCAGTTTGCAGATGCAGAAAAACTTATGTGTAATTCTGGACTGAAAGCTACAGGCTAGAGACCCAAGAAGAACTCTCTTGTCTAGAGTCTGAAAGATCAGTGTCTTCATCTCAAGCAATCAGACAGAAAGAGTTCCCTGGAACTCAGACTGTTTATTCAGATTTTCAGTGGAATAGATGAGACCTACCCACTTTAGGGATTAGCTTCACTCAGTCTATCAATTCGAATATTAAATTCGTCCAGAAACATATAGATACATCCAGAATATTTCTGCACACAGTGCCCATTCAGGTTGTCACATAAAATTAACCATCGCATGCTTAGATCTGTAATTAATTTGATGTTATTGCTTCTTTATAAACTGGGAAAGCATTACAAATATGGAAATCCAATATGTGAAATTTCTGTTTTCCCTTATCATGGTAAATATTCATATACAGAAGGATTTGTTTTCTAAAAGTATTTACTGCATAAGAATACATTTCCATTATCTTTTCAATTTTAACCAATTTAAGATATATTGGGAATACCTATATGACTTATGTTCTTAGCTGAATAATCCATGAATTCGATGGATAATTTCAGTATGTTTTAATAGACACATGCTTCTACAATATAAGAAAACTTGGATAAAATAAAATGTAGTTAAACATCTGAGTTAAAAGTTGTATGATCAGTTCACACAGAGATCTCTTATTGGATAATAATGCAATGAAACTTTGAAAAATAGCTCAAGAAATTAACCTCTCACCTGCCACAATTGATGCCTTATTTTCAATTCCATCCCCATTTAACTGCCCCATTATTTGACACTGTTGACCACCATGGCCTGGTCTGTTCTCTAGTGGCTTCAGCAACACAACTTTCTCCTAACTCTCTTTACCACTACTTCTCTGGCCTCTTCTCTAGTTTCTTTTTGTCTGCCCTTAAAATATTAGTCAGTTGTTGGGTTTAAGCCTCCACCCTCTTTTCCAGATAACCTGTTTTCTGTCTAGGCACTTTTGCAAGGCTTTTATTTCACAAGCCTTTTGTCTCCAGCTCCAATTTCAATCTGAAGCACCAGTATGTTAGGCCCTTGCTATGTATCTGTCCTTTGAATGCTGTGCACGCAACATGACCAAAGCAAAATCCCTTTTCTCTTTCCAAATCCCTTTTTCTTTGTGTGCTTTCTACATAAGCAAATGACTTCATTTTATTTCCATTAAAATAAACATAATTTACTCTGTCTGAATGATTACATATTTCCAGTTCATGAAATCTGAATTGATGAAACCGTATTTATTTATTGTCTATTAGATTGTCATCTGTGGAAGACAAATCATCTGTAGTTACTTGTCTCAAAGCATAGAACTGAAAGTTGTTCAGCATTACATGGGTCAAGATGGACAAGCTGTGGTTCGAGAACATTATGACTGCCTCACAGCCAAACAGAAACTGCCTTCATATATACTAGAAAACAGTGAACTGACAGAGCTATGTGTGAAGGCCAAAGGAGATGAGGACTGGTCAAGAGATGTGTGCCTAGAACCCAAGGCCCCTGAGTATAGCATTGTCATTCAGGTATGAGAATAGCACGACGTACAAAATAGCAGCTTTAGATATAAATTTTTTTCAATATGCTCTTTATTCAGTATAGCATTTAATTTATTAAAAGCAATGTATACAAATGAGAGATTTGAAGGGTTTTAAATATTCTCAAACTGTTTCCTCCTCATCCCACAATAACACGTTTATATCAGTTCCAGTCATGTTTATAACCAAGACTCTACCCCTCCCAGATGGTGGTGAGTTTATCTTGGAAAAGATTCTTATGCACTAGGGGTTAGGGGGCAGGGGATAAGGGGTGTTCTCCTTAATTGAGAAACTTTGTGATGGTCTGAAACTTTTTTATCTCTTCCTCAATCACCACCATCATCACTTTCATACCCATATAGGACATATCCTCTTTTTCATTCTCCCATTCAGTCTTGTATCAGTCTCTCCTCATACAAACCCCTTCATCTTTAGGGTAAGAATTGGCCTTTTGCCTCATATCACATGCACATTCACATAATAGTCTGCTTTTCTTAGTTATTTTTAATGGCGTTTTTTCTATAACTTGACTCTTTATATGCAAAACTGATATTATGTCTCTGTGTTATTTTGATTAGTAAACTGTTTGGTATTTATTAGGACTTTTTCCTATCTCATGCAGGTGCCATCTTCAAACAGTTCCATTATTTATGTCTGGTGCACAGTTTTGACTTTAGAACCCAACTCTCAAGTACAGCAACGAATGGTGAGTGCTTTCTAATTCTAAAATATGGTATATGACTCTGACCTTTCTTGTTTTGAAATAAATTAAGGTCAGAGTGACCCAGAGAAGAGATTTATTACAAGTTTGTTTCAGCATCAAACAGCTGGAATACTGCAACAAAGCAAATATGAAAGTTGTTCTGTCCTTTTATTTTTATAGATTGTGTTCAGCCCTCTTTTTATCATGAGGAGTCATCTTCCAGACCCCATTATCATACATTTGGAGAAAAGGAGTCTAGGATTGAGTGAAGCACAATTTATTCCAGGAAAGGGGCAGGAAAAACCACTGCAAAACATAGAGCCTGACCTTGTACATCACCTGACATTTCAAGCAAGGTACTGGAAAAGTCCTTCCATTTTCCTGAGAGAAACTGAGTGAAGAAGTAATGTACTACTGAGGGGAAGAGGGAGGAGCAGAGTTTTAAATATGATTTATTATTTTATGAGAATGTTATTTTCAAATTGTCCTGCCTGATGTTCTCTGATTCTGTTCTATAGTTTAAGATAAAATACAGCCTTTCTCATAAAAAGAAGGGTCATCAGAAAATTTAGCTGACACATAATTTCTCTGGTGGAAGAAGAGGTGAATAGAGATCTCATCCAAAGAAACAAGGAAATGGGGGAATCAGGGACCCAGATCATCTAAAAATCACCTAAAAACTGTCATTTGTCCCTAATCACCAAAAATGAATTCAGCCTCGCACATACAAAAAAAAAAAATGTTGGTGTATAAAACATTTGTAGTTCAATGTTTTCCAGTAAATGATAGAAGACTTCAGAAATCTGATATTCTTTTTTCTTTCCATTTCCTAGAGAAGAAGATGATCCTTCAGATTGTGCTGTTCCCATCTCAACAGCCCTTATTAAGCAAATAGCCACTAAAACACACCCTGAAAGCACAGTTAATCAGATCCTTGATGAATTCTATGGTCCAGAAAAGTCTCTTCAGCCCACGTGGCCCTATAATAAAAAGGATTCTGACAGGTAATGTTCTCCAGCATTTTTCTTTTATAACATTTTTCAATATTAAGAAATAAATAGGGGCCTCCCTGGTGGCGCAGTGGGCTGGGCAACGCACTATGAAGCAAACCACAGCCATTGCAGCACGAGTTCGATCCCTGCTGCCGGCCAGGGAGGGGACCCACATGGCGTTGCAGACCTCTCCTGCCTCGCCCGCTGCTGCCCTCAGCAGTGTACTTCCGTGATCTGCCTGTTCTGCTCCCTGCTCTCTGTGGTGAATCCTCTCACCCCCCTACACACACCTCTGGCCTGTACCCCAGCTCTTGTATGCATAAATAAAGAAATCTTTAAAAAAAAAAAAAAGAAATAACCATTCAGCAAAAAAAACTATATATCATGAAAGATGTTTTTAAAAAGAAGATATTTGCATATGTCTGGCAGATTCTGACCTTTTATCATCTACTAGAGATACTTTATAAAGTTTTGTACTCAGAATCTAACATAATTGTATGAAAAGTTGCTTTCTCCTGGATGCATGTTCAGCATTGGTTGAGTCTAGTGTAAAGAGGTATCTACAGGAGCGTTGTGTGTCTGGAATCCTTAAACATATTTTATGAATATTGAAGTCATCATATTTCATTGAGTCTCTTGGATGTGGTATTTGGAACAGGAATGAACAGCTGAGTCAGTGGGATAGCCCAATGCGAGTGAAGCTGTCAGTCTGGAAGCCATATGTTAGAACCTTGTTGATAGAACTTCTACCCTGGGCCCTGCTTATCAATCAATCCAAGTGGGACCTGTGGCTGTTTGAAGGAGAGAAGATTGTTCTACAGGTCCCTGCTGGCAAAACTATTATCCCTCCTAATTTTCAGGTATAATAACTTTTTTTTTAACAAATATGAATTCTTTTCTTTCAGCAGCTAGTCTTTACTCTGAGATTGCATTTATGTTCTTAACAGAACGAATCAGTTGTGGAAAACTGTCCTCGTAGATGCATAAGTAAGGGATATGGAATGTTCTTTGATATTTAAAGACATTTCACTTTTTTCCCATCAGCAGTTTGCAATCTTGAGTTATCATTAAACTTGATAACTTGTACTAGTTACAATCTCATTTCCATTGTGTATGGCATACACATTGCATTACGGTTGACAAGAATATAGGTTAGCCTACTCAGGATATATTAAGGTTAGAGCCATATTCTGTGCTAACTATTCCCTAGATATTTTTGTGATTTATTATAGGAATTCTTTGAGAATCTGCAAGATGCGTTAGAATTGAGAATTTCTGAGCAGCCATTTTTGTCAGAGTTCTTTTGGGTAGACCTGGCTCTCCATAATCATGGATATTTACCTAGTTGATATTGACAACTCAGAGACTGCTGATGCAGAGGAAAAAAACCAATTACTGAATAAAATTTCAAAGGAAGATTTTATATTTCATCACAAGGGAACATTCTTGATAAGGCTAACTCACTTCAGGAGGGTACTTAGGTCTATAAGAAAATGGAGTGGAAGGAATTCCTAAATAAAATGTCTTTATTATAGGGAACAATTTTGGAATCCTTTTTTTTTTTTTTTTTGGACTCCAGCTCATAAACATCTTTATTCAATTGCATTTTTCCTTTTTTAATAATCAGATAATGTTACCTTATGGAATTGGAATGTTGACCTACATGAACCTAATATTGCATATTATTCTTTTGTCAAATGAAATAAAACCTTCACTTT
This sequence comes from Galemys pyrenaicus, assembly GCA_019455555.1. Taxonomy (NCBI): domain Eukaryota; kingdom Metazoa; phylum Chordata; class Mammalia; order Eulipotyphla; family Talpidae; genus Galemys; species Galemys pyrenaicus. Next base: position 9,706,817 of record JAGFMF010011395.1, on the reverse strand, counting down.
TTCAGCTTTTGGTATTTACCGGGTAGTCACAGTTTGGATGTTTTTTTTTCCCCCTTCCATAAATATCAATTCCTCTGTGAATCAAAGAAAGCTTTGGGAACTAAAATAATATGTATGTTACCATTACCAAAAAAAAAAAAAAATTAAAAGCATAAAGGAATTTGGTTGCTTTAAAAAAAAATTAAGTAGAACTATTATATAATAAGTGCCCTGCAAATTGATGTAAAAATATCAAAGTTAAGAAAATACTTTATAATTAGGATATTATTTTTCCAGGAAGCTTTTCAAATTGGAATATACTGGGCAAATACAAACACTGTGCACAAGTCAGTAGCAATTAAGCTGGTTCATAACCTGACCTCTCCAAAGTGGAAAGATGGAGGTAATGGTGAAGTTGTAACATTGGACGAAGAAGGGTTTGTTGATGCTGAAATAAGACTTGGTGCTTTCCCAGGACATCAGAAGGTAAGATCAAAGTGTGTGGCTCAGAGGAAATGGCATGTCATCCCCTCAATCTACTAATTACTAGAATAAATGTGTCCTTTTCTTTCTTAATCCCTTTATGGTATTACTTGTTCTAAACAATTTGTAACAGCAAAACGTGATTTCTTCTACTTCTCTCTTCTACAGCTCCCTCCACCCTTTATCTGTGATAAAAGTTGTGTCACATAATTTATCCAATAACTGCTCTATTTCAGAACATTCAGCAGTCACTTGATTTATTGTATGTGGGAGAAAATGAACTTACCCAAAATATCCACAGATTGTACTTGGCTTCCTTTTTTTAGAGAAGGAAGTTTTGTGTTTGGTTTCTAGTTTTTGGAAATAAGATTGCTAACAACATTCTGAGTATTGATTGAAAAGACAAAGAGCCTTGCCTCAAGGTTATATACCTGGAAAGGCCATCTGGAGCAATGGTGTGCATCAATTCTGATTTTCTCATAGAACCAATGTTAAAAGAGGGAGTAATATGCTTGAACACACACTGTGCCCTCCTTTTGAAAGATTTGATTACAAAAAATGCTAATCCGTTATTTAAATACAAATCGTAGATGCTTAGCATAATTTTTTCTGAAGTGTGTGATGGTCAAACAAGCTGAATGATGCAGTGATAAATAACATTAAACTTACTTTAGGTATGAAAGTATTAATACAATACCATAGCATACTATATAGAGGTCTTGTGCTGTATTTAATAATATCCTTATTATTATAACTCTCCCATATCAGAAAAAAAAGGGATACTTAGTCAGAATAATGTAATTCAGAATGACCTTTCTCTGGGGAGAAGTTAGATTTCACAGGTATCTTTGAAGAGCCTCTAGGGAAACGTTAGGGTCATTTGGTGACTTTTTAAAAATAAATTTCTCTGATACAAAGAAGTTGGTCTTTCTTCAGTATTCAAGGCTGGTATCTATTTCCTCAAAGTTGTCTGGGCAACACATGTTTATGCTCTGCTGGTTGAAATACTGGATCATGGGTGTAAATGACAGAGCTGTGGCATGAATCACCCAAAGTTGATTAATTATAAGTTTCGGACTCCCATTAAAACTTGGAAAAAACGTTACAGTATATAGTCAAACACCTAATACCTCCAGTACCTCCCAAAGGGGCCATAGCAGGTGTGAGTAAATGTTTGTGAATGAATCCGTGAATGAGCTGCTGGGAAATATGTGACTATACATATCTTTACTAGTGAGTCTTAACGTTTTAGTCTCAGTTTCCCTTTACAAGCCTAAAAATTATTGTGGACTTCTGAAAACCTTTTGTTTATGTGGATTATGTCTGTTGGTATTTATCAACTTAAAAATGAAAAGGGAAAATTTTAAAACACAAAAATACTTAAACATACATTTCATTCTCCCTGAGAACAGTAGCACTGTATGTCATGTAGCCACTGGAAAACTCCACTGTACATTCTCTCATGAGAGAATAAGAGTGAAAAAGACAAATATCATCTTAATATTACTATGAAAATAGATTTGATCAGCTGAAAGGATCACAAAGACATCCCCAGTGTTCCCAGACCATTCTGTGAGGACTACTCTCCCGACATTACCACTTCCTAGTTGAGTATCTTGAGATTAGTAATATCTTCTCTGGGCATCAGTTCCTTATAAAACAAGTTGTGAAAGGTAACGAGAAGATAGATGCATGTGGTGTAGAGTCATTAAGAGCAATGCAGCAGGAACCAGATGGCATGGTTTCTAACCTCAGCCCTTAGACCCTCTTTATCTTTGTAATCTTGGGCAAGTTACTTAACCTCTTTGTGTCTCATTTTCCTCTTCCATAAAACGGGCACAATAGTAGCTCTCTCCTCTGGGTATTGTGAGGAATCTGTAAGTGAATATACATAAAGTGCTTAAAGTAGGTGGAGCATAAGAAAACAATCTAGAAGGGTCAGTGTTACTATTGTCATCATCATCATCAAAGTACATAGAATTCACTTTGGTCCTTAACAGGCATCAGTGAGATAGCTACTCTCATGAGCATGACAAAGAGGAGAAAGAATAAGGATTGAGTTCTTTATGTTGGAAAAGATAAGTGGCATCTGACTACATATAAGTGATTTATAAACAAATCTTTAGTGAGGGAATTGGTTAATAACCTAAAAATTCTGTCACTGTGCAGTAGCACCTAAGTAGCTGGTTTGTTCAAGTTGTACCAAAGTAAATAATGGTCCAGTTTAGTGACCAGGACATTTTTGAGACTGAGAAGTTCCATATTATTCTCAAACAAAGGTAAAATTGGTATAGCCTTGTACGAACTAAAAGTTGAAACACTAACTTATATTTTTAAATTACTCTTTCCTCAATTGTCTTGCAGTTATGTCAGTTCTGCATTTCCTCCATGGTACAGCAAGGTATACAAATTATTCAGATTGAAGACAAGACTACTATTGTCAATAATACACCCTATCAAATATTTTATAAACCACAGTTATGTATCTCCAAACCCCATTCTGGAAAGGAGGTAAGAAATTCCTAACATGACTATTTTATCTAAATTTTGACAAATTAGCTATGATGGGTTTAACCTTATTTATCTTAGAGTAGCTAAAAGCTAACACTGACTCTTGGTAAAAAGAGATTCATTTGTTAGTGCTTTAATTAATTAAAGGCAATTAGCAGAAATCCTACAAAGCAGCAGCTCCTGCGATACTGCTGCACTTGTGTTGCCTGGACCTCATCTGCTTAGAGGGTGCAGCATACTCACTAAACCAGAGTCCACAAGCTGCGAAGTGGTCCTGGTGACTGGCTACCAGTCTCATGGAAAAGAACATCTGCCTGGCAGGCTGCAGTGCCTGGAAGAGCTGTATGGGGAGAGGCTTGGCCAAGCTTGGCCACAGATCTGCGAGCACCGAGCCCTCTGTCCACAAGGAGAGTAGACACAAGCCAGCTCATTTGTGTTAACATCTCAGTGGAAGACTACATAGAAAATAAAGTCAAGAAAGATTTTGATTCAGTCCTTATTCAACTGAAACGAACAGTTTTATTTTGACAGAATAAGGAGATATTTTTAAAGGGACTTAAAAAACAATATGCAAAGTGGTACACTATTGTTTGATGCCATTGAAACTATCACACAGGAAAATATTATGTCTCTTTTCTTTTGCTTTCATTGTTAGCCCTTACTTTGTGAATTAAATTAGAACAGTCAATAGGATATTCCAATAGGATGGAAGTTTTAAAAGCTGACAAAGCCTTATCGTATTTTTAAAAGTCAGGAAAATATAATTTCTTCTTGATTCCCTGAAGTATTGATACAATGAATAGATGGCCACAAGTACCCAGCTGAGAAATAGAGGTCAACAATATTTTCATTGTAGATGGGGATTTGATGAAACAGCATGTGTCCTAATAACTCTCCTGCTTCTCCCCACGCTAGGACTTCTGAGACACTGGGTTAGGACTTTCCACATGGATACTTTCTCATCTGCAAGTGGGTATAATTTTGCATCCCTTGCAGACTTTTGGTGAAAATTAAATGAGTTAATACAAGTAAAAGGCTAGCCACTCACGAGGTGATGGCAGCCAGTGGCGACTGTGGTGCCGACATCTCTGAACTCCTGAAGGCTGTTTTCTTCCCGGCAGCTGAAGAGCATCCCCTTTTTCAACCCTGACCCTGCTTCAGGCAGATGTGGGAATTATTTAAAGATAAAATAATCCCTAGCCTCCCAAGCAGTCCTGTGAGACAGCAGGAAGACAGCAGACAAGAAGTGGGGAAGCCTGACTTCCAGGTGGGCTTTGCCACTGTTGCCCCTTTGATGTCCAACATGTCACCAGCTCTCTGTAAAGCAACTTCCTTCACGTGAAAGGAGGCTCAGAAAGCTATCTCTAAAGGTCCTTTTTAAGTCTAAAATCCAGAAACCTTATGTGCCAAAACTGTATTATTCCTGCTGATGGTTGGGATCAGAATCGCCCCCTTCAGAATGAACCTTCAACAAAATTTGTCCTCTGAGCTGCCAGTTCACTGCTTTGTGCCCCATTCAGATCTCTTCTTTCCAAAGTCCCACAGTGGGGGTCATACCCACTGTTAACATCTTGTCTGTATCATTTCATCCTGTCTGTATCATTTGCAATTTTGCAAGAATTGGGGAACATTGAGGACTTTGCCTCACCTTTTAACGCAGCCAATTGGTTCATGATTCATTATGTATATAAAAGCAGACCCTGCTCTCATTGCTTGTAATTGTCTCATTAGGCCTTCCTCATGGGAACAGGTTTTCTCATAGTCCCTTGTCCTCCATGTGGCCACCTCCTGTGACTACACGGCCAGGGTTTCCAGAAGCTGTGCTTCACAAAGTTTAACTTCTCGGTATTACCGTAATAAATGTGCTCCCTCTGTATTGTCTTCTTTTTTTCAGTATTTTCGTGTTCTGGACAGTACTACTTTCAGTATTTGTCCAGGGGGAGAGCAGTCTGCTCTGAACTCCAGCTCTCTGCCTTGCTGGGACTTAATGCCTGACATCAGTCAGTCAGCACTGGATGCATCTCTGCTTCAGAAACAGATCTTGCTGGCCTTTTCTCCTGCCACAGATGCCGACAGCTCACAGTGCTGGAGCGTACCAGCTCTAGTTAGACAAGAGTTTCCCAGACAGAGTGTAGCAGTACCCTTCGGGAATCGTAGGGAAAATGGATTCTGTACCAGGTATTTTATTTGTATTGAATGTCCTTCTTTGCTTGTAGGAATAGCTCTTCATCAGTGCCCGCAGAGGAAGATAGCAGTAGTGCTTGCCATATTTTGTAAAACTAAGTTTTTTATTTTTAGTAGCTTGTAGACACGATTGATCAACTTTTATGACCACGCAGTTTGTCCCAGTGTACTTCTGAGGACATTTTTTTTTCCTGATGTGGTTAATACTGGAGAAGGGGGAAATGTCAGAGTGTTTGTGCCATAAAATAGCAGCAGTGTAATGAAAAGGTCACCTTTTATGACTTCTTAGCCTCTGTCAAGTAATGAAAAATAAGGGTTAAAATAGGCAAAAGTCAAGTTTTAGAAAAACTTTGTCTTTCCATATTTTACTTTTCCTTCAAAATGGAATTTTTCTCAAAAAGTCTTTAAGCAAGATAGCTTAGATAAACACAAGTCACGGAAGACTCTGTTCTGTGGTTGTTCCTGCACGCAAGTTACTTCAATTACCGATTACCAATTATGCAAATAGCAACCACAGAATCAAGCCAGAGATATATAATGGTTTGCTCATACTGGACTTTTATTTTGCGGTGGTTTTGCATGCAACATGCCCTTCCGGTAGCTGTCAAGAATAACTTATGTATGGTATACATTGAAAGTACAAAATAAAATATTGTGAGCTTATGAGAGGTATCTTATTCTTGTGATTATGAATTTATAGATTTGACTTGAGATGTTAGCCATACTATCTTAAGTATACAGAAATTTCTAGTAATAATGTTATTTTTAAATATTTATGCATACAAGAATAGGTACAGGCCAGATGTGTGGGGGGGTAGAAGAAGTAGGGAACAGAACAGGCAGATTGACTGAAATAAACTGCTGAGGGGAGCAGCAGGTGAGGCAGGAGAGGCCTGCTGCGCGTGTGTCCCCTCCCTGGCCGGGGGTCAAGCTTGTGCTGCAGTGGCTGCGGATGCTTCCTAGTATGGTGCTTGACCCCTTGTGCCACTAGAGAGGCCCCTCTAGTAATAATATTTTAAAAGATAACATCTTTTAAAAGATTACTGCCTTTAAATTGGCATAAACTAAGGGCCATATTTGGCAAATATCTGCTTGATTTGAATAATCACGTTATCTAAACTTCAGAGAGAATTCTTTTTCTGCTCTGATATGAAATATTGTTTAGTAGTCTGTGGGACTCAGTTAGAAAATTCTCTCTTGCTTTTAGAGTCATCCTGTGACCACACAGCAGTTTTTCTTATTCCACATAATATAGCTTTGCTCCTGGTAGTCAAAATGGAGTCCTATAGGTATGATGATCTTGTGAAAATTTACAACAAACAGTACAAGCCTAGCAACCTTGTTCTTAGTAAGAACAAGACAAATTCTCTAGTAGTCCTGAAAACTCATTGCCCCCAACTTTGTCCTCATTTACCAAGCACTTTTGAGAAAGAAAGCACCCCATATGAGGAAGTAAACCACATATGTGTAGAGAAAAAAAGCAGTAGGAAAGGTTAGCACGTGGTTAGCAGTAATTCTGAGTGGCAGAAATTGAAAGCTTTCTCCTTTAAAATAATTTTTCACATTTTTTAATGAGTTATTACAAATATACAGTATGTTACTATTATCAGGCTGAAGACAGGAACCTATAGTTAGTGTGTGGCAGTTAATAGATGAGAGGCCTACTCTCTGGAAAACACTTCCTGTGATTTATGAAAGAGAAGGTGTTACAGAGTTCTTAATATTGCAAGTCTAAATATGTGCAGGGAAGAAAGCTTTCATTTATTTTTTTTCTAAACCATTTCTGTTATTGGATTTGTTTCTGTTCTAGGGCTATAGCATTGACATATCAAGAACACTTTGGAGTGACTTATTTAACACTCTCAGAAGACCCTAGTCCTCGAATAATTTTCCACAACAGGTGTCCAGTAACAATACTTACAAAGGAAAATATCAAAGGTATATTTTATAGTATTGAATTTAAATAATATAAAACCTGCTTCCTTTCTGGAGGTCTTTGACTAAGTAGTTATTTATGATTTTGTTTAAATAAAAATTAAGACTGTTTAAATAAAAGTTCCATTCACATTTCTTGAAGTTTCTCTTACCAAATTATGTTATATAGACCTACATTTTTTTCTTCAGGGTCCAAGTTTGCATATGCCTTTTATTTTTTAGATATTCCAAAATTTGAGGTTTACTGCAGAAAAATTCCTTCTGAGTGTTCAGTTCATCATGAACTGTATCATCAGATCTCCAGTTATCCAGACTGTAAGACCAAAGACTTACTCCCTAGCCTTTTTGTGGGAATAGAACAAATGGATGAAATAACGACAGAGTGGAGCGACGCCATCGACATCAACACTCAGGGGACACAGGTCAGTGAGTTCCTGTTCCAGCCAAGGCCAAAAGGACAATGCCTTTTCTAAGATTTCAGTGGCTGTCTAGTTTTAAACATCCTTTTCTGAATGCTGAACTTGTCTCTCTGAGAGGGCACTTACATGTCCATTTTTTATGTCCTCATTAGGTTATAAGATCTCAAACACAAGTTTGTATCTCCAAAATATAAAATTGATTACCAGAGAGGGGCATTTGGTAAAAACAAGTCTCTTCTGGGCCTAATCCAGGATAAAAGATGAAATAAAATTGTTTTACCTTCTTATTTAGAACATCATCCAACTATCCAGATTCTAGAGCAGTAATAATACCAACACTAGCATTGGTAATTCCCTCTTTTGAAAATTTGCTAATTTTAAAATTTGCCTGTTTATCCTAGTAGTATATAAAACTTTGCAAATATAAGTGCAAGTGTAAAATTCTGAACAGATAAAATGTCTTGATGTGTCTCTTACTAGATATCAGTGGTGTTATTTTTGTTGAAAAAGCACAGAAGCTTAGCCAATCTTTCTGCTGGACTTTGAAATTACCATTTGTAAGTGTACCATCAGGCGACATCAGATTCATTCAGTGTTACACAATCATTGTCACTGTCTACTTTCAAAACTTTTCATCATCCCAAACAGAAACTGTACCTACAAAGCAATAGTTCCCCAATCTCCCCTCTCTTCAGCCCCTGAAAACTTCCGTTGCATTTTTCCCCTCTTTTTGTACCTACTCTAGGCATCTCATGTAATTGCAGTCATACATTTGTTCTTTTGTGTCTAACTTATTTCACTAATCATATTTTCAAGGTTATCCTTGAAAGGTTGCAAAAATTCATCCATGTATCAGAAATTCATTCCCCTTTTTTTGAGGCTTTTAATTTTGATTTTATTCTAGAACAACCTCAATTACAAGCACTTCATCAACTGTCTTGATACATCAAATATATTGATATTGATTGACAGATTTTTCCAGTCATAGGTTGTAAAAACAATCTATAAAATCCTCTCATTTTGCTCCCTTTAGATCTATTATCTCTAGAGAAGCGAAAATGACTATTTCAAAATACATTTAATCATAGGCTTTGCAAGAAATCCATCCCTCTTTATGACTGAATAATGTGCTGTACTAAAAGTCCTTTCACATCTGTTAGTTCATTTTATCTTCACACAAGCTTTCATAAAGCTATAGTTTTAAAATTTATTGTTACTAAAATTATAAATATATTTGCAGCAATAATAACAGTTAGCATTTACTAGTCGTTATATGCCTAGTATGTTTTACTTTCATTCCTATCTAACCTTTCTAACAGTCACACTCAGTAGAGGCTATGATTGCCATGTTACAGAAATGAAAATTGAGACCTCCAGAAATTCTCCCTAATTCCCATACATCACAAGAGAAGATACTAGGATTTTATCCAGACCTGCCTGATTCTAAAGCATGTGCTCTGAACTACTATGCTATGGCTGTCACTGCCTTGGCATTCCTTCCCTCCCCTCTCCCTTTCCCAATCCTACTAGCACATTCTTTCTCACAAGAGATTCTCCCTTTACTCCTGTGAAGTCTCCTCACCACCCCAGGACCGGTTATTTGCTCATACAATATTTGTAACATTTAATTGCACTTACTGTAAATGATGTACCACCAAGTCAAATTCCTGGCAGTCAAATATCTACCTCATTCATCCTTAGCCCACAGCAGTGTGCCTATCACCACAGTAAGATGTTTAAAAACAATCAAGTGAGTAACTGAGAGACTGAGCAAAGGAGAAGGTGAGAAATATCACATGAAGGAAGAAAAGAGGGTTCCTTACTTAGGAACAACACGTGTTCTAAGTGTAGTGCAAGCAACAGAGCCTGAGGTGGAACAAGCGGAGTGATAGGAGACACAGGGCAAGTAGGAATGGAGAAGGAGAACATTTACAGGGTATAAGATGCTGGGAAAAGGAGAAGAACTTACATGTTCAGAGTGAATGGAAATCAGGTATAGAGGAACAAGTGAAAGTTGTTCTTTCGAGGATGCTATGACTTGAAAGGCGTGAAGCAAATGAGATCAGTGGAAAGGAAGCTCTTTATGTACTGAGGAGTGGAGATAGCAGGGAGGAGTAGAAGATGTGAGCGAGGAATTACCTATGGAGATAAATCCATGGCAGAGTTGGATGTCTTCTCTAACAGAGGAAAAGAGGTGGAGCTGGGCACAGGTATGATAGAGATTTTTGAAGAGATGGAGACTGGAAATTGAACCTTAAGTTTATTGTGAAGTGGAGAATGAATTATCTGTTAATAAAGAGGGAAAGAGGTGGAGCCAGCTAGTGGTGGGGCTGGGGATTGGGATGGCTAGGGAGCAGTGCTATAAAAATAGATGAAGGGCATGGCCACAGAGAGGAGCCTGGGCCCAGGCTTATCTCAGACACTTGCATTTGTAGTCTTCCCAAACCACCCAAGGCTATGATTTCCATCTGCACTGCTTACTCGTTCATACTGAAAATCTGGGTCTGTGCAGCACCAGGAGACATATAGCTAGTCCTACTAATCTACAAAATATTGGAAGCTTCTTAGGGGTCCCTAACCTACCCTGCCCGGGTTTGAAGATTTTTTAAAGTTTGCTTATTATATGTCCAAGGTATTCTTTATAATAGGCTTTCTGCCTGCCAAACCTTATCTGAGGGATTCCCATTCACTCTAAATTTCCTCAAACCTTTGTAGTCAGGGGTACTTCAAAGGTAGGAGGAGGTTACTCTTTCCAACACCCTTATCATCCCTAGTCTGAGAACCCAGCGAAGTCTCACGTTCCCATTAATCTTTGAGGAGCTGTGTGCCATATGTCCAGCAGACCATGGCGTACTTCCTATTCTGGAGAAAGATTTGTTTCAGACCCTCACCGACATCTCCTCAGTAATACACCAGGGCATATAAATCACTAGGGAGTGACGGAAACTGTGTCCTCTGATGAAAGGACGCACCCCTTCTGTAGGAGTGAGTTTGTCTTCCAAGAGCCTTCCTTAGCCCTTGGTCTGAGGCACATGATGTAAATTTCAAAGCTGACCCTAAAGAAAAGCAGAATTTAAAGCACCATAAAACCCCCACCATCATGCCACAAGGAAGAAAGCTTCTTTAACTCTTGTCAGCCATAGTATGCCCCTGCTTTAGTTCTGTAAGAAGGACAGTTTCATGCCCTATAGTTTTCAAATGGAATATTGAGAAGGGCTATGCAGAAAACAACTTTATAATCACACATAACATTAGTTGGATTAAGAGTCGTCAGGAAGTCCTGGTAGCCTATAGACCTCAAAATTCTGATTGTGAAGTTGGTGTAGGTTTTCTGAGATTGTATCCAAGACTCTTACCTGCTGGATATGCTGTTAGACACCCTGAAGTAGAAGTAGCTTCTAATACATGCTAGACATAACTTAGCACCAACACTATGTAAAAATAGTAAACAGAAATGGAACATAGCCCTTGCCCTCAGGCTCTGAGATTGCATGTGGAGGAGATAGAGTAGTCACACAGTCATTGTATTACTATGAACTCTGAGAAGTGTTATAAAAGAAAGGTACAATTGTACAATCGTATTGTGAGTGTACAGTGGACTAGTTTGAGAGGCAAAGGAAAGAGGAACTATGTCTTTGAAGATGAACAGATATTAAGTACACAAGAAAGTGGGAGTTTTTCTAGGCAGAAAGGACAACGTGTTTAAAGCTGTGGTGCTCAGAGAGGGAACATGGTCCTTTCAGATCTCTAAATACGAGTGTGGCCACAGTGCCAGGTAAAGGAAAGGGCCTGGGGAGGAATCTAGTAAGGTAATTGAAAGCCAAACCTGGCAAGATCCTGTAACTCCAATCAAGGATTTTGGTTTTCATCTTAAAGAGCCGTGGAAACCCTGAATTGTTTATGAAAAGCAATGTCTGTGCCATTGAAATAACAAAGAATGAGCTGTTAGGACCCGAAAAAGCAGATTAGAATGAGCCCTTTGCAGGTAAATTATTTCCTACGAAGATCCAATAAATTCTCATGATCTTTGACTCTTGGCAGAAGGATTTAGTAGGACGAGCATCATTTCTGTTTTGTTCTCAAAGAGTGGGTAGGTGGAGGGAGAGAGAAGTGATAGGCCTTTGTATTTATGTGGCTCTGTACCATTTACACAGCCACAGGCTCCCTTCTTTTGTTCATTTATTCAAAAAACTTTTATTGAGGACCTACCCAGGGCCAAACCCTTTGCTCTAAATCTCTCAGGTCTTCAAGGACCTAACCAATAAATGTAGTCTCTAGTCAAGTGTAATAGTCCCATTTGATCATTCTAAAAAATCCAAGCTAGGCAATGATTTTTATGTTTACCAATGAGAGAGTCGAGACTTAAAGAGTAATTACCTCAGCAGTTTATAACTAAGCAGGATCAGAGTGGAACTTGGACCTGCTCACATGTGGCGCAGTCTTGTTTTTCCTACACCAAGCTGAGGTCACTGTCTGTGGTTTGGAGTCCTGCCCTGGCTGCAGGTATTGCCATCTGAAAGTTAGAAGAGACTTACTAATCTCCCTTTTTCCTAACACAAGAATCCTTTGCATGACATCTTGCCTCACAAGACTCTAGTGTTATAGTCATAGCTTATTCTAGCAGTGGCTGTGAAGAAAGTTTCTTTTTGTATTAAGCTAGAATCTATCCCTCTGTGGCATCACTCATTTATTCTTGTTTTGCCCTCTGGGGCATCACAAATTATTTACTTCCCCTTCAATACAAAAACACTACAGTTATTTGAACGCAGCTTCAATATATTCTCTTAAGTGTTCCCTTATCCAGGCCAAACATTTCTGGTTCCTTGAATCATTCCTTCAGTAAATGTGATTTCCAGACCCATCACCACAGTTACCCTTGTCTCAACACACTGGTGTGTTGTGTTCCCTTTTTAAAATCTGGCAGCTGGAATTACACACAGTATTCCAAATGTGGTCTAACCAGCTATTACCTCCCTGTGCTTCCATTAATAAAGTAGAAGATTGAGTTAGCTTTTTATTAACGAGTTTAGACTGTTTGTTTATTGAACTTGTGGTCAACCACATCCCCCAGGTCTTTATCACATGATTTGCTGTACAGTTGACTTTTTGAACCTAGTGACAAGACTTTACATTTATCCCCAATAAATTAAATCTTGTTACTATTGGCCTAGTCCAGCTTGTTGAAATCACATTAAAAAGAAAATTTGTGATGCTTTAATCCAACATATTAAGTATCCCTGGTAGCTTTATGTCATCTACAGATGTGGTGAGCATGCATTCTACATGCTCATCCAAGTCTTTAATAAATATGTTAAACAAGACAGGTCCAAGGTCTACATGCTGTAGTGAATCACTAGACACTTCCCTGATTCCTGGGGTTAGTCAGTCACCAACATGCCAAACTTTACCTTCCTCTATCCTACATTTCCTCAATAAGAAAAATGCATAAAGCACTTTTTAAACTATACTGTGGGAGATATTCTTATCTTGCTTACAATAATATCATGAGACACTTTGGCAAGTACCTCGATGAACCAGGTTTCAAATGTGTGATCAGTCCATTTTATGCAGATTGGACAGATATAAACTCTAATCACTGATGGTTTATTTTATTTTATATTTTTATTTATTGTTGAAGTACTACTGTTTTATCCTTGCTAGTGTTTTGACAGGATTTCACTCCTCGGGTGTTACCATAGCATTCCCACCACTGAATCACCTGCCTACCACCATAGTCTCTTGCAAGCACTACTGTTTAAAGAATACTCTAGTCATTTTCTGAGATATCGGGCTGCTCCATCCAGGCAGAAAAGAGGTTGCTGATCCAAGGGAGCCATCTGATTTGTAAAATGTGCAATTCAGATATTTTAGCTTCCGGCTTACTTCAGCTCACCTTTGCCATACCCTCTGTGAAACATTATACAAGCAAGTTGGAACCTATTTCTGAATATCTTCCAAGTACCTTTATATAGTCTCCTATGTGTTTATACTTTGTGGTGGTTAAATCACAACCACTTCCAAAGATACTTGGGAAAAGGAATTTCCCCTGAAATAGACAAAGGGAATCCTAAAGTACAGAGTCCATCCCAGAGCAGGCTCTCCAGGCCACTAGGTCCATTAGACTGCTTAGAACAAAGCACTGCCTGAGACCAAATAAACCGAATCACTCCCTCTGTAGCTCGGGCTCAGCCCCACAGTAAGTGTGGAAATTCCTTCTTCCCTTCAAAGTCTGACTCTGGACTTCATCCATGCCATGGTTTTTCTTCTTGAGATATTCTCTTTTAGCTTGATCTGGAGATAAAAGTAGTAAATTTTAAAGTTATTCTTTGCCAAAATAGGAGGTAAAATGTTTTGTCATTAAGACAACTAGAATAACTACTTAGCATGTCTTCAGATCAACCTACAGAGGCTGAGAAGCCCCAGTAGCTTCCACCTGTAAGCTGGAGACCCAGGAAACCATGGTGTAATCCCATCTAAAGCCAAAGGTCTGAAAACCAAGAAGACCAGACAGTCAAATTCAAGTTTGAGGGCAGAAGATGAGCTGTCCCTCCATAAACAGGGAGACAGGAAAAACCAGGAGCAAGATCATCTGTCTTGTTCTGTCCAGGTCCTCCCTAGACCGGATGATGCCCACCCGCATGGGAGAAGGCTAATCTCATCTGGAAACACCCTCACAGACTCTCCAGAAATGATATGCATTTCCCTGACCAGTCAAGTTGACATAAAATTAGCCACCACAGAAAGGAAGTGAAAATTTGAGGTGGGGGCAAAATGAATCAGGCAACAGAGAGAATTAGAGAGTGACAAAACCCAACAAGCTATACCATAATGAGAATTAGAGCCTCATTGAAGAGAAAATCAGTAAAAATTAGAAGAGGGGACAACTTAAGGACTTTTAATTATAGAGATAGCTATTATTTAAGTATAACTCAGCTGCAGTGCTGGGATGCTTTGTAACTCCCTCTTGATCACCCTTAGATTATCACTATTTATGGGAGGGGGTGGCTTAGCATGTCTTTCAGTTTATCTGTGTGACATGTAACTTACTTAGTAAAGTAACTATTTTTTAAATAATATTTGTTTGATAAAATAATCATTTTCATAAAATAAACATACAGAAAAGTTATTTTAAATTGCTTCTTATTTATAATTGTAGTAAAAGACAGTTTACTAAGTGGAAGGCAGGACCTTGGCCTAGAATGGTATTTCTCTACCCACAGTATGTAGAGAAAGTTTCTCACTAAAGTTCTCGGACACCGACACAAATGGGTAAAACAGATTTTATTTCCTAAGCATTTTGTGGTTAAACAGCAAGACTCTTACTATATGTTGCCATCACCTTCCACATACACACTTACACTACCAGTATGAAGCAAAGAAAGTAAAAAATAACTAAAATGATACTGTTCATCAGGGCTGGCTAACTTATTCTGTAATAACAAATAGCAGAAAAAGAAATACCCCTGGTTTTCGTTCATTTAGTTCATCCTTTCCCCATATTCAGAACAATCACATCCTCCCCCTTCTTTCCCACTAGAAATAGAGTACTTCTGAGAGCTGGTCTCTTATCCTGAAGGTGACTCCTTTTATCTGGAGTCTATGAACTCACCTGCTTCTCTCTCCCCACCATGTTACTGGATAGGATAACAGAAGCAACCCCTTCAAATTGGAATGAGGAAGAATGAAAAACATATGTAGTCTCTCATCTACAACTCTGAAATTTTTCTGTGTGCATATTCTGGGGCCTACCTTAGGAACAGGGACTAGTTTTTTACTAAGCCTTATTCTGCTCATAGATGAAATCTTTTACCATTATTCTCCACTCTCTGTACTACCTTCTGAGAGGTCCTCCTTGGCCATATCTGAAATCATGGTCACTTTTACTCTAGGTTCATGAGTTTATTGGGCAGTAGTGACTTCCAAAGACTCAGTAGTTATTGGGCCTCCCTAGTGGCGAAAGGGGTTGAACTCCACACTGTGGGGCTTCCGCAGCCACTGTAGTGAGTTTGATCCCCAGCCAGGGAGGTGACCTGCGTGGTGCAACGGACCTCTCCTGCCTCTCCTGCTGCTCCCCTCAGTAGTGTATTTCAGTCAATCTGCCTTTTCTGCTCCCCATGCTGTCTCTGGTGAATCCACTCAGCCCCTGTGCTGCTGACCTGTACCCAGCGTTTGTATGCATAAATAAATCTTTAAAAAAAAAAACTCAGTACACATCATCTCTATTTGATTCTAAAGAATTCTGTGTGCCAGTAACCACATCCATGGCCCTTTATAGGGACATATTTTTGTGTTATGTATCTTCTTTACCTCTTTCTGGATTTAAGAGAACTTCTTTGAGAGTTATACTCTTAATCTAGACTTCTTTCTGAATCCCTAGCTTTTGGAGTATGAGACTAATTTATGGTTACAGAAGGGAAGGAAGTGGGTAAAGCAGGAAAAAACGGACAAGGGTGTGGTGAAGGCTAGTGTTCGTAATGTAATATATTATGCAGTGAAGGTAATGTAATATATACACGTTGATGTGATGAACACTGAAATGTTGTTTCATATAACATTATCTTGTTATAATGCAATATTGCTTCAAAAATATAGTAAGCCAAAAAAAAAAAAAGATTTTAACAGTGAACACAATGCCTATAGGTAGCCCTGAGCCTGAGTATTAATCTGCCCTTTGTTCAAAGAAAATTTTACCTTTTACTGTTTGTGTTTAAAAACATTTTTAACTTTGCAAGGCTCTGAATTTCTGGAATCTCTATTCTCTTTTATTTTTATTTGCAAACTGGCTAATCTTCCCTGAGCTCATCTCTTCATTATACATTGCCAGCAGCCGACAGCCAATGCACACTACTAAATGTTTTGTTTTCAAACCTCATCTCCTAGAGTTACATTTTTATTAGGTTTATGATTTACCTCCCAAGTAATCTTAGACAACAGTTTTACAAAATGTTTTGCCACTTCGTAACATTGATCCCCTCCTTCCTAGCTTTCAGTATCCACTCCTACTGCCTGACCATTAAGCCAAGGACTCAGGTTTTAGGCTTTTGCTAGACAACGTGCTAAGTGGATTCCCAGTCTCTGTGCTAGTTTCATAGGGTTCTGTTCTGGATGGTCACTCAGGGGGGACCCAGGTTCATGGAGACTCCATCATCTCTCTACCTCATTGGAGCAAATCACCCCAAGACTTAAAGGCTTAAAACAACCACTATTAACAAGTTCTTGTGCTTCTTAGGGTTTGAGTGTGTGATCTATCAGCAGAGTGCACCTGGAATTACGCATGCAGTTGCAGTCAACCTGTGGGTTGACTGAGGGATGAGTTCATCTGGGAACTCTGAGCATCTTTCTCTCCCTGTGATCTTCCCTCTCTAGGTAAGCTAGAGTAGGCTTCCCCACATAGTAACGAGAGGGCAAACCCCAGTAAGCAAGTTTTACCAAGCTTCCTGTCCTATGTCTGCTGATACCTGATTGCTAACGAAAGCAGAATAAGCTCTGTCCGTATAGGAAGGGACTGTACAAGAGCATGAGTACTGAGATGTGCAATTCTGTGACCTTAGTAATCTATAATCATTAGAGCAAAAATCAGCAAAATTTGTTTTCAAGGTCTCAGTTGCAAATATTTTAGGCTTTGCAGACTGTTAATTCTGTCACAATTTCTCAATTTCTCAACTCTGCTGTGAGATGGCAAGAGTATGTGAATATGTCAACATAACTATGTCACAGTAAAACCTTATTTACAATAACCAGTGGACTGGAGTTGGTCACCCCTGATCTGAAGCATAAAGTCTTTTTTTCATTCTCTGCTTCAGAAGGCTGGCTCTTTGATGTTTTGGCTCAGAAGTTAATTCTGCCTGTAGCTCACTGGCAAAAGCTAAGCACATGGTCATCCCTAACTGCAAGGGCTTGAGATATATGACCTGTTCTGACCTGTAAGGAGAAGAGACCTAGACATTGGTGGATACTAGAAGTTTCTAGGCAGGCGCCACATTGAGATGATGTTCTTTCAGATCTTTAATTAAAGACCAGGTACTGATTGTAAGTGCCAGGCACTGCAGAAAATGGAAGAAAACCATTGCCCTCCTGAGTTTATACAGAGACTGTGACGATTAATACACTAAGAGGGAGAATCATTTTATACATCTCTGCGCTAGAACTGCTATCATTTGTATACTTGATTTTTTCACTAACTGAGCTGTGAGCACCTTGAGGGTACAATTAGGTCTCATATGTGATGTACTAGGCACAGACCAAATACAATGACTGACTCTTTGTAGGTGACTCTTAAGTATCAAATAATTGACCAAATGATTGAACCATCAGACCAAATCAAGGATTTATTTTAAATTTCTGGGGATGTAGGAATAGGTACCTTACTCCTCTGGCATTTAGAGGATTGCACTCCATAATCCCCTGAGCTGCTACCACACAAAAGGCTCTGGCATTACATGTTGTTTCTCTACACATGAAAAAAGACAAGAATAGGCTCTAAAAATTAAAGTCTGTTTCTTCCATTCTAGTGATGAATGTGGTGAATGAAAGGGACACCCAACAAAACTTTTCTCCAGAATCCAGTATTTTGGCCAGAAGTAACTTAAATGTTTTGGTTAATTTGCTTGCTTTCACAGTTACCAGAAACCATCAACTTGCCTTCGCTTTACTGTCTTGGAAAAGTTCAGGTATCCTCATTCCATAATGCCTGAAGATTACTTTAAGAATGAGCAGAACAGTAAATAATTGCTCCTGTGATCCTCTCCTCATGGTTTTTAATATGCTCTGCTAAAGACACTGAGCTTATGGACAGTTACTGAGAGAAGAGAATATAGATAGGAGAGAGGGCTTTAAAAAGGTTTGCAGTAAATGAATACTCCCATGTCAATAAACCTAATAAAGCAACAGACTTCCTATCGTACAAAACAATGGTTTTTATAAATGCGAATGTTTCTCAAAGAATAATTAGTTTTAGATTTGTGAGCTAGCCTTTTTTTTTTAGTTGGCAGCATTCCAAATTTTACCATAGTCCCGTTCATTTCTTAACTTGGAAAAAGTGGTTCAAATTGAAAAAAACATATCTGAAGGGAATACAAATTCATTCCCTTCCTGCCTTCAAGAAGTTGGTAATCATGTGATTGAGTCAGGTATATAAACAGGTGACTATAATATGAACATTATGCTTTGTGATCACATAAAAATACACTTAAGTTAATTCTGGAATGTAGGAATACGTGTCAAATTGTGGAAAGAAACAGAAAGATTAGAGAATACCTTCATGGAATATAGCATCCTAAAACCGTATGTGCGAAGATGTACAGGATCTGGAAAGGTGCCATGTGGGGGAACGTGTATTCTAGGCACAGGGAGTGAGTGGCAGACAAGGGCCTAATCTAGAGCAGTGGCTGCAGAAGAAAAAGAAAGCAGTGGTAGAGGAGACAGCAGAGCTGGAGTACTTCAAGCCTGCTGGGCTGCAGGGGATGAGGAGAGGGAGGAGGCAACACTGACATCCAGGGACCTTGCGTCCTGAAGATGATCAGGATTTCTGAAGGAGGAGACATTGTATAAGAAAACAGTCCTGTGACCTCAAAGCTACTTCACACTGAGTCTGTGACTACTTCCTGGGGTTCTGTGTACATTCTTCTGTTACCTCTTCCTTCAGTCATTACATGTCAAGCAGACACCTAGCTTTGTTCCTTCATCCAGGAATTTTTTGTTGTCCTAATAATAAAGGGCCCAGACTTGGACAGAATTGGCATTGCAAATCATCAGAATCAACATTCCCAGACCTAAGGAGGTTCTTGCCCCTACCCTCAGGTAATGCTGGCTGTGAACATAATGTTCTTGGAGTTGTGTTTCAAATAGTTCTGTTCTGTTTTCAAATATTTATCCATTTAAGCAACATTGGTATTTATTTAATGCTGAAAGGACATCTGTCCTGCTGGCCTGGCACCTGGGTCTGAGATATTCTGGTTTTTTAGATCTCAGTTCACCTTCTTATGGTAGAAAAATTAATGTTGACTTCAAGCAAATGAAGTTATCTGATGTTACAAGTTATGTGAGGGACCTTGTGGGGATGAAGATGATATGTCTTGTTGGCAGGTTTTCAGGGAATATGTGTTGTGCCCTCAGCATAGATGGGCATCCTCACTGCACTAAGTCAGTACTCAAGAGTCTGAAAGCATTTTGCACACTGCGTTTCAAGTCATCAGTTTTTGTCCTGCAGATTCATGTGCACATATAAAGCTGGCCTCTGGCTGGACTCCAACTCATAAAGAGTTATTTGCCAATTCCAGAGAAATAAAGAATGAAGACACTTGGCCCTATCGTCTGTCATTTATTGTCTATGAACCTTACAAATGAATATTGAAAAATCTGGATTTGATTTTTCCTTTATTTTTTTTTCATTTCAAGTCAGCTGAATAGCTTGTACACATGTATGTAAAAAATGTAACCAGGAGGTATTTATGATATTGAATCAGCACTTCAAGCATTTAAATTCAGCCATTTCAGTGATGTTACGTATTTCTCTCTAATCAGACTTTGAACATTCTTCGTACAGGTTGTGTTCCTGACTGGCTTTGGCCATGTGTATGTGGACATTGCCCACCAGTGTGGCACCATCTTTATTACTGTGGCCCCTGAAGGAAAAGCAGGACCTACTTTAACCAATACCAGCAGGTAGGTTTATTATCCCGCTTGCAGTACAGTAAGTTTCCCAGTATAAAGTTGTAAATCTACTCTTAATCATTGTTGTCACCCCTTTTTATATGTTAAAACTTTTGGTTAATTGCTATATAATCCATAGGATATGGTTATTAGCATTAAATCATTCTTATAATAGGTCACAGAGATCATGTTCCTTGGGTACCCTTTCCAGTGCTTCTGTGGATAGTAAGTTTGACAAGCTGATTGGCAAACTAAAACATGCATCTTAGAATAACACATTATAATTATCATGAAGTACAAATTAATATGTCTGTATCTACATGACAACCTTATAACTCGGCATTGAGCTCAGCAATTACAGCTATATCAAAAAATAAATTCATCTCTCAGGGTCATCTCTTTGCCCTAACCAACCTGAGTGTTGCCATCAGATTTTACAAGCATGAACGAAAAAGTTACTATCCTCAATTCAATTAACAATAAATATCCGTCATCTATAGTGCTAGTAGAAATGTAAGTTGTTCCATTTTCTGAAAATCACTTTGGCAGGGTGTATTACAGTAAACTTTAAAATTGAAGGGATTGGAAATTTTAGTTGTAAGAGTTATAGCAGTAATTAAAGAAGTAGACAAAGATACATGCAGTGAGATACTTATCACATGCTAATTATAATAGCAAAATATTCAGAATGCAGTTGTCTATTAGTAGTGAAATGGATGAAACATTATGTGTACCATAAATGATAATCCACAGAAAACAGGTCTTAATAAAATTTTAGTGGAAGAGAAAAATGCTTGATATCTAGAATAAAACACATAGAAATATCAATGTATACATTCATAAATACATATAGAAACATGCATACAATACAAAAAGCATCCCTAGAAGACTGAATAAAATTTTTAATGTGAGGTTTTAAGTGATTATTTCATACTTTTCTGTATTTTAATATCTAACAGTAATTTATAATAAAAAAGTCTGTTATTTAAAATATAAGTTTTTGCACATTTACATCCTTTTAATTGTTTCATAATACATACCAACATTTTTTATTTTATTCAGTTATTCTTGGAATGTCCTTTCTTTACTCGTGACAGATACATAGAGTCAAGTGGTGGATTCTGTGTAGTAGAACAATTTCAATGACATTTTTGAGGTAACTTTGGTTTACAACACTGTATGTGGCTCAAAGGCTTTGGATCACACCTCCTCAGAGGTACATCACCACACCATACCACCACCAAGGCACCCGTAGTCCATCATAGTCCATTAGCCTCTCCCACCCCACCATATACCCTCAGTTTCACAGTCAGATTCTAGGGTCTATTACTGGTTTCATGTTTTATAAGAACTTTCATTTGGATCCTGACAAACTGTTATTAATTTAAATTAATAATATTTCAAACAAAGTTGGATAGAATATTTTCTGTTTTCTGAAATGTTTATAAATAAAATTGGGGACTTAAATTGCATAACAAAATTTCAAGCCCACACAACAATTTCAGAAATTTAGTCTAAGGCATTGTTAGTGATAATAGCAAGAACCAGTGTATTCATATAGAAATAGAAAAGACATAAGCATTTACCTATATTTTCTTAATTTATTCAACAAATATTTTTCAAGTGCTTATTGGATGCCAGGTGCAGTTCTAGGGGTGGGGCTACATCAGTGAATAAAGAGACCAAAATCTCTACTTCTGGACAAATCACATTCTAATAAGTATGGCATAGGAGGACAGAGGGAAAATATTTTTTAAAAGAAATTTACATTAGAAAGTCAGTATTTAACAGATAAAAATAGAGCCTGGTAAGAAGGACCAGAACTTGGGCCTCCCTGGTGGCGCAGTGGGTTAAGCAACGCACTATGAAGCAAACCGCAGCCACTGCAGCACAAGTTTGATCCCTGCCTCCAGCCAGGGAGGAGACCCACATGGTGCAGCAGACCTCTCCTGCTGTGCCCACTGCTCCCCTTAGCAGTGTACTTCCGTTGATCTGCCTGTTCTGCTCCCTGCTCTCTGTGGTGAATCCTCCCCCCACACCTCTGGCCTGTACCCCAGCTCTTGTATGCATAAATAAATAAATCTTTAAAAAAAAAAAAAAAAGAAGAAGAAGGACCAGAACTTGAGCGAAGACTTAAAAGCAGCAAGAGCTAGTAATATGATTATTCGGGGGTAGAGCTGAAAGAAGACACATTGTGTAGGGTGTAGATTCAATTCTAGTGGAATGGGGAAGTCACTGGAGTATTTTGAATAGACAAGTGGCACAATCTAACTTAAATTTTTAGATGATCATTGACTGCTTCATTTGAAGTAGACTGTAGAGAAGCAAGGGTAGAAATAGGAAGACTACTTCTGAGATTATTACAGTCATGCTCACTAAAAATGCTGATGACTTAGAGTACAGTGGCATCAGTGGAAGTAATAAGAAATCATATTCTGGATATACTTTCAAAGCAAAACCAATGGGATTTCCTTGATACGTTAGATAAGGGTTGAAAATGGAGGCATCAGAATCTGTAAATTGATCAACTAGTAGGATATGGTTGCCATTAACTGTGATGGTAAAGACAATATGTATCTTTGAGGTAAGATCATGAGTTTGTTTACAGACATGATAAGTTGAGATTTCTTTTTAGACATCTGAGTGACTCTGAATAAGCAGTGAGATATGTAAGATTGGAATTCAGAGGAATTCTAGGCTAAACATGCGACTTTGGAGGTCATCAGTGTGTAGCTGGCATGTGAAACAAGGAAACTGGATGAGACCTCCAAGGGTAGTGATTGGAGATGGGGAGAAAAGACGTAGGACTGAGACTTGAGCTTTTAAGAGGTCTGGGAGAAGAGCCACGTTCATTATAAGACTGATCAACCAAAAGTAAAAGAATCAAGAGTAGACATTTAAAAAAATGTTTCCAAGAGAAGGAAGTTATAGACAAAGTCAAATGCCAATGGAGGCTAAATGCGCCACAAACTGAATTCTGTCATTGACTCATTTGCGCAGAAGTTAAAGACATTTACCATGTCTGTAATCAAACATGACCTCACCAACTGGGACAGTTGCTTTGGTAGACTGGAGCAGGGCAGAAGCCTCTTTAGAGTGAGGTTAAAAGAGACTCTAAGGAGAGGAGAGGAATAGTAGACAGTGTGTATAGAAAATGCTTTGGAATTTTTATGTAGGGATCAGAAGAATGAGTAGTAATGAGAAGAAGTGGAGTTACCAAAGAGAATTATTTTTCAAGATAGGCGAAATAGCAGCATGTCTATATGCTGCTAGTAATGAGGAAAACGTGATGATATAAGAGGAGTGAATTGCTGGAGTGATGACTTTAAGGAGGTGATAGCAGAGTGATTTGGCACATATTCTCTGCAAACAGGGTTCACCAAAAAGGGGGAGTGGACAGTTGAGCTCTAGAACAATGGGGAGCACCTTGGCCGAGATGCTACTAGATATGGACAGTTGTAGAGAAAGGTGATGCTAAGTTTTCTTAAGCTTGCTCTACTCTTTCAATTTAAGGAGTCTTGATTGTGTTGCTTTATCTTTCTGCCTTGTGATAATCATGGCAGAGAGTTAGTGCACAAAGACTAGTGAGATTTTGAAGTAGAAATCTGGTGTTGATAAGAAAAACACTTACAGAAACATGACAAGAACTTGTAATAGTCCCATTGGGAACATTTCCCAAGACTGTTGGAGTGTGACCAGCTCTGTCCAGACACAATGTACTGCAAGTTGAGTTCTTATTTGTTTCTTATGAGAATCTGATGGGCCATCAGGAGGTGTTTAATAAGGCAATATCATTTAAAAAGAAAGAAAACAAAAGCCGGGGAGGCTAATGTTCTTTTCCCTTTCTCTTCCAGAACGCTGGAGAGGATTATGACATTTAAAATGTCCATCACTCAGCTGAGCCTGGCGGTGTATGATGACCTCACCAACCATAAAGCATCCTCTGAACTTCTGAGATTCACACTGGACAATGTTTTTCTCCAAATGGCCCCAGTGGCTGGTCCCCTCCCTGGGGAAGAGGCTGCCCCAGCGCGTCTGAAGCTTTACTGTGCGGAGCTCTGCTGTGGGGACCTGCAGTTGGACAACCAGCTGTTCAACAAGTCCAATTTCCACTTTGCTGTCTTGGTCTGCCAGGGAGAAAAAACAGAACCTTCTTACTGTTCCAAAATGCAGAGTCTTCTGGTATCCAACAAAGATTTGGAAAAATACAAGGAAAATTGTTTTATCAAGCTTTGCCTCACCTTAACTGAGGGCAAGAATTTCTCATTTGATATTAACGAGTTCAGTTTTGAGTTGAAACCTGGCCGGTTATATGTGGAAGATACGTTTGTATACTACATCAAAACTTTGTTTGATACCTACCTTCCTAACGGCAAGCTGGCCAGTCATCCCACGGTATTCTCAGGTGCTGAGGTGGCATTACCCGTGCAGGTCAGACAGCACGCGAGGGCCTTGGCGAATCCCGTGAAGCTGAGAAAACTGGTGATACAGCCAGTAAATCTTCTCGTCAGCATCCATGCTTCCCTCAAGCTGTACATCGCCTCCGATCACACCCCACTTTCCTTCTCTGTGTTTGAAAGAGGCCCCATCTTCACCACAGCCAGGCAGCTCGTCCATGCCCTGGCCATGCACTACGCTGCTGGAGCTCTTTTCAGGGCAGGTAAGAACCCAAGCTGAGGGTCTCTGAGGAGCCAGAGCCCAGGCAAAAGCAAGTGCTTCTGGTCATGCCTTATCAGCTTCACAACAGAAGCAACACACAGTCTTTGCTGTTAAGTCAGCATTGGGTTTCAATCCAGACTCTGCCACAACTAGCTGGAAGTATTGGGCAAGTTATTGAGCCTTCTTTGAGCCTCAGTTTGCCCCACCATAAAACAACTTAAGAATTTTGAGAGGATAAAATGAAAGTATGCAAAGTGCCCTGCATTTTGTAGGGCACTTAATAGACACTTGAGCAATAGTAGCTGTTACATTCACTTGGAATTTTAATTCAATTTAGCAAACTTTCTTGGCTCCCTGCAGGTTCAAGGCTCTGTGTTCGCACACTAGAGCAGCCAGGAAAACCAGGCCCGTCCTCAGCTCTTGGGCTTACAAGATATCCAGTTCTGGGTTGTTAGCTTGCTTCATTACAGGCCAGAATGGCTTGGGTGAGAAATTTAGAGGATCTGTGTGCTAGGATGCTCAGATGCATAAAGAGCCTTCTACCTACACAGTGGTATCCTGTCTGCCTGGACAGATTGCATAAAGAAGGCTGTCTCCACAGACCTGAACTGGGAATGACCTCAGGGGGAGGTTTGAATATGTGTACAAAACATTGTATGGGAGTGTGGGAGACCGAGCGGTCTCAGATCCTATATTGTAATTGGCACGCACCATAGCATGAATTCCCTACCTATTTTCTGACATGGTTTCATTTTGATAACCTGGCTATTCATGTTCCCATGAATTTAGTCAAGGAACACCAGCCAGAGCTGGAGTAGTGGGCCCATTCTGGTAGAGAACATGGAAGTCACACTTTTGGAAGGTAGCAAAGGAGAGAGCCTTGGCAACACTGTGCTTGGTGAATGCATTCCCATCTAAGATTAGCACTGTAGCCGGAAACAACCCATCTTGTTACTATACTGGTAAGATTGCATTTTCTCTATAATGAAATTAATCAGGCAGACAATCCAAAACCCTTAACTGAAAATGACAAGACTAGGGAGGTCCCTGCCGGAACTATCGTTTTAATAGCTTGCACAACAGTGAAGAAAATAAGAAATCATTTAAAAATAAGCAATTAACATTTCAAATTTAATAGGCGGGTATGTTTATAAACAATTCCAGAAACTTATCCTTTTGAGCAAGTTTTTGCTTTTAACATGAGAAGCAGGCATGGAGATTACTGAGCTCTGATCTGGGGCCTGGGAAGGAGCAGGCCTCCCATCCAGTCGCCACACGGTGCTGAGGTGTGAGGAGTGCCCATGTGTGGAACGAGCTGGCAGAGAAGCTCTAACTGGGCACCAAGGAATCTTGTGTGTCTCTTGCAGCCTGTGTGCTAAAAATGATCTCTCTTTGTTCTGTTTTATATTTTTAATGAGCTTTCACAAGAACATTCTGTTTAGATTTTTTTTTTGTCATCTACCTAAGAATTCTCTAAATTGTTGTCCCAACCTCATTATATGCTGAAACATGAAAATTCTAAGATAATGGGCCACGTTTTTAGAGCCTGTTGGAACTCTGTTACGAAAAACCTATGGAAAAATGTGAAGATTATTTTGAGGATATCAGAAATAGGAAGAGCTGGTGATGGGAAAATGGTAGGAAGTCACCAGCCCCTGGGTAGAAAAGTCTTCAGGAAGATGTACCAGCATGTCTGTAGAGCAGGGGATAGGGTTGACCTGAGAGAGTAGGGACCATCTACCTCTCTCAGGGGTCAGGACTCACCCACTGGACTTAATTAGAAAGCTCTTTGTTGCTATTGTTGAAATACCATAACCTTATTTCTAGGGAAATTTGTGGAGTCACCATACTATTTAAAATAAACAGTAAAGCAGTTAAAAATGAAGGAAAGAATCTATGGGCTCTATAATTTCCTCAGGTCCCTTTTTACCCTCAAGTTTCAGCTTGAGGAGAAACCAAGCAAACTCTATTTTTCAACAAAATCTCCAAAGACATGAGCAAAAGGTGTAGTTACTCTTGGAGGAAAATAAGGGTGTGCTCTCAGATACTTTGGGTACTTTATCTGACCAATTCCCTAGTCACTGAAAAGTAGCTCTGATCCACACATAGTTTTCCCATCAGATAGTGGGCCTAGTCCAAAAGTCCCACACACCTGTGACGGGCAGGTAAATGGTGAGAGAGGTGATGTCAGCTCATGCTGCCCCTCTGTTCTAGCTGAAAGTGCCCAGTGAGACTGGTCTTTCTTTGATAATAGCGCGCTCTCCTCTCTGTCTTCATGTGGAATCTTTGTGGAGCTGTTTCTAGACCAACCTTCTGCCTCGTGGAGACCCATACAACTATTCAGCCTGTTTCTTTACTTCCAGAGAGCCTCCCCCAGGGAAGAATATTCCACACCCTTTCAGGATACCTGTCTACTCATTGCAGCCTGGGCTCTCACCCAGGCAACCCACCAGGGTGGGCTTTGGGGTTGCAAATCCAACCCCCTTCTCTGATCAGGAGGGAGACTGAAAGATTGACTTCATCTCTGAGCCAGACTCCTCTTTTCTCTTCTGCCTGTGGTAGGGAGACAGGTTGACACTATGCTCAGTCCAGAGCCACCTCTGTCCCCTGCATCTAGGACAGTCTGACTTCAGAGAGGCTCTGTCAGAACTAACTTGAATTTATTTGAAGGAAGGAAATAGTACCTGTCTTACATAGTTGCTGCAAGAATTAAATTATTCTAATGCCTGATACCCCTAGACCCTCCTATTTTTAATTTATATCTTCCGGAAAGTATTCTCTCTTTTAAACTAATCCCTGGTGCTATCATCTTAATGCTCCAGACAAGGGAAATGGGCTCCAATTTAAGGATGTCCCTCCTGTGTGGACTGGGCCTGGAGCCCTTGTGGACTTGGCATGGCTTTTTGTACTGTTTGGGATCAGCGCCTGGAGTTGGGGAGCTTGTGTGTGTGGGGGGGGGGGGGAGTTCTCTGTCATAAGCCTGTCCTCCTAGAACCTACCTGTGCCCTGTCCCCACAGCCTGCCCGTTAGAGTGCTCTCAGCCCCGAGCTGGGGAAGTCAGTGAGTTCCTGAAGAAAGTGTCCTGTTCTGAGTCCTCCTCCCCTTATCCCTGCATCCTTGCCTGGCCCTCCATTCTGCTGTGCTGAGAGCCCCAAACCCCCACCAGAAGAAGGATGATGAACGGAAGCCTCTGCCGGAGTCGACACCACAGCCACATTCCCACGAGGCGATGCACACGGCAATCAGGCCACTGAGCAGCCAGCTCCTGGCAAGCCCCAGCTCAAATAGGAAACCAGACCCTAAGCTCCCCTCCTGGGACATTCACAGGGAACACTCCCCTCTCGCTAACCTAATCAGTATGTCCATGTCACATGTTTACACAACTGAAGCTGGGGCTGAAGGGGGAGGCATTTGTCTGGCTCCAGCTCCGCTCCAAAGGGAAGCACTCAGCTTGGTAGGATTGAGAAAGATTAAAAATAAGTCTTCCATCCTTGTCAGAACTTTGCATCCTCTTTGCAACACCCCATTTAGCATCTGGTCTCCTCCTCTTATCAGACATGTCCTCCTCATTCTGGTTCCCTGTGGAGCCTGTAAAGATAACTGCCCAGGCTGCCAGCACCTGCAGCCTTGGAGACTGCCTAGAAGGGTGCCCGGAAGCACCGTCCCCGGCACACAGCCTCTTAGCAGGAATACGGGAGGCTCTAGCAGGGAAGTCATATTAAAGCTATTTGTGAGGCCGCCAAAAGGATCACTTTGATTTATAAAGTATGAAAGTTTGCCATTTATGAATTCACAGTGAATGAGTTATTTCCCATGTTTTGCTCCAAAGAGCTTTCTCAATTCTTGTGTGAAAAACGAATTGCAGGGAAAATGGGTCACTTTTCCCAACTGTCGAAAGTTCAGTATATAAGGTTTCAATAACCTTTTCCCTTTGGTTCCTCACAGGCTGGGTGGTTGGCTCTCTGGAAATCCTCGGCAGCCCTGTCAGTCTGGTGCGAAGCATCGGGAATGGCATCGCCGACTTCTTCAGGCTTCCGTACGAGGGGCTGACCCGAGGCCCAGGAGCCTTTGTGAGTGGCGTTTCCAGAGGGACAACATCATTTGTGAAGCACATTTCCAAAGGTAGCTATTTTGGTTCCTTGTAATAATGCCTTATTTTCATTCCTTTCTGGTCTTATTTTTTATTTTCAAAGAAACGTGTCAAAGTTTTAAATGCATTAAGTTGGCCTCCACCTTTGTTTGGCTTGTTAGCTTGCAATGAAATGTTGGATTTGTAACAAAGCTCATATATAATGTGTCATGTTTAAAACAGATCATTACTTGCCTGTAGTATGTGAAAATGTTTCAGAAACTTCAGAATTTTAAACCTCCCATTGGGAAAAGAAGGATTGGCTCGACTGTTATTCCGTGTGATAAATACAGAAATATTAAAGGTGTTCAGGACTTCTGCTAAACATCAGAAATCCTACACTGCGTTGCCTCATCATATTTTTTTAATGTAGATACAGTTGTCATAACTTTCCTAAGGATATGGATACATTTTGACATGCCGGCCAACTTGGAGGTGAAACAGCCAACTTGCTTCTAGCACGCCACGTAAACAGTGCCATCTTGTGGCCCAGATAGGTCACCGGGCACAGAAGCCAGACTGCTGCCCACAAGGAGAATGTTTTCGTTTTATCCGTGTGTTTGCTTGACGATATTTTGGTCAGGTTCGCAATGATCAGGAACTAACAAGGCCCATCTGAGTTCCCCTTTCTTCTCAGCAGGAGGCAGGGAAAACAGGGCAAAGGGCTTCTTCCCCATAAAAGGCTTTTTTACTGTCAACAGAGCTGTTACACTGTTGTAAGTGGGCAGGTTACAGAAGGTCTCTAGAAGACCTCAAAAGGAGACTTGAACTTGCAATTTGAGAACCTATCATCCGTAGAGGAGGGCTGGCAAGAGAACAGCAAGAGCAATAGACCAAATTCCATGGCCAACAACGGGACCGCGCCCGGCCCCTGTCCTCCTGAAGGCCTGTGAGCCAGCTGCCGGGTCTCACAGATGGGTCAATGGTGGATTTCTCACTCTCGACACTCAAATCTTTGTGGCTCTGTTGTTTTTATTTTAAAATAAGATAACCAACACCTGCTGAATTGAACTCCAGTGGTAATTTTAGCACATTGACTCAGTTTTTTCACACTTGTCCTTTCTTCCTCTTTGCAAATGTCTGGTTTGATGGTACCAGGATGTTTGTGTGTGCATGGGTTTTTTCTTCTCAGGTTGCTGGTACGGATGGAGCCGCAAACGCAAGCTCTTCCATTTCTCTTGACATTAGACATCTAATAACAGGATATTTCCATTGACATCATTCAGATTTGCTCATTCAGATCTATGCAAACTTTCTAGAGGGGATTACGACTATTTTGAGCAAGACGCTGAAATACCCTTTCTTAGGAAAACCAGACAGAATCATGACTTGCATGTGACTTACTCCTTTTATTGTCCTCACAGCCTAATAGCAAAACTGCACATTCTCTGGTACAAAAATTATTTCCTCAGAATGTCCTTTATCTGACTGAATAAAGAGGGAATAAATTTTATTCCCAGTGTGGAAACATTTCTTTACAGATGCAGCAAATAACCTTTAAATCAGAGCAGGCAGATTTTAACCTTCAAAACCAGACTTCAGTGAAGACTTCAGAGCTGTTAGCCAAACCTTCATAGTCAAACGACAGTTTCATACCAAACACCAGACATTTTTCTGGTAGAAGACATTCTTAGCCTATCTCTTCGGTGGAGTGTTGTCAACCTCACAATCAAGTATTAACCTTCATCTTACTTCCTTAAGGCTGTCGCTTCAACTTTCCAAGAGCGAGCCACCGTCAGTCACCACTTGAGCTTGTCCAGGAGGCACAGATGTGCTTTCACTGTCCCCTCCCCACAAACCTCCAGGGACCACTTCTGTGGGGTCCAGATGGATGTGACAAGAAGGCCAACCCTCATGCTCTTGTGCCCACAGGTACCCTGACATCCATCACTAACCTGGCCACCAGCCTGGCCCGGAACATGGACCGGCTCTCCCTGGACGAGGAGCACTACAATCGGCAGGAGGAGTGGCGACGGCAGCTCCCCGAGAGCCTGGGCGAGGGGCTCCGACAGGGCCTGTCCCGGCTGGGCATCAGCCTGCTCGGTAAGGAGCTGTGGCAACTTGTGCTCAGGTCTGCTGTCTGGTTCCACAGGCCAGTCGTGCCATGCACAGGCTTCCAGGACTGGGAGCGGTGAAGTTTACATCCTTTCTGCTCACAGAGCTGAGGCTCAAAGGACAGGTCTGCCCCGGGTCCTGCCCTGAATCTGTGGGGCACTAGAGCAGACGTCCTTTTCCGGGTCATTGAACAATGGCCGTGGGGGTCATCTCGGGACTGTGCTCTGCCTCCCGTGGCCTCTGGTGTGAGGCAGATCTCTGACCTCAGCATGCGTCCAGGAGTCAGCGCCATGGCATATAGCTGTTGGATGGCTACAGAGGGTGCGAGGCAAGCCTTCTGAAGCAGCCTCTCTCCCTTACTAGCACGGACATTGCAGCTGCCTTTTTTGAGAAGCACTTGAGCAACATACAGATGTCATGTAAACTTCCATGGGGAGCCCACTTTTTCCTCTTTTTTTAAATTTTTTTTTTGACAGTGCCAAATCAGCCTGACTCAGAGCAATTCTTGTTTTGTCAAGCAGCCAGATGGTATAGTTAGAGGTGAAGATTGCTGTGGATATTTCCAAATGTCAGAAATGTTTGAAAAATAAGTTGCTTTGGAAAATCTATAAAAAGGAAACTTCAGAACTGAAGTTTTGCAGAGCAGGATTTTCAAGGGTATCTTTGTTTATTTGTTTGCAAAGGAATTTAAAACTGTATTGCTTGGCAGCAAGCCTGTGAGCATCTGAGGGATTGTGTGTCCCGAAAAGATCAAAGTACCCAAAGCAGGGAGAGCAAAGGTCCGAAAGGATGAGCTTGAAAGGGTTTGTCTTCTCTCCAGTCTGCAGCTCTATTCACGACCCCTCAGCCATAGTGCAGCCAGCTGGGGCTCTGACAGGAAGTAGTAGGATGTTACAAGTTCATGTTGAGTTACTAGAAATTATTTCAGTCCGAGCATTCGATGATGTAGGGCGCTCTCATGTGATTATGTGTGGAGACTTCAAGGCCATGTGACCTGAAGTGGAACTGCTGGGTGTAGGAGCATCCCAAGGGCAACGGTGAGAAGGGGGCCTGTGGGAGGGTAGATCAGACACCTCAGGAGCCCACAGACCCCAGCTAGGGTGTCAGGTCCTTTCTTTGTTCTTATCATCTCTGATGCTGGTTTCTCTTTGGAAGCGTGTAGTACTGGCAGTGGAAGCAATGTGGTCAGTCATACGCCAGGCTGAGGGTCTCTGTTGGTAAACGGCACCCACTGTCACTGGTTTCAGTGAGCATTCCAGCAAAGAGAGACATTTGAGCAGTGGCAGGAGCATTTGTGCTTTAGTTTTAATCCAGTGGGTTAATGTGCTGTAACCACAGGAAGTGGCGGTGAGGTTTTTGGGGGACTAGGAAACCTCTTTATGCTAAGAATTATGGGCTTATGCACATCTCTGGGCTTGCAAGTTTTCCTCCCCCTATGTAGGCTCTTCTTGGAGCTTCTGGTGCTCAGCAGAGAAAGCCTGAGTTGACTGGCATGTGGCTGTTCCCCTCCCAACTATTCAGTTTTCTTCCTCCAAAGAAGCAGATGCCCAGCACCCAGTCTGCAGTCCTACACTATGCTTAATGGTAGAAATCACATGCGAGGACCCAGGATTCTGCCTTTGTGATGTTGCCATCTGGGGCATAGCTCCTACTACTAACCAGGATGGAAAGCCGTAAAGTTTTGGTCTCTGCTCTAGTCGTTGGTCTTAGGCATCCTCATCCATGCAAGGGAATCATGCAGTCTTTGTAGAGACTGCAGTGGGCTTGTGGAGTCTTTCTGCGTCTCTGGTAGTCTCCATGTAGAAATCCCTCTCAGTTTATACCGATTGTGCTTGCAAACTCTGGCCCGAGCCCCAGGAGCTTGCTCCCAGTGTTCATTTCAGGACTCCTGAGACATTCTTACTCTCTCTGGGCATCTCAGAGTTGGCTCAGGCTACCTTCGTTTCATCTAAGAGTTGAAGAATTCTCTGTATCCCACACAAATATTGGGTCACTTCAACATGTTTGGTCCTAGAACTACCTGATGTATGACAGGAAGAAGAAGAATTAGACTAACCAAATTCCCTAACCTGACGAAACATAGAATTGCCATCATTAATCTACCCCTATATAGTGTTTAAAATTGCCATGTTTAAGTACCTAATTGAAGTTAGGGTTGTTATGGAATAGAAAGCCTTGCTTGGTGCATCAAAATGCTGGTTGCTCCGTTTCTTACTTTACAACAGCAGCATTAATGACCCAGTTAGTAAAAATACACTTAAAGAACATTTCAGGGCTGACAAAACACTTTCATATGTATCATCTTATTTGATCTTCAAATGTTAGGCCTGGGTGAGGCTAAGCGACTTGTCCAGGTCAGACCTCCAGCCAGGACAAGAACCTGGGCCTTTCCACATGTCACCTACCCCTGGAGGGTTCGAAGTCTGGAAATAATCAGGATGTGGCAAGACTGAACAATTGAAAGTTCCAGGGTAGGAAAAACACATTTCCCCCAAAGGTTTATTTGTCTGGTTTTCCTTCTCGGTTCTGTTTCACCCTCATGAGGACACCATGAAGTGTCGTGATGGCTTAGCTGCTGTGCCCTGTCACACCCCTCCAGGTCAGCAAGGAAAAACTCCCACCAGCAGAGAAGCCACTGAGGCTCCTGGGTGATCTCCACAACTGCTTTCGGGAAGCACAGGCAGAAAGGAGGGAGAGGAGGAGGAAAGAGGGAAAGAAAAGTTTGCCTTAAGTTAATTTCAAAAAGAAATGACTTTTGAGACTCTCTTTCGAGTTGACCAAAAGTTGGCATGTCCACATTTACCAGGTCGTCTCCCCACTGCCCTCACCCCGGAGTCTACGCTGAGGGGAGGCGAGCTCTGTGTCAGTGACAGTGCGTGTCCCCCCGGCGTGACTTCCCTCTTAGGATCTCCAAAGGCCCGTGTCAGAACTTGCTCCTGGCCCCCAGTTCTTTGGGGCTACTGCCTGACTTGCAGAACATGGTTCGCTGTCCCAGCAGCTGTACCCTCTGTCTTCACAGTCGCTCTGGGATGCCGCTGGAATCCCAGCAGGATTGGCCTCTGCCGGGCAAGTCAGGACAGCCTCGAGCGAGTGCCCGAGGAAGAGAAGCCCCTCCTGCACGCCAGCAGCAAGCTGGTTGGTCTAACAGATGAGCTTCCTTCTCATCTGCTAATCTGTTCTGGTCAAAACATAGCTCTCTTTACACTTGTTTTTTCTCCCCTTAGAAAGACATACAGAAAGTACCTCCTGAAAAACAGTGAGTGAGCCAATGAGGTGGAATAAACCCAGGAAGTTCCTTTCCAAAATAATATCTGCGTGTGAGCTTGTAATTTTAATATGCATTCTTGAAGGTGGTTATATTTTTGCAGAGACTCTGGATTTAGTATATATTTAATGCTCTCTGGATGTGTCCATCACATGTACATGTACATGTAATGCATGATTTATTTGTGATCTTGGGCAAGGGGAAAGCAGATCTTGACCTGGAATACCTACCGTGTGCTGGAACTCTCACTTGTCTTTGGAAAGTGGGATTATAGCATGGTGTCCCAATGGAGCCAGTTCCCCTGTTTTTGTGATTTTAAAAAGCGCCCCAGTAAAATTATGATGTGGGAAGGGTAGTGCCAAAATAGTTACACAGAATAGTCACACAGACAGGAACTTTTGTAAATCAGTGAGCTAGTGTTTTCTGCCTACGGGAAGGGAGTAAGCCTAGAAAGAGGTGAGGTTGGGCCCTTTTAGTTCCCTGCCTGAAGAGAAAGCCCTACTCCTGCAGCTGAAGGGAGAGAGGAAACACCTCCCAGTGTCTGCCTTGCCCAGCACATGGGTGGGGAGTCTGGAAATGCCCCTCGGTGGCTGCTCGTCCCTCCTTACCTCATTTCATCACCTCACAGCCGGCTCCATGTGGCCGCCCAACCCATGGGCCTGACGCCAGCAGACAAGTTTTGGGATCAGTTTCCACTGCTTAAAGCCTAAGAGCAGAGTTTGAGTATATGACAGTAAATAATTTACCGGTGTGGGATTTAGCTGGATTATACTTATTAGTGAGCCTTCTGAAGCCCTAAGAGAAGCTGCCGCTCCAGGCAGGCTGTGGACACCATGAAATGGCTGCCCGTCTCTCACAGCCGTACTGCTCCACAGCTCATACCTGGTGACCAGTGAGGTGTCAGTGTGCGTGCGTGACTGGCCAACTTCCCCCCTCGAGGACAAGGTGCTGGACAAGGGTGTCTATTCTGGCAGCGCTCTCTCTACCTCTTAGAATCTGACACCTTGTCATGGAGGGCTTTCTACTTTTTGGCCTGCCCAAATAGTTGATCTATCAAAGCCCCAGTAACTGAGCCTTCACTGCAGCGGGTGGCTGGAGAAAGCAGATCAAAGGGGAGTGTCACTGTGGTACCTGTTTGCACTTAGGCAAAGAGAGGTTAGAGCTTCGTGCTCCCTGTGCAGGTCAGACCTGGCACACTGAAGGGAGATGGGGGGAGTCTCAGTAAAATCAGCAGCCCCCCCACAACTCAGTTGTAGTAATAGTTGACATTTAAAATAGCTCAATGGAGGGCCTCCCCTGGTGGCGCAGTGGGTTAAGCAACGCACTACGAAGCAAATCGCAGCCACCGAAGCACGAGTTCGATCCCTGCTGCCGGCCAGGGGGG
>JAGFMF010011395.1:9632776-9671113 GCA_019455555.1 Galemys pyrenaicus | reverse complement strand
GCTGCTCCCCTCAGCAGTGTACTTCTGTTGATCTGCCTGTTCTGCTCCCCGCTCTCTGTGGTGAATCCTCTCACCCCCCCACACCTCTGGCCTGTGCCCAAGTGCTTGTATGCATAAATAAATAAATCTTTAAAAAAAAAAATAAAAAAAAAAATAAAATAGCTCAATGGAAAGCTACACTGAAGAAAAGACATTTCTATCAGAAATATGGGTAATTTATTGGTAAATTTCTAGTTTTTCTGCCTTTACACAAGGAAACGTTTCAGTGGAATTACAGAATCACAAAGTTATATTCTTTGATTTGATGCTTCTCATTTTGAACTATCTGCTTTGTAATGGTACACAGAGAAGACCCCAAGGGTCCCCCACTCCCATGCACTGATGCTGGCCACAATGCAGGGCAGGTCCACTAACACTCTCCGGGTCCTCTGCCTCTGGCCTCGTGGGTGGGGAGCAGAGCAGCAGATTCCTTCCACTGGAAACCTGAGGTGAGCAGCCTGCCCAAGTGCCAGGACTGAGTGTCTGGGGGTGCTGAGACGGCGATCAGCAGCTGAGGCAAGCAGGGCCCCCTGGGAACAGTTTCCTCCACCTTCCACGTCGTTTGTTTAAGAGTTCGGGAAGCCTTAGTCTAGGCTGGGAAACAAACCTGTCACCTCAGGTCATTCCTCATCTGTCAGCACATGAACTTAAACGGCTCTGTCAAAAGCTAGAGGAATGGAATCCATGAAGAACATTCCCTTTACGGTTGATTTGAAGGAACTGACCTTTTCTTTGAGTAGATTTTGTTCAATAGAATATTGCTTAAAATTAGCAGGTCATTAACTGAGACCTGGAAATCTCCATTACCCAAGAGACTTTAATTAGTGGCACTTGGAATAACGGGATTTGACGTGTACTAACATTTCTACCAGGGAGACTGTATTTTCATTAATCTTAGCAGTCTTGAGTTGAAAATGGAGAATTCAGTCAAGAATTACGATGAAATTTTTGCTCTTATTGCATAATGGAAAATATGAGGACTGGTGAGGCCTTTATTAGATCTCATCATTGGCCCCTCAAATAAGAGGAGTAATGAGGACAGACCACAGAAGTCGACAGATTATCTATCCAGTTCAATATATGGTCTGTAACCCTGCAGGAAAGCCAAGAACAGACTAGTGAGAGCAGGATGCATAAATGTTTTAAAGTGAAGAGGAAGTAGCCAAATCTCAGTTGAATGAGGAGGTTTTGCTAACACAAAGGGAAGAAGCCATTTTAGAAACAGTATCAGTGAATAGGTTGGTGGTGAAGAGCTAGGCGGTGACTTCTGCTCTCTAGACTCAAGTCTAGGCTCAAGTACAGGACAGCTGTGTGACGTTGGGGAAAGTCCTTAACCTCTCTGTGCCTCAGCGACCTTCTCTAGTAACACATAAAAATTTTGCCTGACTCTTAGGATTATGAGGGTTAACAATCTCACACAAGTAAAGTTCTTAGCACAGTCTCCAGCACATAAACAGATTAGCTGTAGCACTCAAAACAGATTAACTATATTGGAAATAATTAGTACTGACAACTACACATCACCAGTTACTCTTACTAAATTATTATTATTGAATAAATTGCTCTTATGATTATTAAAAGGTAGAGGGGGTGGATTTTCCCAGATTTCTTTTATCCTCCTGATTCAGTAAAAATTTTTTAGGCTCAACAGCTCACTGTTCTTAATATTAGCTCTCTTGCCCAAACCATCGCCAGGTTTCAGGGGAGAGGCATGAGTGAAGTGCTTACCGAATCCTGAACTGTACTTCACAGACCCTGACTGGATGGACCAAAACCTAGTCTGAACATTGTGTTTTGATGAAGATGATAAATTTCTGACTTCAGCAGCCCCTGATGTACTTAGATAACTGGAAAACAAATGTATAGAAAATAACTTTTTAATAAGGGTGGAGCTTCATTCTCAGGCCAAATAAAACTCTGTCCAGAATGAAGGTTTTCACTTTCTCAAGATTTCAGCCTCAGTCCTCACTGGGGGATTTTGTTGTTTTTCAGGGGCAATTGCTGGAATAGTCGATCAGCCAATGCAAAACTTCCAGAAAACATCTGAGGCACAGGCTTCAGCAGGATACAAGGCCAAGGGCGTTATCTCTGGTGTGGGGAAAGGAATCATGGGAGTGTTCACAAAGCCCATTGGAGGAGCTGCTGAGCTGGTGTCGCAGACTGGCTATGGTGAGTCAGCCTGTCAAGTCAATGCAAGCGTGCTGATTAATTTCCATTGTTTTACCAAGGGTTTCCAAAAATTACTCAGCTCTTCATGTGACAAAGGAATGAAAATTAAATTGGATAAACCTATAAATAGCTTTTTCTCACCTTCTGCTTACTTACACAAAAAATAGAATTATAATATCAATGAATTTATAATGAAATTTAGAACCATGAAATCCACATCAGTGTGTGTATATATATATGTGTATATGTGTGTGTCACAGAAACTTACAGTACTTTTAGTAGAATAAATTTCAATGAAAAGTAACCAGTGAGAGAGCGAGGGCAATGTATAATATGTTGAAGCAGAGAATAGAATTACTCCTTTTTCCAGTGATCAGATAGGCTATAAAGCAGGCAGATATCTTTAAAGGTCAATGAGGCGTGAGAGGAGACACGAGCCGCGTGTCTGTGCAGCTCGGAGTTGAGCCTCGGGCATGGTGTCTCACCTGCAGACCCTATGCCAAGGTGGCAGCCAGGCTGCATCTCGGGGCAAAGGCACAAGACCTGCAACTGAAAACCCTTCCCTGGGCTAGCAGTTGCAGAGACTTGAGCTCACAGCACTGTCTGCCCTGGTGTGGCATGTAGGGCCTCTCTTCACACACGTGTGTGCACAGCGGAGTGACCAGAAGCAGGTGACTGGGTTGTTACCTCTACAGAAAATCATGCCTCGTCTGGCCGTGCGCAGACTGGCTGACTGGGTGCATGCTATCGAGGTCACTCACATTGTCAGACGTGAGCTCTTTGCCCTGCTCTGTCCTGAAAGTGTGTGAAGCACATTTCACTGTAGCCATCTTGCACCTCAGTAGATATGACAGTCAAATCAGGGCATAAAGTGTCTGGAAGGAAGGGAGTAGGGGATGAATGCCACACTCAGCGCCCCAAGCCCATCCACAGAGGTTCCTTTAAGAGACCACACAAATGGAAACATGTTCCTCTTCCATCCCCCCTTGCTGCCTCCCTTTCTATTTCTGTCTCTCTCTCCTTCTGTAAATGACATTTTCACTCACAGGGAAATGCACAGTAAGAATTGCTGCAACTCATAAATGGACAGAGTTAAACACTCCCTTATCAAATGCTTACACATTAATCAAAAACAGTATTCCTTTGGCTACAGATGCCAGTGAGGTAAAACCTCGTACTTCATAAATTCCTTGGGTTTTGAAAATGCCGTTGTCCCTCACCGTGCTGTTCCCAGGGCTGAGCAGCTCTCCCTTATGTAAGAGCATCTCAGAACAGAGCTTCACATGGCCTTGTTGGTTTCCATCATTCTTGTAAAACTTTTATTACTGCACTGAAGGTTTTACAAACCACTAACTCTTAGTGTAATGACTGTGCCTCGTTTATAAACATTTATAAGCCCTCAGAAAGCACACATGCTGTACCATCTTTAGTTCTGGAGAATCTCTTTGGAGGCCGGCACAGCTGCTGTTGGGTGCCCTCGTTTGGGGCTGGCACCAGGGGGAGCATGTCATAAACCAAGGCTCTCCCGAGCACTCATAAATGTATATGGATTCACGTCTGACAGCTGGATTAAATCACTTAAATGTTGAATCTAGGCAAACCACGTGCCCTTCTGTGCATCTCTGTTGGTGGTGTTTTGTAGTATTTGAGCAGCCAGAGCATAGATACAGAAGTATTTAATATTGAACAAGGACGTCCCCTCACCATCTTGACTTTCTGAGCACAAAACCTGTAAGTGATGTGTCAGCTGCTGCTCAGGGTGCACACTCCCAGGAGCTGGTGCCTCTACTTGCCCATCTGTGGTCGGACTGCAGCCCCTTGTTTCTGAGTCCAGAGTAGATGTCAGCAGCTTGGGGCAGTGCAGTGTTCAATGACCGCCCAGACATAGGCTTCCAAAACCGGAGATCCCCGAATCCGTAACATTTTACGTATGGCTCTGAGCAGGTGACATCGCTGCAGCATGGAACTACTTTCCAGAAAACAACTAATAAAACTCCTTCCTCTCTCACCACAGGTATTTTACACGGAGCTGGGCTTTCTCAGCTTCCCAAACAACGCTACCAGCCAAGTGATCTACATGCTGACCAGGCTCCAAACAGCCACGTCAAATACGTCTGGTAAATGGCCTAGATGCGCACTCATCTGCGCATGGCACTGCATGTGAACCGGGCCTGGGTGCTCACAGCTGACAGCATGTTTCCAGGGCGCCCAGGAGCAGCATCCCCTTGCAGCATCCCAGGCAGCCCCAGGGCATCTAGAGCCAGGAAAGGCAGCTGTGCCCACAGCTGGGGCTGGCAGCAGAACTCCCCCACCCTGTGCAGGCCACTCAGGAAAAGAAGCACATGGGCAGAGAAGCCTGGCCTGCCTGTGAGGGGGCCTGAGGTTCTCATTGATCTGGCACTCTAATTAGGGGTGACATTAGCTCCTAATGGGAAGGAGCGGAGCTAACCAGAGCCAAAGGATATCTTTGTCCCTAGAAAGAGCATGTTTCTGTTGACCAGAACCAGTTTGAATTAAAGTGACAATCACACATTGTAAACTAAAATGAACAGTTGGAAGAGTGAGGGCCTTTTGTCATTGGGGTGCTTTGTGTGAGGTTTCCCCAGCCCTTAGTACAACCCTAGTGAGCACTAGATTGTGAGCATCTTTTCAAAGATGTTTCCTGACCTAACTTCTCTCCTTTGAAACAGGAAGATGCTTCAGTCTCTGGGCAGACCAGAAGTCCACATGGCCCTGGATGTGGTTCTTGTGAGGGGCTCAGGCCAGGAGCACGAAGGGTGCTTGCTGTTGACATCAGAAGTGCTCTTCGTGGTGAGTGTCAGCGAGGACACACAGCAGCAGGCCTTCCCCGTCACGGAGATCGACTGTGCACAGGAGAGCCAGAGCAACCTACTCGTCGTGCAGCTCAAACAGCCAAGAGTGGCCTGCGATATGGAGGTACAGTTCAGAATACTGGGTGATGAGAGCTAGCTACTGGCAAAGTCAAAATGTGGACTGACTGCTGGTACCAGGCTCGAATCGCTGTTAGAAACCAGTAAAGGGGCCAGAGGAGCATGTGGGAGGTGAGGGGGACACTATTGAAGGGTAACTGGGACACCCCCCACCACCACCACCACGCCTCAGGCCTTCCCCAAGACGGCCCAGTAGCAAGCCCAGTAGCAGGTTGAGATGGACTCAACCAGGGACTAAACCACCGCATGAATTGAACAAGGCTGTCATGGTGCGAGGGTGCTGGAGGACGGGATGGTGGAGCCCCAATACAAGCATGTCTGCACATGAAGGCCCAAGACCTAGGCAGTAATCTGTGTAGCTATTCAGAGCGAAGAAGGTCCCAGGTAGCTCAAGTGAGGAGGGGGAGGAGTGTTGTGAGAGAAAGAAGGCGTAGGTGATAGGCCAGACTTTGGCAAGTTCATGAGCCAGCGGGTGTAACTTAGTCCTATCCCTATTCTCACTCTG
The DNA here is from genome assembly GCA_019455555.1 of Galemys pyrenaicus. Classification (NCBI taxonomy): domain Eukaryota; kingdom Metazoa; phylum Chordata; class Mammalia; order Eulipotyphla; family Talpidae; genus Galemys; species Galemys pyrenaicus. Next base: position 9,665,449 of record JAGFMF010011395.1, on the reverse strand, counting down.
TAAGACGGGTCAAATTTTGTGCATACAGATCTTCCTTGACTTCCTATTACATTTGGATAAACTCATGGTCTTAAGTTGGAAATAGCCTAATTCAAAAATGCTGGCAACAGAGTATATGTTGCTGAGTTTTGACCCTGGTGGTGGTTTATCTGGAAGCTGCAGCCCACAGACTACAAATTATCACAACAGAGTATTGTACCGCCTATAACTAGCCCAGAAAAATCAAAATTAGAAGTATTTTGGTACCACTGAACGTGTATTGCTTTTGTACCATTGTAAAGTCAAGAGATAAGCCATGCCACGCTAAGTTGGGGACCATCTGTAGATCTTTCTCCCATCCCCTGCTCTGTATTCTGTATGACTGTTTCCCACAGGACGGATCCCCATCTTATATGTACCTCAAAGTACTCCTGAGGTGCTATTTAGGCTCCTACTGCAGCTCCCCGGCCACAAAGTTCCTGAGCTGTGCTGGCTACTGGCCAGTAAGTTGCTATGGATGGGTGCTCAAGCAATGTGCTGTGTGATGGGGGTCAGCAGTGAGCCCTAACGAGTGGCCCAACTTCCTGCAGTCTAGCCCTGGATGTGCAGGTGAACCTACCTGCAGGGAAAATGGCCTCTGCTCATCTCCCCACTTACTGGTCCATGAGGCTCCGTGAGGTGACCTCAGAAATAGACACCTCTTCCCAAATGGCAAGACAGGAATGAGTCACTGGCAGGCTGGAACCTGCTAATCCTAACCTGGGACTCAAGTGGCCCCAGGAAAGGACAGCAAACCTGCCTCCAGCAGATCCTGCCCGATTCATTCTTTTCTTCCCAGTATGGGAGCCTGCGTCTCCCTCACACCACTGTTTGGGTAAAATTATCTGAGAAGATGGAAGGCAGCCAACCACAGCAACTCTGAGATCTCTCTGGTTTCTTGGATCATAATCAGTCAGGATTTAAGCAGGGGCTTGGCACTGGACCACATTGCTGCTTCGAGTTGATGACTTTCTGGAATAAACAGAGGTCAGATGTCCAAGCTGACTTCATTAAATCTGCCAAAATCTTCAGATCCAGTTGACAATAAAGTAGTGGCAATCTGGATACAGGACTTGGCAGGGGGGTGGTATCATTATCTTTAAATCCTTGGTTCTAACGAGAAACTTCCAAGACTCAGAATTATCTATGACCATCATTATTTCCTTAGCTGCTTGGGAACTATTTCAGATCTTAAACTGTTGAGACTTAAGATTCATCTTTAGTGTTAAACTGTCTCTGCTGTCTTCAAATGTGATCCTCTTCTCCTTTGCTTTTGCTTGAGGATGGTAGTGTGGAGAATTATCATAAAGGGAACAGACTAGGTTCCCTGGAAGTCCAGACCATTAGCTGCCATCACCACCCTGAGGCTAACCGAGGTCGGTCCCGGGAAGACAGAGGCAGCATGGATGCTCTGGACACCAGGCTCAGCACTGGTTTTCCACTGGTGCTCAGGGGTAAAAGTGTGTGGGAGGGGAGGGCAACAGTTAAGACAGATGTGACAGGATAGAGCAGGAGTGCTGCAGGGAGCTCTGGAGCTATACACAGCAGCACCTGGCACTGGACAGAGTGGGTATCCAGTAGGCCTTCAGCCTTCAGTTTCTCCTTCCTGAGTGTCTAGTCCACTTTGGCTCTCCCACAACCTAAGAAGTAAGAAATTACTGCCCTCAGTCTTATGTCCAGTCCCAGATTCCCCACTGACTCCAAAACAACCCAAGATACGACAGAAAATGCTCACTTCTTCTGAGACAGGAAGCCCTCCCTTCAGCGTGCTGTAGTGCACTGTATTTTCCAAATGGGCGGGAGAGGTTCTGCCTGTACTTACAGTGAAGTTTTCTCATTTGCCGAAGGCTCAGATGCAGCTCAAATGCAGCGTGTACCAACCTATTCCGGGCAGAGGGCTACCCACTGTCTTCCAGAGAAAACTAAGAACTGCATTTTAACATCTTTATATAAAATGGCTTTTCTGGTTTTTTGCTTTACATGCTAGGAAACACAGTCCCTTTGAAATTTGGAAGGAATTAATTTGTAGATGACATCATTCAGTATATTCAAATATGGCCAAATTCAGATTTTCTTTTTTAATCATTTGCTTTTCTTGGTTAAATGCAACCATTTTTAGGGTAATAATTGCTTAATATGCCTGGCACACTATTGAAATCCCTTATGAGAAGCTCAAAATGAGTCAGGAGGTCAATTTATTCCTTGGCCAGGTTCCTTTCACAACATAGTTTTCCTGTGCTGCTGTTCAGGAGGAGCAATTAAGACTCTGTATGCAAAGTTTCCCAGCTGAATTCTGACCCCATCAAATGATATCATCAGAGCTCTGGCTTTTGCCTGGTGGTGCACAGCTTTCATCTGTCAGTAAATCTTTGGGGACCTTTATTTTCTTTCCCAACCTTAAAAATATGAAAGCTAAGCTTTTAACAATGCCCTGCTTACTTCTCTGACAGGCCCTTTCACTATCTCTACCGTCGCACTGGCTTTCTGCAGCTTTTACAATACTACCCCTTGGCTGTGTTGTTTCTGTGCCCTACACAGAAATATATACAGATTCCTTACATGATTATTAGAGAACTGAAAAGCCCTCATTAAAATGCTTATCATTCTTCCACTGTGGTCTTGCGAACAGTGGAAATGAAGACCACTGAAAGGTCAGTGGCTACCTGAATCCCACAGACCAGTGGCTTATACTGCAAACTTGCCCCCCACACTATCTACACAGGAGATAGCTACAGAATTTCAGGGTGGGAAGAATTTCTAACTCCAGTTACCCTGATTGGTACGTTCTCAAAAAGTCTCATTTAAGAGCTTAGAGAGTATATCTGTTCTCGAGTTCCACTGAAGATGAGCCAGACTTTTATGAACCATAAATGTACTTTACATCCTTTCCTTTTTTACATAAAAATCCCCCCACCCTACCCCCTACTCGGACGAGATTCCCCTTCCCCTCTGGCTTTAAACTGTAGTATTTATAAAAGCAGAAAATGTTATAGTTCAACTGCTGCTCAACTCCATTGGATTGAAAGGTGCCTTTGCTTCTTTTTCTATCAATGTGAAAAGGTTTACAGAAATAGGCAAACAGAACTAACTTTTATTTCTGGAGCTTAATGTGGATTCAATTTATGCACAGGAAAGAAGTTTCTCCTTTATTCCTGGGGTGCTTGGTAAAGAGCATTGTAAAAGGTACAGTTTTACAATGAGTAAAACATTATCAAATCATCCACTTCAAACACAGGACTTTGCACACCATCAAATGCTTCTCAGAGGAGGCTGTCCTAATGTTCCTAGGCAGCTTTTGTTTCACTGCCATACATAGCTGGGTTGCATGGAGCATGATTTGGGGTAAAATGGCTTTAACAGATGACGTAGAAGACAAGATGTCCAAATTTATCAAGACGAGAGAGAAGGTCTAACTGTAATGAAATGTCATTATAAGGGTTTGGCAGCTAAGGAATCTTTCTTGCTTTCGGACCCAGGTGGAGGGAGCCCGAGAGAGACTATCAGAGCAACAGTACAACAGACTCGTGGACTACATCACAAAGACCTCTTGTCACCTGGCTCCCAGCTGCTCTCCCATGCAGACAGCATGTCCTGTGGTGGCCGTGGAACCTCTCCCCTCCACTGTTAAAACGTATCATTATCTGGCCAACCCACATTTTGCACAAGTCTTCATTAGTAAGTTTACCATGGTGAAAAATAAAGCCCTGAGGAAAGGGTTCCCTTGAGTTTCTCTCTGAGGTGCTGATTCCTGTTTGCACCAATTGTTTTGAAAAAGAAGCCTGACTAGGTCAAACATCTAATATGGACACAAGGTCAACATTTTTCTGTAAGTATTCTAGCCTCTCCTAAAATTGATTCTTCCTTCTACCTAAAACTAAGGAGACACTCAACAATTTGTTCCTTTCCCATTTACGGATGAATAGAATTAAGGTTAACAGTGTGTGACACGTAGAAAATGCATTCCATTTTGCTCTATGTCATTTACTAAAATTTGTAAAGTTAATTGTGCTTTAACACAAAATGTGGTTATGCCTTACAGTAGAGTTAAAACTTTATTCCCAATTGCATACATTTTTAAGCAAAGGTTTGGGCTCTTAGAATGAAATTAAATGCTTGTAATGTATTACACTTAAATGTGATCCCAGTGTTTGAATGTTTATATATATATAATATAAAGTCTATATATTATATATATATAAAAAATCTAGTTATATATATAAAAAATCTAGTTCTAAACTTTGCATTTTACTGTAATCTATAAAATATTCTGATGGCTGTTTAAGTTTGTTTTAGAAATTTTATTTTATAAGGAAAGCTCAGAGTAAATATTGTCTACTGATAAAAACAGACCCAGAATGCTCAGGTGAGTTTCTCTGGTTCCATAAACAAAACACATTACAAACTCACTATGAAACTCCCTTGTGGAAAAATTTTAGCAAGATCCATACTGCTCTGGACACTGGTGAGGAGTCAAGAACCCCAACATTAACAGTAACCAGTGCAGATAGTTTATTTTGCTGTATTAACTTGATCAAGCACAGAGAGATTCCCAGTAAGTCTGATATTTTTGTTTAATGGGCTTAAGACACGGGGCACCAAGATATTAACAGTCAACATATCTCAGTTCAATTAACATTTTACTAATAACATCCAAACTTGAGCCTATGACCTCTTACAATTCTGAGACACCAAGAAAATTCTATTTCAAATGCATACTCATCTGCAAGACTTTTGTGTTATCCAGCATATATCGGCATTGTTATTTCTGGAAAACAAAGCTGTTAAAATGGACAGTTCAGCCTAAATACAAAAAACTATCTCCTGTTTGAATTTGTCGTCATACTTGTTTAGGTAAGTGACAGTTTTGTCAACCTAAAGAGTAACTGTTTTTGAGGATGTAAAAATGTATTACTGTACCTTTTATGATGTTACTACTTCAAAGAATTGTTACATAAAATTATTTAAAATAAAAGGAATCTTCACAAGTACGGACAACACATACATACCCATTGGGTTTTTTTTTTTAAATGCAGTTTTTCACTCATTACTGGATTTTATAGAGCTCACAATTACTGAGATGCTGCAGAAGTTGAAAAGTGTAAGAAAAATTCTATCCTAATAAAATAACTCATAATTAAATATCTTTGACTTATTACGAGCTCTAAAAATTAAGCTTATTTTATCACTTTGATCACAACAAAAAATTACTGAGAGGGAGGCCCTAAGACTACCTCTGAAGTCACCATACTTACTCATTAGCAGACATTACTCAATGTTAAATAACTGGATTTTCTGAACTAGATATATATTTTGACTTGTATATATGTATGGTTAGTTCTTCAATAAAGCAATTACTGAGCAAAGAACCTTAAGTCTCCACTGTCTACTACATGGTCTGCGGAAGAGCTAAGTAAGACTACTAAACAGCAACAGTGCAGTGCACAGTGACCATTGGGCCAAGGAGTAAGTCCACAGGTGATTGCTCAGGACCAACTAATTGCAGTGGACAAAAAATCAGAGCAAAAATGTCCTAAAATAATGACATTTAAAGAAAAACTGAGATCAAGTTATCTTTGTAAGGTTTATAAATAGTTAAAAGAACCCACTGTGGTACAAGTGCCTGAATTCTCAGTAATAATGAGTAACGACTTCTGCCCAGTATTTGTTTATTTATCAAGAGAAATTATTCCATAACCCAATATTCACGTTTCATAGTTCAGGAACACAAGTCGGTGACAAACTTCCAGGGAAGTCCAGCCAAAGAAATCCTGTGAAAAAGACAGAGTGGTTGTTAATGACATGCTCTTAATACCACAACACTCGACATCGGCGAGGTTTATTCCCACTAGTGCAGCCACACTTTGGGCTCCAGGTACATTGTCTGACAAGTTCCATTAACTACCTCACCAGCCTCTCTATTTGGGGCATACCACACCCTAACTTACTTTTTGCTTTCATTGACTAAACTCTGCTTTTTCTTCAAGTCACCCCTCACCATCCTGTTCTCACATCTACGTAGCATTCTGTATCTAAACACTATTTCTATCTCCAAATCAGTTTTACTGGTTTATAAACACAACTTATTGATTTTTATGTTTTAGTTTTCAATATCTTCTAATGAGATATACAAATGTGGAAAAATTAAATTCGTTACAAGAACACAGTAACGCCGAGATTCCAAGAGAACTATTTATTTAGCAGCTTGATCTTTTTTCCACCAGTCTTTTTTGTGCAATATAACTAAAAAACTTATTGAATCTTAATTTTTCGATTACATAATTTCTTCATGTTACTTTGTATCATTTTTAATAGATGAAGTAGAAGAAGTCCATGATATGAAAATGCATACCATATCAGTTCTCTCTCTAGCCACTGGAAATAAAATTGGTTTTTTTTTTCTATTTTAAATAACACCATGGCGACATAGAGCACGTATTGACTGATCTGTATTTCAGATAAACAATTATAGAAATGGAAAGTCATAACAGAATTATCCTTGAGTATCCTCCTCACATCTTTAGTTCTTTACATGCTACAACTGATAAACCTTGAATTGGATACAAAACAGGATCCAACTACATGCTGTCCACAAGGGAGTCACCTTAGACTAAGGCACAGAGTTTGTAAGTAAAACAATGGCAATTTTTCCACACAAAAACACTCATCAGAAGAGAAAAGAATGGCTACACTACTGTCAGACAAAAAAATTTTACGTCAAAAAATATTACCAGACTAACAATATATAAACATTAAAGGGCAATTAACCAAGAAAATAAAACATAAATTTACATACACTTCTGAGTGTACAAATATGAAGCGAACACCTTTAATAAATGTCAGAGAACCAGACAAGATTACTGAGACTTCAATAACACTACAGACCAATTCCACCCAAAACAGTATTCCACAAGAACAAAATACACTTTTTTCTCAAGTACACATAAAGCATTTTCCAGGGAAGACCAGATGTTAGGTCATAAAACAAGATTTTAATAAGCATCTGAAATCATACAAAGTATCTCTTATAATTACAATGAAATCAAACTAGAAATCAATTTCAGAAGTTAAAAAAATCCAATCCAAAATTCTCCAATTCTAGTAAGCAGAAATCATCCACTCACTAAAAGGAATATTTAACTATGACCAAGTAAAATGTATTCCCACACCACAAGAATGTTAAAACATGCAGAAGTGCCTCATAGGAGGATCAACAAAACCACATGATCACCTTAACTGATACAGAAAACATCTTTTCATGATTCTAAAAAATCATGATAACCAGCCACTGTGGCATGAGTTCAATCCCTAGCCACAGAGCTGACCCACATGGTGCAGCAGACCTCTCCTGTCTCGCCTGCTGCTCCCCTCAGCAGTATATTTCAGTAAATGTCCCTGTTCTGCTCCTCACTCTATCTCTGGTGAATCATCTCACCCTGTACCTCTGGCCTACACCCCAGTTCTTACATGCATAAATAAAAAAATCATTAAAAAAAATCCCAATGTCTTTTTTTAGAAACAACTATTCCTGGTATTCAAATGGAATACCAAGGGACCCTGAACTAAAACAATCTCCAAAAAGATGAAGTGAGAGGATTCATACATCCTAATTTCAAAATGTTCTATAAAGCTACAGTAATCGGGTATAGTACTGTCATAAAGACAGAAAAATAAAGCAATAAAATCCATACCCAGAATAAATTCTGACATGATTATCAATAAAGGTGCCAAGAGACCATACTGAAGGACAATCTTTTTTCAATAAACGGTGTCAGGGAAATGGATACTGATGTGCAAAAAAATGACATTGGATCATTCCCTTACATCATTCCAAAAATCAACTCCAAAATCTAAAACTTTGAGTTAAAACTATAAAATTCTTACAAGCATGAAAAGGTTCATGGCACGTATTTGGCAATAATCTTTTAGATGACTGCAAAAGCCTTAGTTTTTTATATTACATAAGTTTAGCCTACTCTGAAAACTACAAAAGTCTATGCATCAAAGGACAGAATCAATAGAGAAAGTAATTTATAGAATGAGAGAAAATTTGCAAATTTTGTCTGGTAAGCATTAACAGAAGCAAAACAAAAGCAAGCCATTTCATTAAAAATTCAATGAAGGGCTTGAAAAAGACATTTCTCCAGAGAACATACAAAAGGCCAAACAAGCAGGAGAAAAGATTAACCTTATTAATGAAATTTAAATAAAAAACAAGGTGAAATATAACCTCAATACCCATCTGGCTTGCTCCCATCAAAAAAGCAGTGTTGATGGGAAAACTGGAACCCCTATGCATTGGTAGAATGTAAAGTGGCCCAACTGCTGTAGAAAAAGTACCACGTGGTTCCTTAAAATTAAAAACAGTAGTATCCAGTAGCTATGGTTTTGAGTACACAAGCATTGAAATGAGAGGAGGGTCTCCAAAAGGTAACCGCATGCACTAACAGCAACAGTCACAATAATCAAAAGATAGAAACAATGCAAGTGTTCATTAATGAATAATGTGGTATCACACACAAAATAGATTTAGCTTTATAAAAGAAACTGACAAATGGTATAACTGATTAGCCTTGAGAGCATTAAGTAAAATAAACCAGTCACAAAAAGGTAAATAATAGATTCTACCTACAGGAGGCACACAGGCAGTCAAATTCATGGACACTGAAAGTAGAATGGCAGTAGATGGGGATGAAGGGGACGGATAGTTATTTAGTGGAAACTTTTACAAGATGAAAAGTTTCTGGAAATCGGCCGCACAACGATATGAATGTTCTAAAGACTGCACCATACATTTAAAAGGTTATTTAAGACGATAAATCCTATGTGTGTTTTACCACAATTAAGAACATCCGTAACAGTCATTCCGGCTAATCATTACCTTTATGTTTCGAGATCACTTTGCACTCTGAAAGATCCCAGCCTTCCTCATCTCCTCAAAATCTTTCATGGAATCATAATTTCTGTAGAAGTCTGCATATGCCTTCTTTCTTGGTTCAGCCACAGTAAACTAAAAAGTAACGTACCATTAGGGTTTTATTTTCAGATTATAAGGAACTATCAAAAACTTAAATCACATTACATCTATATTTTATATAGATTACATCTATATTCACCTTAAAATACAACTCTACATATATTTCTTAACACAAGGGTGGAGGAGTTAAAGAAGCAAGGAAAAAACAGCAACCTACAAACTACAAGGGGATCCTCCTCGTCTGGGGACCAACCAACAGGCCTTTTGTTGTGTTTGAGCTGGGCATATGTAGACTAGCAAAAGCCAAAGACAGATGCCTGGAAAGTTTTAATTTATCCCTGTTGCAAAACTTAATTACCCCCACAATTAAGACATTAAAATATCCTGGTTCAATTTAAGTTGGAATATTAACTTCAAGGGACTCTGAGACTGATTCAGAAACCTCCTGCCTCTTTCGAGCACCGAAAAGCTTTCTAACTGGCAAGAAGAGTTCTGGGTGATTTACACATCACTAATGCCCTTAGATTATACACTGACCTGTTTGACACATGAGGAAAGTGACCTTATCAAGTCTAGAAAGAAACATTTGTTCACATTTAACCAGGATTCAAATCAAAGCAGATAAGATGGCAGAGTTTTTTCTCCACATAACACTGCCTACTGAATTTCAAGGCATGAATTATAATGCAAATTTAAATCCTGTTCAACATATGAAAACCAGTAATAAGTCCAAGTGTGAGTCCACATCTGGGAAACATGAAACCTGGGAGTAACAAGCAGTTGCTCTCTACCTGGCTAGTTTTAGTATATCACCTAGCTGAATCCCCAACTTACTACAGTAAAACCAAATGGTAGAAGCCCCAGTAAAAACTCTCTGAATTGAGGTTTGCTGGGGTCCATATACCATAAAGTAACTGAACACTTTCCAGAACAAAAATAATTTGTTTAAAAAAAAAAATGGGAACACTAAGGCAAAGAGAAATAAAGCAGTAAACTCAAGAAGTAAAAGCAATTTTATTCTGTAACCTACTCAAATTATTTTGTTGTCTGATATACTTGGGAGTGTTTTTTTTTTTTTTTTTTGAGTCTGGGAAATCTGGATTTCAGCAACAAAATATAAATTATACTAATTTAAGTTCACTGTATCAGGAGAAACTTGAAAGTCAAATAATCTCTACCGAAGGCCTTACATGGACAGCAAATACCTGAAGGTTCAGTTTAGGGCTAGCCTTTATCAGTGAACATCACTGAGGAAAATTCCACCACGGTTTTAAGCACTGTTAATTTGCCTCTTAAATTCTAAGCCATATTCATAATTTAGGCTTACATTACCTTGAAAAAAACAATTTACTGGATGGCTACTTTATGTAAAAAACAAATTGAAACTAGGAACATGAAAAAAAGGTTAAATCTTTAGAAGTGCTCAATACTAACTGCTCTGGAAAAATGAAGGTGAACATCTTCTAATGGACCAAAAAGTTTACCACACTCTTACACTAAGATTCCGGATTCCCGAGTGCTTTGGGAACCTCCCTTCCAATCAACTATACACCAGCATTCCAACTGATCAAATTTTTAAAATTTTTTCAGAATTGACTAATTTGGTCATAGACATAGGTCTGGCATGGCCCCCGTTAATTTAGTTGGAGACAGATCCTGAAATGAAGACTATCTAAAGTGTATGTCATTCCTCTAAATCAGTCTAGTATCATGTGATGAAAACTCAAAGACCCAACAACCAAAGCCATCAAGTGAACAAAGTAGGATTTCAAAGAAAACTTTTGGGCAGAGGAACCTAAAAGGATGAACAGGAATTTCCCAACCTAAGAAATGATGTTCCTGTACATGACGTATGGGAAAAAGCAGGTATCAGAAAGTGTCTAACTGAAAGAGGCACCTCCTTAAGAGGAAGGTATACCATGTTCTCATCCCCATTTACATGCAGCTATCTCCAACAAGATACTGGGAACTTGGGGAGGCGAAGGAGCATGTAGAACTGAGTGACCAGACAAAGGTACATAATAGGGAAGGCAGGTGGTCTCTGGAGTCTCCCATGGAGAAGAGCAAGCTTCTCCATTTTGGACCTCCACCAAGGACCTGGAGAAGACATGTAGAAGAAAGACACTGTAGCAATATCTGAAAGCCACACATCGTGAGGCCGACAATGGTTGCCTTTATCTTGATTTTTACTTTGAATCTGATCCTTTCATCCCAGAAGACCGGCCTGCCTTCCTATGATTCCCTGCCAAAGATGCTTTAATTCCTGGCAAGCTTCTGGACCTCAGAGAGCCCCTCTTGGGCACTGGTGATTGGGCATTTACCCATGAGGGGATGGGTAACTTTGAGTGTTTTTACTAGGAAACTACTATCTTTTCTCTCTATGCACACTAGTCCAGTTCTTTTATACTGAGAGCATGCTTTGTCTTTGTGCGCACAGACCCAGAGCCATTTAGTGTGCGCAAGTTAGGGGATCCAGGGTCCCCAAATGATTTGGTCACCTAATGATGGAAGATAAAGAATAGAGAAACTGGAAAAGAGGAGCCTTAGGACCAGAGACTTGGCTCACAAAAGGAGATGGGGGTAGAAGGGATTAACAGCCATTAACCCAGCTATGTAAATAAAGATCCTTAGGCACCAAATGCCTAGATCACAAACATAAGATCCAAGCAGATATCTGGCTGCTATAGGGAATGTCAGACCTAAAGTAAAGACAGGAGTTTGAGCTCTATCTCTGGAACCCCTTGTAGTATCTCTGGAGCCCATTGTAGAATCTCAGGTCCCGTTCAAATTCCACAGTTGATTCAAAAGTCAACAAGCAAGCCACTCCATGAAGGAGCGAGCCCCTCCCAAAGAGAAGAAGACGTATCAATGCAGTCTCGGCACGGGCACAGGCAGCCGTCCTGCCCACCTGAGACTACGCAGGTGCTTCTTTTCACCAGCTCTCTCCTCTTCACTGACCTCCCTCAGTGTAGGCAGCTCTCAAGGCCACCTACCTGCAACCATGCAGGCCTCTCTCAGTAAACCTGTCCCTTTCAGAGCAGCTCTTCCTGCCCACTTGTGTCTATGCAAGTGTCTCTTACTTTCCTGTCCATTTTCCTAATAAACCTACTCTTTAAAATAACTAACATCTCTGCCTTGTGGAGAAACTCGCCCGGGAAATTGCTGTGTGCTGCTGAACAGGGAGTTCTGGTGAAATCTTTCTCAGAGTGAACCCAAGAACCCCGCTCTCCAAACCCATGGACTCCAAAAACAACATCACTTAACATTAGAATCAAGACTCAGTTTCAGCAAGTCACCCATACCCAAATGGTAGGTACTGAAACCAATTTAGGATGTTGCAGTCAGTACTAAATGTATTTCTTACTATGAGTCTAAAATTTTAAAAGCCACTAGACAGTGGGTACTGGGGAAGAATGACAAAGAGGTATTCCAGAAGTTAACATTTAAGTGACAATCCACACAAGTTACACAAAGGTCTGTACTTTGATAGTGATGATAAAGGAAGAATTTTAAAAATAAGTTTCCTGTTATTTTTTTCCTTACCCCATTTTTGTATTTATTTCGTACCAACAATGTGTTAGGTAGGAAGGATCTCAATGAGTTTACTCTTTTGTGCTCTTCTCTTCAAGTGCAGGCCTCCTTAGTGCTTTTACTCAAGCTGTTCCCCACACCATCTTCCTAGTGCTTCAAGTTCACCCTAACTTCTCTACCAAAGAACTAAGACCCACTGACCCTAAATATACCCCCCACCTATCCAAAAATAAATAAAACCAAAACCCCTCACTTGCACTTATGTTCTACTTTCAAATAGTCTCTAATTCTTTCACACTGTACTGAATTTAAGCATCTATTTGTAAGGCACTTACTCTAATGAGGCTCAGTCTAGTAAAACATAGGTATTAAGTTAAAAAGCCTCTCAAGGGCTATTATAACATGGTGATAAACATGAATTATCAGAACATTTTACAGTTATTTATAAGAGACTTAATAAATGCAAAGTAGAGGATTCCTAGAAAAAAATCACAGAACAGGAAGCACCCACTCTATCTCCCCACTAAGAACCTAGACAACTGCACTGACAAAAATCTGTCTAATGTAATTCTATTGAAAGCTTATAACTTCCAGAAGGCTTGAAAGGTAAATTGTGGTCAGGTTGATTCTGGTCACAGTCTGTTCTTAACAAACCCCGTCCCCATCCCCAAGACAGGCAAGGAAGCTACACACGTGTTTTTGCAGCAGCTTGGACACAGCATGCATAAGCTAAAGTGGGCAAGAAGGACCAGGGATCTTTGCTGACAGCTGATTGCTGCTTTTTGGCAAACAGGCTGTTGGCCAAATTGTTGCAAGCATCTCTCCACCACGTGAGGTCCAATGGATGAAGTGCCCTTTTCACTCTCTTCCCCTCTTTGAGAGCCAGCCATTAAAGACAGAGGACATTCAAAGCAAGTGCTTCATAAGTTAAGACAGTGGCCACACAACCCCTGGCAACAGAGCAGGAAAGACCTTTTAAGTTTACACATCAAGTTGATCTTTGTCACAGAGATGGCCTATTAACAATAAAAAACAAAAACTTAAAATTCCAGTCATGTGGACAACAAATAGAAAAGTATAGCCAACAGAATGACATTGAAAATTATAGCAGAATTACTAGACTAAGGTATAAAACATGAAAACTGGAAATAAAGTAAATACACAAAACATATATCCAGTGTAAATAGCTAGCGATTAGCATCCTAATAAGAGGGAGTTTAAAGTCCTGAGGATGGAAGTTCATAGAGGAGCATTTAAAGACAATGACAACCACCTATAAGGCAAAGAGAATGGCCTTCGATTAGAATACAATCAACCCTGCCACACCTTCACCTTGGGTTTCTAGCCCCAAAACAGTGAGAAAATGTGTTCTTTAGGCCACCCAGTTAATGATGTTGTTATAGCAACCCTAGCAAACTAATACAAGGTTAAAGATGGAAGGCAAGCTCTGTGAAGGAGACATTTTCCTGTCACCCTGAAATGAGTAGAGGAAGGGTACAAAGGGAGTCCATTGAAGTTTACAAAAGCTATAAAAATTACATACATTTAAAAATGTTAAACACATTTTTACACAGTAAGCCCAAAGTAAAAAAATCAAACATGCATACCTTATAGAGAGCTGCAACCCCCAGGGATACAACAAATGCTCCAACAATATGAACTCGAAGACGCTTGGCCAGAAGGCCTCGCATCTGAGGTTTGGACAGAGCGCTGGAACTCATGCTGGCAACTCCTTGACAAGTAAAAGAAAAAACTCTTAAGACACAATAACAAACTGTTGTTCATAATGCACCTTAGTAATTAAAGATGCATAGAGAGCATAGTCAACTGACTCCTCCCCAAATCTAAGGTGTTTCAATGGGCTACAGTGGACGGCTATGGATGCTCTGGTGGACAGAGGGTCATGGTGAGGCGGGGAAGGAATCCTACACTGGCAAAGGTGTAAAACAATGGCACGTCAGCAGCAAAAATATATTAAAATCGAAGGTATAATGGCTTAGTCTGCTTCATCTTTCCCCAAGCCCCCTGACAAGCTGAAGGACAAACCTAAATAAGCGTGACAATGGCACAGATATAACCAGGAAGCAAAAACCACACGCATAAATCTCTCCCAAGCACAGGACGAAAAGTAGTGGTCTAGACTCAAGTGCAAATGCATGTACATGCTCTTCCACAAACTGACGCCCGACTCATTAAGAGGATTTTTTAGATGAAAAACTTTATAGTGTGAGGTTTTAAGTTTTGTAGATGAAAAAATTGAAACACATGAGGCATAAGTTGCCTTTCCAACTTATAATCTGTAAAGACAGTATCATAACTGATGGGAACCCAGCAACCACCGCGCCCAGGGGCCCGGCCCGAAGGCTGCGCGGACCTTTGGCGGTGGCTGGGGAGGGGCGAGGGTGGAGAAAGTGGGCCGTGGGCTCGAGGAGGGAGGCACCAGGACGCCCACCCCACGCCGGACTTCCCGGTCAACGCCACGGCAGCCACAGCCGCCGGCGCAGACCGAGCTGCTGCTCCGCGCTGACGCTTAAGCTTCACGACCCACAGAAAATGAAACTGCTCCCTCTGCAAGGTGACAACTCTGATGGCAAGCGCGTCGAGTGACCTAGCCAGGAAGGTCACACCGACTGAAGGAAAAGCGCTGCGGGGACCCCGGTCCCGGCCGACAACCTACCCGTCCCCCGCCAGGGTGCCCCACCCCCACCCCACCGGCCCCCGAAGAGCCCGCGCCGCCAGTCAGCCGCTCGCCTCGCGCCGCGCGGGGGTCGAGCAGAGACGCGGGCCCTGCGTCCGAGGCTCCCCTGCCGCAGACGCAGAGAATCACGACCAGACTCCGGGCCTGACAGGGAGGCAGCGGCAGCAGGCAGCAGCTACGCGCCCCCAGCGAGGAAAGCAAAGGCGACTCCACGAACCTCTTCAGGGACGTCCTTGCACACTGAAGGAGAAATGGAAAGTGCGCAAGCTCCGCGCAGGCGCAGGAAGAAAGGGAGGCGGAACGGTCCGCAACGGTGGCCGACAGAGGTCAAAAGAGTTCAGCCTCTTCTCGTGCCGTTTTTACAGATGGTTTTTGTCTGGTTTCTTCTCCTTTAATGTGGGATTTAGGGATTCTCATTCGGTGTCCTAGGTATATTGGAGCTATTAATCTTATACAGAGTGGACGTGAAATCAATAGAGAATTCAAAAAATTTACTTACACTACAAATATACACTAAAAATACAATACAAATTATGTCTATGAATTGCCGAAACCACATGCACAAACCAACATTTTCATTAGAACTACCTTTACAGGAAAAAATTCTTGCTTGCAGTAAAAGGTGAACAAGACATTCAGATTTTAGGAGAAGAGACAAAAACAAGGAGACTAATACCAATCGCTTGTAGTAGGCATGTAGGGGTACAGTATCTGCACCCCAAAATTTTGTGTCTTTGGGATAAGGATTATTTCATAGGAGGACCTCTGAAAACTGAGTGGAGCTTGACATTTTGATGGTATTTCATGTCTAAAAATGCCTACCTTTGTAAGGGAAGATCTAAGATTTTTAACTCTTAAGCGGAAAACTAAATCTCTGTAATTCTTATATAAGGAGAGGGAAGCACTTAAATCTGCGTAACAGATGTTCTTTTGTTTAATATGTCTTTCCTGGCACTCTTCTTCCAACCTCCTCCTTCCACCTGCCCAACATTTTTTGTCTTTATGGGAAATTTATGGAGATGACTTAAGCCATTTTAGGGAGTTACTCAGTTTTACTGGGTTTCTTCCACACATCCCAGATTTATACATGTTATCAGTAAACATTTTTTCTCTTGTCTGTACATCTGATGCTAATTTGATGTTTTGCCAACCTAGAAGACCCTGAGGGGAAGGGGAAATCACCCCCTCAACTACAAGTGCTAGTTATGACCCAACTATTGCATAAGTAATCACAAACCTGAAAGAGCTAGCACGTTTTGATGGAAGTATTTGTCCGTGGAGTTTAGGGGGAAAAAAACAATAATAATAATAAGTGGTTTTAAACAAAGGCAACTGAAATTTTATGTAAAGTGGTATCGAAGGGGGAGATTGAAATCGCAGGTTCTTATACTTTAGGGTTGCTGGGTTTGATTTTATTGAAATAACCTGGATTGGAATTAAGTCAACTCAAGAAGCACTGAGGAAGAGTTACTGGGCACAAAACAGGTGACATTAGTTCAATGTTGTTAAATAACAAAAATCCAAGTTTATTTTGAAGATTTAAATGACTTTACCAAAGAATGCATAAATCTGGCAGTGTCCCATCTAGCAAGGAGAAAGGCAGAAAAGCTACTCAAAATGAAAGGTTTTGGCAGGAAAGGTCATGATAATGGGAGAATTATTTTAGTTTTATGGGGAAATAAAGGACTCTTGACAGATAATCTTATTTTTCTTGGTGAATGGAAAAGATTGAAGCTGACCAAAAGGACTACAGATAGGACTGTATTCCTGGGGGAGATTGAAATTCCCGTATTCCTGGGGGAGATTGCAGGGGTGGGGATGTGAAATCACAATTAGGTTAGGTATTAAGTCTTGGTCTAGGACAAACAACTATTTGAGGCCTGTCACATTCTTTTTAACAAGGTATACTGATTGAACATCTACTATATACCATGTTCTACTATATAGTAGGACAGATTTCCAAGGAGATGCCTTCTTATCAGGAAGTTTCTGTTCTAAACTTGGTTTTTTCTTTTTTTTTTTTTAAAGATTTATTTATTTATGCATACAAGCACAGGGGTACAGGTCAGAAGTGTGGGGGGTGAGAGGATTCACCACAGAGAGCAGGGAGCAGAACAGGCAGATCAACGGAAGTACACTGCTGAGGGGAGCAGCGGGCACAGCAGGAGAGGTCTGCTGCACCATGTGGGTCCCCCTCCTGGCCGGCGGCAGGGTCGAACTCGTGCTGCAGGGCCTGCGGTTTGCTTCATAGTGTGTTGCTTAACCCACTGCGCCACCAGGGAGGCCCTCTGTTCTAAACTTGTTAACAGACCTTGATTTGAAAGCCAGCACACAAAACTTTAGTTGGCAAATTCCTTAAATTGTCTAAGTTTTTTCTCCTCTAAAGTGGTATCTATTTTTACTTCCTTGAGTTGTAATAAAAATTAAATGAGAATATATCTTGATAAACAGATATCTGAATATACATTCTTCCTCCTTGTCCTTTTTGCCTACCCTGTATTCCTTCCTATTTGTAGGGTCAGAGAAAAGTTATCAGGCTTTTCCGCCCTCCCACCATTGGTGTGATGATGGACACCTGTGGTTCTGCACGCGTGCCTAAGTAGGCATGCGCAGGTGGGTGCACCTGGATTTAGACATGGGCATATAGGGGTGGCGTCACAAGGACACCAGCAGAACAGAGAGCAGCAGAGCAGAGGAGAGACAGAGGCAGAGAGAAGAAAGAAGCCACAGCAACAAAGCAGCCCAGAGATGAGATGCACCGGGCGCTAGGAGGTCTGCCAGACTCCCGCCCCCTCCCAACCCCTCACTTTGCCCCCCTGCCTGCCACATACCTGGTCGCCTCTGATAATAAAAGCCTAAAAAAGTCACCAAGGGCTCCAGGACTCCTCCTTTACCCCGTCTGCCAGAATCATCAAGAACTTTCTCTGTGCCTTTCCTGGCACCACATTATTCTAGCAGCCATACTAAGAACAAACATTTGCATTTAAAATCTGACACATTAGGTTTAATGTAAATATAAAGTCATAAGGGCAATTTAACATTTCCTAGTGGTCACATTAAAAAAAAAGTAAAATTCACTTCATAATGCATTATGTTTAACTCAACATAGCCAAAGTATTATTTCAACATGTGATCAATATGGAAATTATTTTTTAAAAGATTATTTATTTATGCAGACAAGAACTGGGGTATAGGCCAGAGGTGTGTGGAGTGAGAGAAGTCACCATACAAAGAGTGGGAACAAAACAGGCAGCTAGACTGAAATACATTGCTCAGGGGAGCAGCGGTTAAGACAGAAGAGGTCTGCTGTGCCATGTGGGTCACCTCCCTGGCCAGAGATCGCTTTGCCTGCAGATAGCTTCATATTGCTGCACCTTAACCCCTTGTGCCACCAAGAAGGCCCCCAATATAAAAATTATTGATTTATTCTTTTTCACACTAAGACTTTCAAATCTGGTGTGTATCTTTCACATACAACATATCTCAAGTCAGACTCATCACATTTCAAGTTCTCCAATATGGTATTGGACAGCATAGTGAAAACATTTTATAGGAAAATATTCAAGATCTATTGCAAAATGAAAATTCAAACTGCAAAGCTATGCTGTATGATCTAATTCTATAACACATACATGAAAATACATGTATGCATGTATATGCAGAAAATAATATTGACAGAGCCATGTTTAACATTGGAGCAAGCAAATCTTTCTGAAAGGATGCACACACCCATTGCTACATTAATTGTGTAAGTCTAGTTCCTTTTGTTCAGCCATTCAACATACAGATACACAGACACACACACACACAGAGTTATCTTTAGCCTTCTCTGGATTACAAAAAGCCTGAATTTAAAGTATACTCAATTTTCAGGGACCTCCCTGGTGGCGCAGTGGGTTAAGCAATGCACTATGAAGCAAACCACAGCCACTGCAGCACAAGTTCAATCCCTGCTGCTGGCCGGGAGGTGACCCACATGGCGCAGCAGACCTCTCCTGCTGTGCCTGCTGCTCCCCTCAGCAGTGTGTTTCAGTCAGCCTGCCTGTTCTGCTCCCCACTCTGTCTCTGGTGACTCCTCTCACCTCCCTGGACTCTGGCCTGTACCCAGCTCTTGTATGCATAAATAAATAGATCTTTACAAAAAATCATTAAAGTATTCTCAATTTTCAAATGACAGTATGTGAAGGATAAACAAATGCATATGTAATGCTTTAAACTTCCTTTTAAAGAATAAGCTAAACCAAATTCATAATTCAAAAATTGTAGTATGTTCCCCAATCTGTGCCAGGGGAGATCATAAGGAAATGTAAAATGCAGGCCGTGTGCTCTAGTAGCCCCTGAGATGAAAACAGTTAATGCAGAAGAAAGTTTGGAATATTAGAATCAGTGGGATGTCATTCATTTAGTCAATAAATATTTGCTAAACATCAACTGCCTGCCAATCACCATTGTACAGTCCAGGAAGAGTGTAAAAAAGACAAAGTTCTTGCTCCCATAGAGTTTATGTTCTCAAAAAAGAACACAGAGCAGACCAGTATACAAATAAGTATGTGCTAAAGCTTTTGTTGGTGTAAGTGCTATGAAAAAATGAAGCAGTGTACTGATGGGGTGCCCTTTCAGATGGGGGCCAGGAAAGTCTTTTCTGAGGAGGTGACCTTTGAGTAGAGTCCTAAGGATATGAGGAAATGAGGTCTGAGAGGATCTGGGAAAAGAGTGTTCTCAAAGGCGATCGCTAGTGAGGTGGCATGAAGTTGCTACGTTCCAGAACCATAAAGCCCAATGAGGAGGCTTGGGGGAGAGGTGAACCCTGCTCTGGGGAGACTTTGCCTTGGAAGTGAGATGTATAGGAAAAGCTTGTCAGATCAAGCATTCCAGCTGATTTGGTTACATTTTGGTAAGAGGAACAGAGAAGAGAAAACTAAGCCAGTGGGTGGTAGTTACAGCCAACTTGATGGTAAAAGGAGAAACCTCCAGGGTTCCACCCTGACTTTCTGAACAGACTGCCAGGAGTGAGAGCTGGAGGTGCAGGGCTGCCATGTTGACCTTAAATACCAAAGAGAGGTGGGCCTCACTCTCACTTTTTCCAGTTAAGGCTTACTCTCTGAAGTCTACTCAGGTGGCACTGTTGGTAGGAAAGATAGACTCTGGCCATGTGCCAGCTGTTAATACCTTTCTCCTCTCCTCTCCTCCCCTCACTTCCCTCCTCTCACCTGCTACCTGCCCCTCCCCTCACCCCTCCTCCCTTCCTCCCTTCACACCCTCCCTCTTTGCTCAGTCCCTGTGTAAATACATATCTTTTTATTTCTCTCTGTATGTGCCCTTTGGGCCTTGTCATGTGTTCTTAAGCATGAGGAGGGAGGACTCACAACCAGAGTCATGTCCCTTTCCTGTTTCCTACCAGAGCTGCTCTGTGGCATCTTCACCACATGGTTGTATGAGGACTTAAAGTAGGAGTGCATAGTCCTGTCTTTACACCACCTTCTGGAAGCAATCTTGCTACTTTAAAGAGCTTTAAAATCCCTTTGAATGACTCTAAGCTCAATTTGAAATTGTATAGGAAATGTGAGGAACAGAGGACCATGTTAAACATCACCACAGGGATGCAACTGGCAGGATCCAGACAGTGGGAAACTCCATATGACAACCTGCTATCTTCAAAAGAAAATTACAAGGCACAAAAAAATGGGGGTGAGAGGAGAGAGAAATGCAGGGAAACCAATAGATTAAAAAGGACTTAGAAGCATGTCATCCAGTCAATACGGATGGAACTTACTTGGCTCCTGATTCAGACAAAATGAAAAGGAAGGAAAAAAAACTGAAAATATTTATGACCTGGAGGTAACTGAAAATATGACACTAATTTGTTATTTATTATATTAAGGAATTATTGTTAAATCTTTTTCCAGATGGCAATGACATTACAGTTTAGCAATGCATATTGAAATATTTGCCAGTCAAATCACATGATTATGATTTGCTTCAAGATAATGTAAGGGGAGGTTGGCAGGCAGGTACAGGGGAGTGAGGGTTTGTTGGTTATGAGGAGTCAGAACTCAGCAAGTTCTTACTACAAAGGGCCAGATGTGGCAGTGGGATGCCATCTTTGTTGCTGTGACTCATCTCTGCTGCTGTAACATGGAAAGGAATGTACTGTGCAATGGTATGATGTAACGTGAAGTGGGATGACGAAATGGTATGACTGTCCTCCAGTAGAAATTCATTTATAAAAACAGGACTTAACCCTTGGGTCATAATTTGCTGCCCCTTGGTAAAATAACCATTATTGTGGCTGGATCACGGTTGGGACAGGCCTTCACCACACAGTCGTCTACTTTTTCACTTAGTACAATATCTTCAAGTTGTATCCATGCTGTAAAATGTGTCAGAATTTCCTTTTTTAAAAAAAAATCTATCTCTTTATCAATGAAGATGGAGGTAGCTTCTCCCTCTTGACTACTGGGAGCAATGCTGCTATGAACATGGCATAGACATACCATCGAGACCCTGCTTCTTTTATGTTCTATGCTTACAAATATGCACTTATTTCACTCCGTTAAATTTTTTTCCCAAAAAAAAATTCAGTTAAAAATTCAGTTAACTTCAGTTAATCTGCCTGTTCTCTTCCCCACTCTGTCTCTGGTGCACCTCTGGCCTGTACCCCAGTTCTTGTATTAATAAATCTTTAAAAAAAAAACAACAACAACAACAATGCAGAGGGCTGTGTGCTGAACAAGAGCCTAACTCACTGCTCATTGCCCAATCTCTGACCAGACAACTCCTTCCATTTCTCACAGCTTTGGTCTTTGTTTTTGTGAATTTGTTTACATTCTTCCCCCCAACTTTATTAAATATGATTAAGAAACATTTTTGTTGTTTTATAAGGTGTATAATATGATGATTTAATATATGTTGTGAAATTATGTATAATAGCCATTTAAAAAAATTAATTTTGGGTTTTTTTTACATTATGGATGGAGCTCAAAGGCATTATGATAAGTGAATCAAGCCAGACACAGAAAGACAAACATGTAGAATCCACAAAAAAGTAGCACTTACAGAATCAGGAAGGAATGGTGCTGCTAAGGGCTGGGGACTGGGGGAAAATGCAGAGATGTTGGTCAAAGGATGTAAGATTTTAGCTATGAGATGAATGTGTTCTTTTCAAATGAAAATTTATGTCTATGTCTATTCTTTTCTATGGAGCTACATTTGTTATCTACTACAAGCTCTTTCATTTGAGATTAAATTAACACCTTTCTCCCTCTCTTTTCTCTCTCTACCCCTTTTCTGCACCACCCCCTTGGGAAGAGTGAGGCATTTTCTACAGAAGTGTGTGTGTGCATGTACGCGTGTGTGTTGAATTTTCTGCCTAAAGACTTTCAGGAAACTCTGCTATTTTCAGTCCCATATTTTGCTATCTTTGTACACCTGGCACTTCCAAGCCCTGAGCTTCTCCAGACTTTTGAGCAATTGTTATATATTCTCCACAACTACAATAGCCACTGTAAGTGAGGTTTCTTCTTTCCTGCCCCATTCAATATTTATTCCATCACCTACTTTCAGTCTCCAGAAATTTGTTGAATATGATAACTGATGCCCTATATTTATATTTTGTGGGTTTATAACTTTATCCTGCACAGAAATTTTTAAGAGTTTGAAGAGAGAGGAGCTAAACACATGTGCTTAATCCACCATATTGAATTACAAATCTGAAAGTGTAGTTAAGAAATCTCACCATTTCCAGTGTTCTTCCTTCCCACAGATGCAGGCTCCCATCTGGGATCATTTCTTTTCAGCCCTGGGAACTTCCTAAGTATTTCCTGCAGTGCAGGTCTAGCGCCAAAAATTTGTCTGAGCTTTTTGTTTTCTGAAAATGCCTATATTTGGACATCATATTTTCTATTTTAAGAGTTATTTTGAATTAATTTTAAGCTTACAGAAAATTGCAAGAATAGTACAAATTTTTTATATAACTGGTAACAATTGTTAATATTTTGCCTCATTTGCTTAATTTCTCTTGCCTCTCTACACACACACACAAATATATACATTACACATGTTATAATTTTTTATATTACCTATTAGTCCTCATGAACCTGATGATTTCTCAAACAATTGTTTATTTGGCAGTTTCTTAGAACAATTGCTTCTGGTCCAGTCCAAAGGTCTTTGGCTCAGTTTTAAAGGTCATTGACCTAATTCAAATAATACAGTTAATACAATTTTTCTCTAATGGTAGACAAGTATCAAGTCACAAAGGATATAATCTGCCATCCCTCTGGGTTGTTCTAGGCCTGCAAATAATCAAACAAGCATCAACAGACTAATGTGAGAAAAAGCCATACAGATGTATACATCTGTAACAACAACAACATGTATACATGGGAGAGACTCACCCTTAAGTATAAACAAACAGCAGAGTTTCAGATGCCATCTTAAATAGCTTATATAGGACAAGGGAAGATGGGGAAGAAAGAGGAAATTCAGTTAGGGGCTCACTGAGGAAAACAAAGATATTTCTGCCTTCTCCAAGGAAAAGGGAAGGGACTAGGTCTTCCTGGAATAGACCCTTACTAGAAATCATGTAACACTTAAAAAGGAGCCTCCAACCAGCCTCAGAGTCCCTTCCTGAAATCAAGCTTTTGCCAAAGATGTGTTTTGGGATTTCAGATTTTTGCTCCCCTATGTTACCAGGAAGAATGAGGGGTGCCCCAGGACCCTCAAACCTTGCTTGCTCTAAATAGGTTCCGCTATCCACTGTATAAAGACAAAAAATACTCTTAGTGTATAAGACCACCAATAAAAAAAGACTTTAATAGAATTATGTGCAGTAGAGACGAGAAAGAATATAATTTCCAACAAAACACCCAAAGATACCCATCCTCTTGCGAGTAAATGCCCAGACAAACAGGACAGACCCAAATGGGCCACCGAGGCCTGAAAGCGTAACACCAGTCTAAGTCAGCTTCTGGCAGGGGAAGAGAAAAGGGGAAGGAGGAGTCAGGTAAGTCTGGAAGGGGCAAAATCAAAATATACACATCAATATAAAGGCTGCCATTTGTCAGCCTTCCCAGGGGTCTTACGCACATTTCTTAAAAGTCTCCTTCCACGTGCCCCAAGTCCCTGGCACACGCATAAGGCTGAGAAGCAAGCATGGCTTCGTCACCTATAGCTCTGCTTCCTGTGCCTCCTCCAAGTCCTCTCCTCAGTCCTCTCCTCAGTCCTTTCTAGCTTTCCCATCATGCTCAGCTCCAGCCATCCTCAGGTGAGGCAAGGAACCTGGAACCGCCCCTTTTTATGGTGATTACACTGTTACTGTTACACCTACATCATTTATTCATGCTTGGTGGCAAGATAATGTAGCAGCAGGAGTGATGGGGAAATGGAAGGTCCCCAGGGGAGGGAAAGGACACCTCCCTCTCCTCTTCTGGGGTAGTAGGGAGCAACTACAGATTGCCAAAATAAAGGGAGGTGCTGCTCAACCTGGCTATGTTTGCCCCAGATGTGCTTCCCCAGTGCCTAGGAGTCTTTCTTACCAGAGGCCTCCCACAATGACACACTATGAAAATGTGCCCCTCGATGTGACCTCATGAGCAGCCCTGATGAAAGAAGGACCAACGAACTCACTGCCAAGGGGGCTTTGGTTTCTGGATTAACCTTACTTTGTTGGGGGGTAGCTGGCACTTCAACACTAACTGAGGGGGGTCCTGGGAGCCTCCAGAAGGCTACTCTGCCTAGGGTAATCTGAGATCAGGGGTCCATTTGCATAGGGGTCACTGCTGGGTGGGTGACCAATGTTGTGGACATTCAGGTAGGTGAGGAATGGGAAATCCTTCCTTGGAGGGTGTGAAAAGTCTAATCCACTCATGGACAACTTCCAAGAATACCTTACTACTCTGGACTCTATCTTCAAGGGAACAGTTGGGCAACTGGCTCATTGAGAGCTCTCCCTGGGACAGGATGAGTGACTGCTCCTGGGCGTAGCTGGGGTTGTACAGAAGAGGGGAACGTGCATCATCCTCCTTTATCATTCACAGGGCTGCCCAACTGGGGCCCTCAGATTGGAAGCCAAATAAGAGACTCACACAGTCAGATGGAGTGTGGTGACTACACAGAGAGAACACATCTCCAGAGCCCAGCTACCAAGACATGGAAGATCTTCCTATCACACAGAATTCAATACTGCTGTGATAAAGACTTTCAAAGAAATGGGAGAAAACATAGAAAAACAGCAAGAAAATTCACTGTTGAGGTTTTGTGCATCAGGGATATTGGCCTCTAACTTTCTTCATTTGGGTGTCCATGTCCAGTTTTTATATCAGAGTAATGCTGGCCTTATAAAATAAGTTTGGAAGCATTCCCTCCTCTTCTGCTTTTCAGCACTGTTTGAAAGGGTTGGTATTCATTCTCTCAATGCTTTGTAAAATTCACTAATGAAGCCATGTGATCCTGGACTTTTGTTTGTTGGAAGGTTTTCAATTGTTTAATCTCCTTACCAGTAATTGGTCAGTTCAGATTTTCTGATCCTCCATGATTCATGATTGGTGGGTTATATGTGTTTATGGATTTATCCATTTCTTCCATATTATCTATTTTGTTGGTGTGTTCTTGTTTGTAATCCTTATAATTCTGTAGTATCAGTTCTAACATTTCTAAGTTTATTCGGGCTCTCCATTATTATTATTATGTTAGTTTCTATAAAGGCAATAATTTTGTATTTTTAAGGGACCAGCTGTTGATTCACTGATCTTTCCTGAAGTATTTTTAGTTTCTATTTGTTTCCACTATGATTTTGTTATTTACTTAGAGTTTTATATTTTTTTTCTAGTTGCTTTTAATACCTCACTTACATCAATGTATGAATCATTCAAACAGAAAATCAGTAACAAAACATCAGCCTCTGCTATTATGACAATTGCAATCTATTTGTCCCTTTAGGTCTATTAATATTTTTAACATCAACGAGAACACAATTTGATTAATAAGAGGCTCAGACTCTAATTCTCTCCTGACACTAGGACTAGGTGTTACAATGATGCAAATTTGAGTTGGTCTTGGATAGGGTCAGAAGGGAATAAATGATGGAAGGTATCATGTTGAATCATATATATAAACTGTTGGCGGTGTAGTCATGGACGAGTCACTTAATCTCTATGTGCTCTAGTAATTTCATCTTGTAAATCATGATTTTCACAGATGGTTCTGGTTCTTTTAAAACAGATAAAAACACCTATACATATTTACTTAATAAATGTTAGCAATTATCATTGTGATCAACGGTATCATCACTATAGTAAAGAAATTTAGATGTAATTAGCACTGAATGCAGTTCTCTCATTCATTTTGTATAACTAAGTGTAAAGGAATGCAAGCGATATGTATATTTTCGGTTTTCCTTTCTACCTCCTTTAGTAAATAATGAATTTTGCTATAAATAGCAAATTTGTTAAAGCACCTGAGAAACATTATAGATGTTTTAAGGTAGAATTCAAATGATATGTTTCTCACCAAGAGAAAAAAGAAACATTCTCAAAAGAAACATTCAATTGAATGTTAGAAAAATCAGAATATACCATCTTGGAAAAGGTATTTTTAAGTTATGAGGAAAACAGCTTTAAGAAAGTCACATATATGTTTTTTCGTCATGCTTTCTCAAACTGTTGCTTTGGAGCTAATCTTTCATTCCTTTGTTTTCGTGTACACATATATTAGACAAAACAGGGGTTATGTTAACACAAACACTACCAATCAGAGCTCAAGTAAGTGTACTATAAATTATCTTTTCATTAGTTAATCCTGGATCCCCAGGTTCTTGGAAGTATGGTGGAATCATATTCATCAGAAGGTCTCAAGAGGCTCATAAAGCTTTCAAACACATGAGGATTTGGATAATAAGGTAACCTGGCAAACAGAGCTTTGAACTTGGCAGTCAAGGTTCTACAACTACAGCACAGATTCACAAAGTATCGTTTCCATCTCTCTAAATTTATAGACAGTGACCAGTGTGGCCAACTACTGTGGCCAAGTCAGCCAGCTAAACAAGAGTGTTATGTTCTAAGTTCACTGAATTTGAAGTTCCAACAGTAGTTTTTCACTTTCATCAGTTAGCTACGGTTATAGAAATTCAAAAGTCAAAAACTTAACTATCACCTCAGGAAATACAAAGCACAGTTCTTATAATACCACCCAACTATTTCTTCAAAGGTTTAAAACCTACAGAAAGGCTGGGCTTAAAAAAAAAAGAAGAAGAAAGAAAGAAAACCAAAAATTTGTTTTGGCATATACTGTCACCATCACAAGACAATGGCAGATCAACCAAAAATACATAGCACCTTCTGGATTTGCTAAAAGTTTGGTAGGCAGATTAACACAAGTAATTTCAGGGTTATTAAATTTCAACTAAAATATATGGCTGTATCATAACAATAACCAAAAATTTGGGGGACGTTGGTCACAAACAAAGCTTCCTGCCTCAAGAATAAATAAAGCTGCACATCTGAGCATGGTTCTCTGTACAGGATTCCCAGTCAGTCTAAAGACCTGTGACACTGGGGTTTGGCCTTTGAATTATTGCTTAGTACATTCATAAGGAATTTAGAAAGCCCATGCATGGAACTGTCTATTTTATAAAGCTGGAATGCTGTCAACTTAAGTGTTACTTCATATTGCTGTTGCAGTGAAAGGTTTGAACCTTATGCTTAATAATATTGGAAGCAGGTAGTGTAAATAGTCCTTTTAAAATGCATTTTAATTAAATGCATCTAGAATTCAACTTAAGATGCATGATGCCTTGTTCAATATGGTGGTAGACATGGGTGGAAAAACAGCAGATATTTTTCCAAGCAGGAGGCATGAGATTGCTAAAATCCTCGGCTTCCACCACAACATTAATTAGTGTGTTTCACCAACCAAGGCTGTAAGATTTTGTAAATGAAATACTAGAAGGGGCATCAAGCTAGAACAGGATATGGAAGCCAAATGGAAAACATGAACCAATAAAAGAAAAAAGCAAAACTAGCTAGAAGTCAAAGTTTAGTCTTTGAAGTCAGTTCAAGTCCTGCGTGCCTTAGTTCTGATGTAATCTTAAGATGGTGGGTACAAACAAGAACTCAGAAACAGCTTTTGTAACTTTTGGACCAACTGCACATGAATCCGTTTGTTGATGGCTATAATGATTACATAGTGGTCTTTGCTGAATTACAATTGAATTAAAACCCTCGTTCTCCTTAAGCTAAAATAAAGTTGAAAGTTATCAACAAGAATAGCCATTCTCCAAATTCATGCACCCCCACACACTTATATTTTATAAAGTACATTGAATTTTGTTGATATAGCACATTATTTGCCTTAACAGCAGTAATGCATAAGCTCTTGCACGCTAGCACATTCTTCCTGTATGACAATGTGTTTGTTCCTTGTTTGTCCTGTCATTTGTCTCATTTCACATTCTAGTTAATGAGATGATTGCTTTTCTGTGTGCAAGAATATTTTTCTTAGAAGAGATAATTCTCTTGATTTAAAAACAATTATATTTCTGGCAGAATGGGAACTTCAAACACATATGGCATAAAAGGACCATGCCCATAATAGTCTTAATGGACAAAAAATTTTTTCAATTAAAATCACAATCCATTAAGTGCATTCTTCTTGTCTGCTAACAAGCCTTACAAATGAATAATACACAAAATGAAAAAAATGCACCCTTATGTTTTGCAATAATCCATTTAAAGTCCTCAGATGGAATAAATGTTATCACTGTTACAGTGTTTTTCACTTGAGCCAAATGAATTATTCCTTGAAAGAAACTTATACTATTTTTTCTTTTGATAATAGATATGAAAAGTTTAATACATAAGTTTTACTTTAACTTAAATACACACAACACACAAGATGAAATAGGTTTGTTTAAAATACTATATATAATCTCATGATGGAAACTGAATTGGTGGGTTCATATTTATTTATAGAATGAGTATGTGAATAATTAATAACTAAGGGTACCCAACCAAGAATTACAATTATGTAATAACAATGTGACATTTATACTGTGCAGAGTGGCACAACAGCATCACCACTACATGCAGACAGTAGAAGTTAGTCAACAAAAAGAAGTAGCCATTGTCATGATTTTCTGTTGGCCATTAAAAATTTCAGCCTCATTAAATTATAGTCTAATAAATGTGAAGGACATGAATACATGTAAAAAAATTTTTAAAAAAGCTCAGCATAGGGCCTCTCTGAAGGTGCAAGGGACTAAGTCTCAGCACTATGAAGCTATCTGCAGTCACTACAGCAAGAGTTTGATTCCCGGCCAGGGAGTTGACCCATATGGTGCAGCAGATCTCACCTTTCTCTCCCACTGCTTCCCTCAGCAGTGTATTTCAGTAACTCTGCCTGTTCTGCTCTCCATTCTGTCTCTGGTAAATCATCTCTCCGCACACCCCAACCCCCCATACACCTCTGGCCTACACCCCAGCTCTTGTATGCATAAATAAACAAATCTTAAAAAAATAAAGCTCAACACAATAGCAATGTGTGAGCAACGTATCATGGCAAGACAAAAGATAGTAACTAACTTGAGAGAAGAAAGTTAAGGGGAGCCTTAAAGAGAAAATGCTTTGAAGGATAACAAAGTAGATTACCATTTAATATATTCATGTATTGTTTTGATTTTTTCCCTAAATTTAATTATAATAATTACAATAAGAAGAGATTGCTAAATGGTAATCATTTCAGGTTAGACCTGTACCCTAAGTATTAACTCTGGAAAAGGAAACAGAATAGAAGTAGAATCTTTAGTTTCATCTTTGACCTAAAGTTTTAATTCAAAATATAAAAAAATTGATCATTGAGAAATATTCCAAAACCTATAGAGAGCTGCAGTAAAAAAAAAATGTCCAATAGTATAAAGTCATAGAATTGAATTTTAAAGAAAAGACCTTGTCTTCTTTATACATAAGTCAACTGAGCTTCAAAGAGGTAAAAATAAAAGGTCCCAAATCAGAAAGGATAACAGACACAAGATTAGAAACAAATTCTACTAAATTATTAGCTATATACCAACTGAGATATTTTGAGACAAAGAGGCACCTATAATTTCAAAAAGAGAATACCAATTTAAAAAAAACCCTATTCAGATTTTTGTACTATAAAGTAATTTTCAATTCTATCACATAACAGAAATATAACATGAATTAGGTTATGTCTTTAAAATTATTTCTTTTACTAAAATAATAATATACACAATCTGAATCTGATTCAATTGACCAAATTTCCTTTGGATACTTTACTATTGTATTTATTTTTAAATACACTTATGCACACCCCAAAAATAATGTAAATAAAGCATGAGCTTAGTTTTCCCATGTTTGGAAGTAAGTATAAATTGACATAGTATACATAGTAATTTGTGTTTTTAAAACCTGAAACTCTTCCAAAGTTGTCTTAAAATGAGAACTCATAAAACCGCGAAGCACATCAGATGCTAACCCATTGTACAATTAGGTTCTATTTATTTGTATAAACTCAAGTCAGATTTCAGGACATTTTAAGATTACCTTAAAAACAGTATGTGTTACATAAAATGCAGGTAAGGAATTTACATTTTATTACTTCACAACATCTCCTACAGACATTATACTTCCAAGGATGATAAAAAGAAGAGAAAGTATGCAAGTGGATGGAGTATTCGCCAAAACAGATACATTGCCATCAGTTAGGATGCACTGTGGTAGTATTATGGAACTAGCAAGTATGATTTTCTTAAAAATTGATATGCTATGGCATTAGAATTTAATTGGAGATTTGCAATTGGCAATTTCAAAAAATAAAAGATAAAAATGTTCAAAATTCTACAGTAGTGGTTCTCAACTAAGGATGATTTGGCTATGGCTGGAGATACTTCGGACTGTCACAACTAGGGGGTGTTCCTGGCACATATGGTCAAGGTCTCTGATACTGTTTAATATCCTGTATTGTACAGGACAGCTCTCAACAATTATGAGTACAACAGAGCCAAGGCTAAGAAGCTCATATCTAAAGTGATTTAACATGATTTAATAAGTAATAACTTCTTCTCTGAAAGACATTTTCATAAATATGAAAAATGATGTAGATAGAACAAAGATTATATAGTTTATATAAAATTGCAATATGGTATATTCATAATTAGAGAAATACTAATAGCAATTTTTATGAATAGCATTATAATAAATTTTTTTCCTTAAGATTTTTATCTTCCTTTGATTTTTCCAGTGGAAATATTTCCCTAATTTTTTTCACCAAATATATAAAGAACATCTATTTTCCAGATGTTCTATGTAAGGTGCTAGAATGAAAATTCAAATAACAGCTCTACTGGGGAAGCTGGCTTGTAAAAGACATACAATCAATGTGACTACTGATTGTGTTATTACAGATTAATGAGCAAGCTGCAGTGGCAGGACAAGAAAGGAACTAACTAAATTCTGTAGTTGTTTAGGGGACCTGGATAAGAGAAGAACATCAAAGACAGCTTCCCAGAGCAACCAATACTTGTTCTGAATGATTACAGCAGAAGACAGGAGGACCTTGTATGTAAATGATGCTAAATAAGGAACCTTTCTTTTATCAGTGACAGGTTTACCAATAATCTCAATGACAGATGCGGCCTAAGGATATTCCTAAGAAGGTATGCATTTTGGAAAGATCATTCTGAGGACAAATGGAGGGTGACAAGGCAGAAAAAAGAGACACTAATTAGGACTCAGATCTAAGGTGGTATAGAATCTGGAAGGGGGCAGAGGCTGGAGAAGGAAGAGATGCCCTGAAGAGATGGTAAAAAGAATGTCAGAATTGTCTTTAGTGGCAAAATTTGAGACTAACCTCTCTGGCCTACTTTGACGGTTGACGAAAAATAAACATGTAACTATTTATATTTTAAAACTCATCATCATGTTAACATGTAATGCAATAAAACTTAACACTAACTTTTCTTAATTTGAAGAATAAAACTGACTGTAGAATATTAAAATAATACCAGTGTCAGATTTCAGGACTCCCACCTCACATGTAAAAAGCCTAAAAGAAACCAGTACCATCCTCCTCACTATAAGAAAAGAACTAGAAGTCAACAAATTCTTGGACTTACCAAAGAAATATGGTAACAGGGTGAACTGATACCCTTAAAACTGGAGAGGCATGCAGACACAGAAACTCACAGCTTGTGGGAGATGAAGCTCAGGAGCAGAAGCAGTTCGGGAAGGAAAGCCAGCAGCTGGGGTGAATCTCAATTTCAGTAGGAATACTTTAAACTGTGACTGACAATAGCTGGAGGCTCAATGTAGAATAGCTTGAGAGTTAAAAATCCAAGGGATGGAATAGAAGGACAATACCTCAACATGGTAAAAGCTACATATGACAAACCTACTGCAAATATAATCCTCAATGGGGAAAAACTGAGAGCAATTCCCTT
>JAGFMF010011395.1:9587804-9613310 GCA_019455555.1 Galemys pyrenaicus | reverse complement strand
CCCCTCCCTGGCCAGCAGCAGGGATCGAACTCGTGCTGCAGTGGCTGAGGTTTGCTTCATAGTGCGTTGCTTAACCCACTGCGCCACCAGGGAGGCCCCTAATCACACTCATTTAAATAGGAAATCTACTATAGCACTTCACTGTAATTCTGTCTTGGAAAGATCATATATTTAGATGAAACATCTTATTTTTATATTATTTAATAATAAATCAATAAATTTTAATAATAAATTAATAATAAATTTTATATTATTTAATAAATTATTTTTTCTCCTTAATAATAATAAAATTATTGTTAATTCTTTTTAATAATAAACTTCCTCTACTGAGGATTCAATTTATGAACAAAAATGTCAGATGGACCATGTTGCTTTAATAGTGCTTAAAATTTTTATTTATTTTAAATCCTCATAATTTTGCAATATAGGATATCTACTTTTTTTTTACTTTGACCAGTTTAGATGACATATTCATCCCCCTTTGGACTCTGAGATTAAAAGACATAATAGATTTTATTGATTCTAATGAATAGATTTTTTTTTTTACTGCATACATTTTTAAGATTTTTCAAATCCGAGGTTAGCCTACAACTATACAAGGAATGTATTGTTCCAAAAGCAATGCTTTAGGTGAATTTAGGAGTTATACTATCAATTAAAATACATGATAGATTCCACTACTGACAGTGCATAAATTAAGTTTCTTGAAACAAGTCCTATGTGACCATTAATATAAGTGCTTAACAGAGTTATGCAAAAAGTGCTATGGGAACACGAAAGAAGGGGTAACTAACTCAGCCTGAGGAGTAAAACCTTTATAGAGAAGGACCCTGAGAATGACATCTGAGCTGGAAACTGAAAAGTAAAGGCAACTCCAGCCAACCTAGATGAATGTTGATCCTTTGAGTCAGAAAAAGTGAGGAGACGGATCACATGTGCTCTCTGGAAAAAAAGCTAAGACCCTCGCCATATGGTCTATATTAAAATTATAGCCCTATAAATAGGAATGACTATGTATTAGAATGGGATGTTTATTTAAAACCCACTCAGCAAATAATGTTTTAAGACCTGCTTCTTAAGATACCGAAACTTAGTAATTTAACTAAAGCTTGTTATTTAAGCAGATAATAACATAATATGTAATGCACAATAGTATGAAATATAAGCCCATTCTACTTTAGTATTTCAATGAAAAATACAGCAAAAGACAAAGATAATAACAGTTTATTTCAAGACGAAAATACAGAGAGAACATCCTAAAGATACATACACTTTTCTAACATTCAAATAAAATTTTATCTTTGTTTGCAGGGGGTCATCTGGATCTAGTTTGTCATTCTAGTGAAAAGGATGAATATATATACATGTGAAAGCTCAAAAAGAAGACTGTGTTTATCATGCTTGTTAAGAAGCAAAACAGGCAATTTCTAGCCAGGTAACATTACAGAGGTTAAAATAATCAACAAAATGATAGTTACTGTAATTCTTTTAAAGTTAAAATATAATTTTAATAAAGAGGATAATGTAAGATAATTCAGTTTGCTGATTCTGCTGTTTACTTCTTGTTCTTTTTATGTAACTGGCTCTCAAAAAATAAACTACCATGTGTTAGAATGAACAGCTTGACTCAATAAATCTATCAGTAGCAAAATAAAGAGCAATACATAGTTAAAGTCCACTTCTAGGGATGAATGGGTCAAGGAGCTCTTTAAGAACAGGGTTCTGCTAGAATCACACTTTTCCCAGATTTCATCAGCCAATTAAAAATAGTGTCTTCAGTCAATTAGAGATTTAGCAATCAGTGTCTACAAATAGGGTCTTTGAGTAAGAAGAAAAATAATGCTTTGACAGAAGGGAACTTATCAGGGGAAGAATAACAAATATTACTTGCCTTCCAGACCCCAATTTTCCTTTCATGCTTCTGTAGTAAGAGCTCTTCAGCTATGTCTTTCATTCGTACCTAAAAGCAAAACCAATCATTTTATCCCAATTATTCAGAATGTCAAGTTTTGAAATAATTTACTAATTAATCGCTTTAAAAGGTGAGGTAAAAGGTCAGCATAGCTAAGAAATAGCACAGTTCAGAAGTAAGTGGTCAGACTTAGAAATGGAAGCCTTCCTAGGTCCCTGGTCACTCAAATTCTCTGAAGTTTCCTCATCAGCAAATGGAAATAATATCTCACTATATCGCCCCAATGTAGATAATAGTTTCAGTTTCAGAGACTGACGCTGCAGAGATAGAGCTTCTTAGATTTCTTGTGTACTTTTTTGAAGCACCAACAAGTTTTAGAAGAGTATACAAATTACTCAGCATCAGGGGGGGATACAGTAGACATTTCTTGTGGTTTTTGCTTGTTCAACAGTTTCCCTCGCTCAAAGCACTCTGGCTAAACGAGTGCTGAGTGCTGCGTGGCGGGGAGATGCGGGAGCTGACTTACAGAGACAGGGACTGGAAGCACTGCTGCTGAGTCCTCCGTAACCACGACTTTGGAGAGAAGATCTGGGAACACTTGCTGGGATTCCCAGGTGCTCCTGGTGCCTGGCTTTCCTAAAGCTTAGGTGTCAACTCCCCCCTAAGTGTATGAGGTGCTCCAGTACCATTTCATAATAAATACTTTCCCCTTTGTCTCTGGCTTAATGTTGCCAGAATCCAAAGAACGCCAAATGAAGAAATGGCTGTAGTTACAATAAATTATGGTGATAAATACAATGAGAAAATATAGTAAATAATACTAGCAGGCAAAATGTCTTTTTATTTGGCTTGGATAGAGATTTGGAGTTAGAGTGAAGAAAGGGAATGAGGAAATGTGAGTTGCACCAAAGTTTATTTCCAGTAATTATCTGCCTAAAATAAGTCATCTTTTCTTGTCCATACTATAAATTCTATACTCCCAGCTGTACTTTTTTTTGGTAACTTAAGGTGTTTAGAAAACTAGGGCTATATCCATAAAAATAAGACTCAAAGTGTTTGACAAATTGGATATAGAGGGCAGCTTTTTAAGATTCATCCTGATCAATGCTAATGGTGTGTGTTTTATATACTGAAGTCCAAATTTATTGGACTTCTGCCCCCCTGTTATTTTTGTAAAGGTCAGGTTTGCCTATTTTTAGGTGTGACAGTCACATTTCAAATTATCAGAGTACTATATACTTCTTATAAAATAAAAATAAAGCAAGCAACCCCTCCACTCTATCAAGTAAAAAGTAAAATTCTCTCTTTCTAAAGCTACTCGTAGACTATAGATCCTTTCAGATCTTTTTCTGCAAACAGACAGAAAGAGAGAAAGAAAGAAAAATGCATAACAAACAGATAATAGAGAAACAAGGATACATTGTTCTGCATCCTACTTATTTCATTCAATCAATAACATCTTTAATACTAAATCTCATTTTTATATTTTCCTCTCATGATCTCCTTTTATACAAAAATCTGCATAATTTTCCACAGTATGGGGTACTAATTGCCTATTTATGTGAGGAGTTAATAATTATATAAAAATAACAAAGTTAATAATTATATAAAAATAACAACTATATTATTAACTCATAGTACTTGAGCATTTGCTGTGTGCCGGGCACCAAAGCACAAAACAAAATATACATCATTTCATCTCATCTTCATAATCCTATTAAGCAATTATTATTAGTTCCATTTTTTTCAAATGAGGGAGCTAAGGTTATTAAATATAAAACTGTGTAATTAATAAGTGGCAATGTTATGATCAAAAGTTGGGAGGTTTGGCACTATATTTTTAACCACTATGCCACAGAGTACAATATCTGGGTCAATAAGTGTGTACATCTGATATTTTGACAGGTATCGTGAATTGCTATCCAAATATTACACTACATACCTTTATCTTTTGACGTGCTGCAAACTGTTCACTTGCAAGAAACAATGGCAGCCATACCTTTTCTAGCCTGTTTAGAACGTGCTTTTGGATTTCAATTAAAACAGATGCATCGAGATGTTCATGGAGAATTTTTCCCCAGCCACCACTTAATTGCATTATCTAATAAAATGAAACAAAAATGGCAAACTTCTGAACCAACAGTCATTAGTTTATTCATTCACCCCCCCAAACCATGTACCCAATAGGTACTATCATTTTCTATTTCTGTAAAGACAGAAAACTCCCCTTCACAAAAAGATCTGTGGTTTATGCAATGGTTTTCTTAGGTACATGATTTTGTTTAGTTATGATATATTTGAAAGAACACTGGAGAGGGATTTTCATTCTATGTGACCCCAAATAATGACGTTTATTTCTTCATGGTCTCAAGCTCATGTAAAATAAGGGAATTAGTCTATTAATTTTCTAAGTTCTCTTCTAGGTCTAACAGCCTATGAATCTGTGATTCCTGTCAAACTGAGCTGAGAAAGCATTCTCCTTTGTATATGAGAGAAAAAGGGCTTTAGTTGAGAGACAACTTTGTCTCAGATATTATAAACATATATATTATCAACAAACATTGGGTTGGCAATGATGGAATGATGGTAGTCATAGCAATGCAGGGCAGCTACAACAACTTCTAAGAAAAGAAAAGCATGAGGAAGTAGAAAGCTCATGTACTAATAATGCGCTCTCACATTATAAAACAAAATTTCTTTGCCGTCCAATTCTTCCTTCTTCATAATTACTGGCTTAAACAAATGATGGCTTTTTCATGATATAAATAATTCTGTTTTCTACCCATTTTGTGTACAAACAGCTCAAAATTTTTGGACCGCTTATTGGAATAACTACCTTCTTAGCTTTCCTTTGAATAATAAATTAAATCTTTTGGTAGTAATATTCTCTCACATAAAAATAAAAGAGAAATCTTCTTAGTCACTCTTTCATACAGTTAAATAATATTAACAATAATACTTTGTATTAGAAAAGAAAAAGAAAAGACTACTTTGCTAATCAAAGAGCAAACTGAGCACACAACTGAAATTAGAACTAGTACAATTTACATAAAATATGTGCTAGAGATACCCTTAAGTATGAAGTGAGTAAATAAAAACCAATGTAATGGCAAACAGGATTTTTCAAACATGAGTGTCTGGAGCAGCATCAGTTAAGAGAACAGAAAAGAAATAGACATGGGATTTAATAGCTGTCAATGTTTTTGCCAAAATGTACAGGGACTTTGATCAGCACTTACCCCGAGCACCTAGAATAGTGTCTGACAGATCCATAAGCATTTATATCTACTGAATGAATGGATGAATAAACATTATATTTATGCTATGAATTACTTAAAAGTAATATTTTTTATAATATGTAATAATGAGAAAATTTTTATGACATTTAAGTTGCAGATTCTTATGAATACCTAAAAAAATCCCCTCAAAGGTATCTAACATATAAGTCATAAAAGCAAAAGGAAAAAGACTATATACATAATGGAATACTATTTTGTAAGAAAAGATAAAGACTTGGTAAGAAAAGATAAAGCTATGGTGATAATACCTGATGGGAATGTTAACTCAGTTAAAAATTAACTAAAAATGAAAAAAATAGAAAAGATAAACTCATGACTTTTGTGACAATGTCATGGAAATGGAGGAGACTTCCTAAGAGAAATAAGAACAAAGACAAATCATAGATGGGTTCACATAAGTGTGGAATATAGAGAAACCAAAAAGTCAGATAAAACCAATACTGATAACTAACCCTGGAATCTGATTGTAGAATTGAGAATATTATGGGGGGAGGAGAAGGAAAAAGCAAAGTGTAGAGAGCGCACAATGGATTCTGATGGAGAACTTTCAGTGCCTTGGTGGTGGGTGTAGTGTGATAACATACACTTTAAGGTGTGATCTTGTACCTCTAAATCACAGACAATATTGCAAACCAATGCTACTTTGATAAAATAAAGAAAAGTGATTATCAGGTTTGGTGAAAGAAATAAATTATTGGTTTTCATACTTTAATAAAGAAAATATATTTACATATTGATACCTGGTCCTGCTGCTTTAGAGAAGCTGGACTATTAGGCCCAAAGAAATACTTTTTATTAAGGTATTTGTTCTTTATATGTACAGATTTTGCCTCCCTTTGCTTTCGATCTTTGTAATTTATCCTTCGGAACTGCTCAATGTCTGTCCAGCACATAAGATCCATGCTAAAATGAAAACAGAAAGTACAGTTTTTATTTACCTAATTTTTTGACAGAGCTAGTTGTCTTGAGTAGTTAGCAGAGCACTGGATCAAGGACTAAGGAGTGCAATATGGTGCCTCTGATCCCTCTGGAGGCCAGTTAGGTGATCTCTACACTATTTCTCATCCTGTCTACATACATGAATGAGTAGAAGGACTACCGGAATCCAAAGAGATTCTACCATCATTATCGGTAGTATCTCACAGCTATACCATTAATGATGGGCTAAGAGAGTCAAATTCAAATATGGGAAAACTTCTACCAATTACATATCTATTTGGCAACATGTTAAATTTAGAATAAATCTCATCATGAAGAAGGGAAACTATGTGAAATGTGGTTCCCAGATCTAACCAGTTTCTGCTATCTTGAAGAAAACTATTAGAAAAAAAAATTGATCAGTGCTTCAGCTTATGAGGTAAATACATCACAAGGTTCCAAGATCTATACTAAAGACCAATGCTTCATTACATATTGGTAATAAAAATTAAAAATATTATAGCCATTTCAATAGCTTAGTGAACTATAAAAGGGACACTTGTCAGAAATGGTCATTAATGCACCTGTCTAGAGAAATGCAAAAGAAAAAAACAGAAAAGGGAAAGAACAAACATACCAGTGTTTTAACTTAATCAGTGGCAAAAATATCAACAAATATTACTTAAGCACTTAAAAGTACATTTTGGGGGTTGCTATTACCAAAATATACTCCCCAAATACAAATAGTTATATATGTAGCTTTCAGGTTAATTATGTTCATTAATTTTGATTGATACAAGTAAAATCTAGCATCAAGTCAGTATTATATTACTATCACGATCAAAATAACTACTTTTAAAAAGTAGCTTAGAAAAATGATGAAATGCATTTAAAATTACTTATGTTCCTCACCTTGAAGAATGAGCCTCAAGAAACTGGCGGAAATGTTCAAACTCCAGTTTGTTGTTAAGTAGATCATTAAAATTAAAATGTTTATACTCTGCAGGAACATTATTCCAATATTCTGTTTGTTTAGAAAGATCAGGATGTGATGGAATACCAGTTGCAATGTCACCAGTACTCTCCTAGTAAAATAATACTTTTCATAAAAATCTCCTAAACACAACA
Source organism: Galemys pyrenaicus (assembly GCA_019455555.1). Lineage (NCBI taxonomy): Eukaryota > Metazoa > Chordata > Mammalia > Eulipotyphla > Talpidae > Galemys > Galemys pyrenaicus. Next base: position 9,606,053 of record JAGFMF010011395.1, on the reverse strand, counting down.
AATATCTTCCTAATTTAAACAGCAAAACTTAAATAAAAATTAATTATTAGGACAATGCCATCTAACAATTCCATAATAAACTGGGTAAAGAATTTAGAATCTAGACTCTCTTCTAACATATATATTCTATGCAGTCCTTTTCTCCATTCCATTTGCTTCTTTTTTCAGTGATTATTTAATAAATTATTATTAAATACTTACCTATAAAACATTGATTTATTGTTGCACATACAGAAATACATACATAATTTCACTTATCTAATACCACTGTTTTTGTTCCTACATTTTTATATAAAAATATGTCCTAAGCATTTTCCATGTCCATAAATATGTATCTTTTTAGATAAATACATACATTTTTATGACTTTCCATATCTATCATAGTATACTTAGCCAATGCAAAAGTGGCAAATTTATAAATCAAAATGATATGTAATATTCTGGTCGATCCTATGCTCTTTTAACTGACTTCCCGAATCATTTCCAGTCTTTTCATATTTTTTCTTTATATTATGCCTGTTGCTGTCACACAAAAGTTTCTTTTCTATTTGGAAACTCAATTTAATTATTTTGTTATTTGACAACAAATAGAAGTGCTGCCATAGAGAAAACAGTCAGTAATAGTCAAAGGACTATAATGTAGTTAAAGGGTCAAAGCTAAGGCAAGTGAGTAGTTTAGCTCCCTTTACTACTTCATCTGCTTTGTTGTTAAATGTGTCCATAAAATGTGACAACTGTCAAATGCAACATACTAGTCAGCAGAAAAATGAAACAGCCAATGCTCTACAATAGCAACACCTGAGCTCCTCTATACACAATCCCACCACCACCCACCACCCGCCAATATATGCAGTAGCAAACTCTTCAGTATAAAAGAAAAAAATACAATTTTTCTAAGTAGAGAGTTGCCTTACTTCAGCTTTCTTGTAAAATGTCTCTTTATGCAAAGCCTGCAGTTTTCTAAAGTATGTGGAGTCAAGCTGTCGAATTTCTTCCACCAGCTCCACCTAATAAAATAATAATAAAGTTTGTAACATCAATAGAATGTGCATTATGAAAAAGTGGGGAAAGAATGCACAATTTTCCAATAATGTTGGGCTGAAAACACAAATACACTTGCCAATAAAGTAAATTATGTTGTAGGCAAAGGCAAGAGGACAAACATAGTAAAAAACATTAGTTATAGCTAATTCAGATTTCAAATACATGTGGTTAAAATATACATAGATTTCTACATAATGATACAGTGCCACCAAAGATCACTGTTTCTGGACACCCCATTGAACTAATCAACAGTGCAAATGTGTTAGGTCACATTTCCAGTTTCTATTCATTTTATCGTGATAAAAGTCATAAAGGCAGGTACTGCTAGCTTTAAGGACAAATAATCTACAGAAGAACAGGAAATGTTAAGACTCCATTGTTAGTTGTCTGTCAGCAAAGTTTTATTGCTGTAGAGGGGAGTCAAACATCAAATCAAACCTCATAGCAGGTCTCAGTATTCAGAGTAAGATCATACTGCTTTATATAATCAGTACAGCAAGACTATCTTCCATTTCTCTGTTGCAGGGAAAAATCACTTTGGCTGACTGAAAAAGAACTTTTTTGTATTTAAGAGCTAGTTTTGGTAGTCTCCTTGGTTATCCTTTTTAGGAAAGAATCTAATGTAATCCTGTCAGCTGGACATTTAGAGAAGTCCTCTGGGCTGATTTAAGGAGGTTTCTAGAATCAAAGAGAGATTTATTTTTCCTCTTACTAAAGAGGGCAACATTTGTCCATGCCTTTTATAAGTCATTACTAATGTCAAAACTTTTTGGTTTAGGGAAGTTAATTCTAATTCTAAATCTTTTCTTTTTTTCAGTCATCTCAGGATCATGCTTTCCACACTATTCACTGTATTTAAAAATAATGACTGGAGAGGATTTTTAAAAATTTTATATGCTATCTTAATTTTCCCAGTGTAATATGTGTATTTTTGTAGTGAAAGGATGCAATGCTAATTTTTCAGGACAAAGAGAAATCAGAAATGAAAATTTAATCATTCTGGTCATTCATTCAATTTAGTAAGCCGTAAGGACAATCTTACTCACAACCCAAGAAGGTAACTCCACAGTGTTGTGTTATTTTTACCTGAATTCCCTACCCCATTCTTCCTGATAGTAGACATGAGTCTCTATAAAACTGTGAAGGAGCCAGCTCTGTTCCACCTGAAATGACCTCATGTACAGGGTACGTGCGTTAACTTAAAAAAATACTCGTGAATGGTTTTAATTTGTGATTCAAAATAAATATTTAAAGAAATTTCCTCCACCCATCAATAAGAATAGTGAAAATATTCAAGCACTGAGGCTTACAACGACCTCATTTGGAATGAGAAAGGATGTGTTGAAACTTTCATCCAATCAAGCAGTCTGACCTGATGAACATCTGGGGATGCTTTAAAATAGCAGCACTGAAGTCAGAGAATGTGCTTCCACAATACATATGAGACGTTTATATTTTCCATGGGTGTAATATTTACTGTAACTCATCCAGCATAAAATTAAATGGGCTTCTTTCATTAATCAAAATTAAAGCCACTGCTGAGAAACGGGAAGAAAGGACAAAGCCAGTGGATGATCACAGTGCATTTGGCTGGTTTACAGAAGACCAACATTCAGACTTCTCTCTGCTGACATACTTGTACAGAGAACTAAAAATGAATCGATTTAAAGCTTTTTTTAGGAGACAACAGGGAAACTAGCAAAAAAAGTTAATGAAAACTTTCCCTGCCCCAGTTAAGTCCGAATCCTTCACCCACATGAGACCTTTTTCACTTTCCCTTGTGAATTCATGGCATTCACATAAGTTTTACAGTATGCCTGAAGGTTCACACACCATTTATCAGTGCCACAGTACCTTTCTATAGGCAAGCTGGTCTGATTTTACCATCATCGTCCAGGGCTCAAGCAGGAGGAGAAGGATATATTCTTCTGCTGTGTCAAAAAGGTCTTCAAATGGTGGCTGTATTTTCATATAAATTTCTTTTTTCTTTTCCTGTTGAAGTCCAATATCAAAAGTGGCTGAAGGAGCGACATATGTGGCAAAAAGATACTAAAGGAGAAAAAGGGGGAAGATATTGGGAGAAACTATAATGGTTAGCAGTTATTACTCAGCAAAGACATTTTTAAAAAAGACGGCAAAAGTAAGCTCAAGTGTTTTTTTTTTCTTGAAATGATGTGTAAAACAGTGCGTTTATTCAAAAGATTGCTTTCCATTTTATCTTCCTATTCCTATTAGTCAATCAGTCAATGGATGTTCACAAGAATATGGTTTAGATATTCCAGTTTTTTCTCAGATTACTATGTACTGTTATGACTGATTTGAGGCTATATGTTGTATTTTTTCCCCCTTACATTCATGGCATTTTCTAACACATCTGTGCTGCTTTCTAAAGTGATGTGAAATGCCCTTTTGGAAAACAAGATGCAAGAATACACTAGGGCTGAATAGCTGGTTATTAGTCTTCTAGTTTAGAGACCCAACAGACTACATGCCCTACCAACTGAGTTGCAAAATTCTTATGATTACTGTTAATGATCTCTTTTTGCTGTAAAAATGTCTCCATCTGGTGTCCATTGATGTCAAAGGGATACAAGAAGTAAGAGAAACTGGAGATATAGGCAAAGAACTTCCAGTTTCCTAGCCAAAGTTGCCTGGAGGTCAATTTCTACTCATTTACCTTCTCTCAATAAAGCTATTTAAATTTGAGAAGCAATTGAGTAATATTTTACTATTAAAATGCTATTTACTGGATACGTGACACCTTGCATATCAGGGTTAAATGTTGTTTTAATAAGAATCTCTAATTAATTGTATTTTATTTCACATACTTAAACTTTGGATCTGATAGAGTCCAGGCAAAATCCAGGCAATAGATAGACAGGCAGACAGATAGATGAAGATTTATACCAAATATCAAATAATTTTTAGATGATTTGAAGATTAAAGAGTCCACATTAATAACATAGCACTTTCTAAATATCTGCTACGTCTTGGATACTTGGGTAGGTGTTATATACGCCAAGATTTATAAATAAGACCCCCAACGCCTGCCCATTGGTAGTGACAGAGAAATGAAAATAATACAGTATGACAAATATCACACAGAGGTATGGATTACAAATAAAATCTTCAATGATTATCTGTATTTTCAAGTTCACAGCCCTTTACTCACCCTTTTTTAAAAAATGAGGTAATACTGGTTTGTAACACTGAGTATGAGGTAGACTTCTCATCTTCTCAGATGCATGTCACCCCACAACACCCACCACCAGGGCACCTATAGTCGCCTTTTAAACTTCACAGTCAAGTACCAATATTTCTGCCAGTTCCCTGAACTTTACTATTCCGACACTCCATACCCTGCACATATTGTTGTGTAATCTTGGATATTTTTCTGATGGATAAAACTCTTATTCTTTTAAAAACCAGCATGGATTTCTCTTCCTCTGGGAAAACTGCATTCATACCCTTCTCCCAAGATCACACTTTCTCTTCTACTATGCATTTTAAATGCAAGTATTTATATGTCTTCTCTTCTACAATGAGGTCCTTGAGGGCAAATACTGAAGCTTATTCATCTGTGATACTCCAACTCCTAAAACTCTTCTTGGCAGGAATGGATGCCATAAATGCTTATTGAATTATACTGAGTCCACAGTAAAGACTCATTTATGTCTTGGGGAGGGGAAATAAAATGTTCAGAAACTCTTTCAAGAGGAGATAATTCTTACACTACTCATTTATTATAAATAAGGAAACTTTGCCTTTTGTGACAACATGACTAGAAGTTGAAGTAAATATGCTACGTGAAACAGAAAGTGAAAGAAAATAACTGAATGGTTCCTCTGATTATGGAATATAAATAACCAGAGCAAATGAACTAACAAAAAAGAACAAAAAGTGTTGGTTACCATAGGAAAAGGGGGGGAAAGGTGGGAGGAAAGGATAGAAGGATCAGTTTGATAGAGGATGGCACTAGAGCTTTGCTGGTAGGTGTAGTGAGACATATACATATTGAGGTGTGAAGCTATTTTTCCAAAATTAAACTACTAGAAATCAATAAAAAGTTCCTGTAAATACTCTAAGTTCTCAATGAACGGGGTGGATCAAACATATATTCTAGATTTGAGTCCATTTAAAGATAATTATTGCTGACTTCCAATTCTATGCCCTCCAAAATTCAAAACAAGATATTGTAAAACAACAAATAAAAACACCATTACCAGTAGCTCTGCCCTAAATAAATAAATCAAATAAAGGGAGGCCCTATACAAAAGCAGGATGGAAGAGGGAATAATACAAAGAACAAATATGAAGATAAATGCCAATAAATTTTGATTATAAAATATAATAATGATGAATAAAAGCAGGCATTCATTAAAGTTCTATGCTCAAATTTTTTTCTTCTCAGTTCACATTCTTTCCGGTTGTCACATATGCCAGTTACTCTTTCACAGAGTTTTCATCATGTAAACTCTATCCCCTTTATGTACTCAACCTTTACCATGCTTTTGCCTTTTATTAAGCTTCTATTCATCCTAAAGGACTCAGACTCCCGAAGTGTGGCTCAGGTGTCATCTATGTGCTTCCATGGAACCCTATATTTACACGATTTTCCTACTGGGCTACAAGTTCTATGAAGTTGATTTTGGATCTACTTTATTACTTTTATCTGTTTATTAATAATCCTGATCACTTGACATAATGTTAAATTTAGGATGAGTGGGTGGATGGATGGGTAGGTGGGTGGACAGATAGATGGATGGGTTCATCCATTCTCAGAAACTTAAAAAAACAATATGTGTAGAAGAAACCCAAATATATGCAAGTTATATCTTTCCTGAAATTGAAGCCCTTGCTGTTAGCTGCCTGAAATTTTAGTTACATAAACAGTTTATGGACACTCAAATTCGCTGTGTCAATAATATAACGAATTCTCTCTTCCTTGCTCGCCAAGCCTCTCCCTCCTGTGTTTCCAGTCTTCATTAATGACATACCACTAATAACACATTCTTTAACTTCCTCAGTCTTCTCCTCAAATACAAGTCCTATGAATTTAATCTCTACAATGAAACAAGGAGAAACTGAGAAGTGTAAACCCCAGAAGAAATAAGAAGCAGGAATTCCATCCCAACAAGAAACAGAAACTCAATCTCCTTACCAAGTATGGCCAGACCCTTTCCAGGTTACTCTCTGCTACTCCCATTCATGAATTAAACACTCTGCTCATTTGGAGCCAGAGTGGTCCATACGTAGTGTTTGGCTGAACATCCCATAGTCCCAATGGGGATATAGGGTAGTCCTATATCCCCATTCTGGTTTAAACCTCTAGTACTGGTGTAATTTATTAATAGTTCCCTCTCTACTCTCAAAATACTCTTGGTTTAGATGATAAACTTTATGGCCTTTTGTCTTGATATTTAAAAAATTATTTTATATTTTCCCCAACAATTTAGTATAAAAAATTTCAGACATTGAAATGTACAATGAGTATCCTATGTCCACAATATATATACCATCAGTAGCTTTACAGTTTTATTTTCTCATCTATCTACTATCTATCTGTCTGTCCTACTGCTTATCCACAAATTTATCTAAGCATCTATTTTTTAAAAATAATTAATTTTTTAATTGAGGTAGCATTAGGATCCTTTCCATGGGGTATTGCCACCATAGGGCATCTTTATACTTAACAGACACCCACAGTTCTATAAAATTATGAGACATCTCTAATACGGAATGTCTTGGAAATACCTGACACACACTTAAAGTTGAAAATAAAGGATGGAACTAAGGGAAAAGAAGAAGATATTCCTTACTAAAATATAAACATTTGCCTAATGTATAATCACACGAATTGAATAGCTGCTATCAAAAGTCAAAACCTCAAACAAGGAATATTTTATTTAGAAACTGTATTGACAAAGCTTCATAGACTTCCTTATTAAGAGTAAACACACTAAATGAAAATTGTACTAGAAATAAAAAATGTTCCCCTATCTGACTGCAAATTTAGGTATTTATTTGCCCTCCTACTTTTTCTCCCCCCTCACAGTTATTGAAACATTGGTCCTTATCATTTAAGTAATTTCTCTTTGTTCAATTCCCACTGTGATAATCAGCATAATCCTTAATAGCAATATACTCCTCCCACCTCCCCGATTCTTAACTAGTCTTATTGTAAAATCACAGAACTGGAAGCATTAAGAGAAACTTTCTTGAAAGGTCATTCCTCCTGCAGCATTGCAAGCCCACATAATACCATTTACTGTCTTTCTTTGAGGTCGGGTCTCAGCTGGGTAGTAGCAAGAGACATGGTTGAGTGGTAAGGAGGAGGAAATTTAATTCCATTGTCAATTCTTTATTAGGCCACAGAATCTATAGTATTTTCCATTGAATTATGCATTAAAATCTGAGACTCTCTTTCTAATATGTGTTTTTAATAATCCAGGACAATCCAAGTGGATAACTGATCTCTGATTAGTCACACATGACAAACACAAAGAATGTAGTCATATACACACAACGAAATTAGTAAGTTAAACATCACTTTAAAAATCTTTATAAATATGATTTTTGAAAAGTTGATATAAATGGATTTTAAAATGGAATGTAAAGATTATGCCTGATGATTGCTAAATAATATAGTCCAATTATGGGCCAGAAACATTGTTTAACATGGTTAACAGTGTATCTGGGGATTACTTGCTTTTTTTAATTGACCACCCAGTTCTTCCTTTCTAGCCACTGAGTAAATAACAATGTAGCTGATGTTGGAGAAGAAAATGCTTCCTTCATTTCCAAGTCAGCTACTCTGATTCACATTAAAGCAGAGATTCACTCAGGCACAGCTGTGGCCGACATGATTCCAATTTAAACATTAACCTATGATGCTTTAACAACCCAGCAGGAAAGTTTTGGAGAAGGGATACAAGCACTGCCTGTCTGTGATCAAACTGCCTGGCACTGTGCATAACAAGGTTCTAAACTCCATCTCTCCTGGAGACACCCAGAGGTTATGTAATCAGGAAATGCACGATGGGCGGCTTGCCCAGCCCACTCTACACCTGTGCCTGTGACTCACTTTCTTGGCATCTGTATCAAACAGGGGAAAGCAATGCCTCTTCCTAAAAAAAAAGTCTTACAGTCTTGAAATCCTGGGAGTTAATTTTCTTGTTTAATTAAACTCTCAAGGTATTATGTTAGCTTACAAAACTATCGAGAGAAAAAGATGTACGATGGATTCCATGGAGACAGGAGGAAGAACTGAACTGGAAAGTGCAATAGAAAAGCAAAGTGAAAGAAATGAAGATGAGAGAGACAGTGAGAAAATATTTTGTAAACTCTTTGCTTTCTAAAGGATGTTAAAATAATATTGGACTTAAACTGCTTTTAAAACACATTAGCTTATTGGTATCAAAGGGGAAAACATGAAAATATTTGTGTTTGTGTCTTTAAGGAAATCTCAGATGCTTCAATAACTGGAATCCGTATCTTGTACACAACAGCTATATTGCAGTAGAGAGATGGCACAAATTAAAATATGACGGTTCCCATTTTGATTAATGTATTTCTTAGCCCTAAGATATTTTCAAGCAAGATTTCAGCATCACCAGTTAGTAGTTTTCAAAATCATTTTGAAAGTATAGGTTAATTGACCTGTTCTTGGATGGAAGTAGATCCCAATCTCTTTTAAAGTATATCACAATGCATTCCAAACTTATTGTTCCCACATTTTACTTTTTTTTTAGAATTTATTTATTTATGCATATAAGAGCTGGGGTACAGGCCAGAGGCGCAGGAGGTGAGAGGATTCACCAGAGACAAAGTGGGAGCAAAACAGGCAGATGGACTGAAACACACTGCTGAGGGGAGCAGCGGGCAAGGCAGGAGAGGTCTGCTGTGCCATGTGGGTCCCTTCTCTGGCAGGGGATCTGACTCTCACTGCTGGGCCGAGGATGATTCACAGTGCGATGGGCTTAACCCGCTGTGCCACCAGGGAGGACCTTTACTCTTTTTTTGTAGGCTCTGGAATGTATTGATGTTTTCTTACTGCATAAGAAAGCCCAGATAAGCATACCCGAGACAGGAGAATTCTGAATTTATTGAATTTATTCTTGCTTTTAACAGTGTCAAAAGAGAGAAAAAAAAAGCATTTTACACAACTGTCTGTGCTATTTGGATTTCTCATTGTATCAAAGACTAAATTATGATAGTTATGAGTTTAGATTCCAATTAGCGAGCTCCAGAAGCACCCAGAAAAGTATCCTCACTATGACAGAGGTTAGTGCAGTCTTCGTGGAAGCATCTTTTCCATAAGTAAGGGCCATTTGATGAGCTACAGCTTGACACTCATCTGTGTTCCAATAAAAACAAGAATAATTTCTGTGTAGCCTTAAAAGGCAAAGTCAAGAATAATACCAAATGTTGTAGCACATGTGTTGACTTGTTATGTTACATTTCAGCTGTTAGTTTTGCTAATGGAACAGTTTCACATACTTCATTTTGATGTATTTATTTTAATGATCATGTGTATGTATCTTTTTATGATTGCCTAGTAACACCAATTGCATGATGTTCTGCTGTCACCACCAGGCGAAGACTGGAAGTAAGAAAGAGAAACGTGAAACTTCAACCTTAGAACTGGATGTATTAAAATGAGTCCCTCAGCACAACAGAGACAAGAGCTGTCAAAATCTGTATGTTGTGAGTTCTTAACATCAGAGTATAGGACATTTAGCAGAGCATACCACCGCACTAACTAAAATTGGGGACATTTTAAGAGTAGTTTTTAAATATCACTTATTAAACTATTCCAGAGCAAACTCTAGGAGAAAACATTCATGCTACAGCATTTGGGATCATTAACAAGTTCATTTTTCTTAGACCCATTACTCCACTGCAATGATAAAAGAAGGAATTCTAATCATGCAACGTGTAGAGTAGCAGAAAGACAGTTATCTTTCACTTTCTCCTACAGATTGTCCTAGACACCCATTGAAAGAAAATAGTAAGTATAAAACTGTGCTGTTGATATTTCCTCCTGCTTATTGGGAGGTAGCATTAGGGTTCTGCCAGGTGGACTAGCAGAGTAAAGTCCAAAAAAAGACCTAGCTAGTTCCTTTGGAAGAATATATTCCCCACAAAAATCATGACACGATTTCATACACTGTAAAGACAAAGTAGTAGAAAACGTTGACCAATGAAATACAAAAAGTTTTCTTTATAAATTTCTTCTTTCAGTTCATAATAAACAAACTTCAAGACTTTGAAATTCTGGAGTAAGGGTGATATGCCTTCTTTGTGAGGTGCAAACAAAGGGTTCATAAATAATCTCTAAAGGATGATAGAAAAATCTGGAGGGGCAAGGCCTCCTTGTAACATTAAAATGAAGAGGATCAAAGGGTTCTTTCATTGTAAGCATTGATTCACTGCAACCAGCTCATACCAGCTCACAAGAGTGAACTAGCAGATATGCAGAAATTTTGTGAACAGATATTAAACTAAGTCATTTTTACATATTAAAGTACATACACACAATTAAATCAGATCCAAACAAATACAATGAATACTTAAAAATCATCATTTCCTAGTAATTTCAGTTTTACAATTATCCAAGCTCCGAAGTTATTTTCTTTTGTTGTGTGCATATGGAGGAACTATTACTCAATGGTGAGTTACTGTGCATCTCTTCCCCTAACTCTGTGTTCAGTGACCTCATGTTTACAGCTTGAAATCCTCCATGATGAGAGTATTTACACCAGAAAACAGCAAATACTACAAATCAAGACTACTTTTTCCCTGGAAAGCTGATTGTTAAATGTTTATCATCAATGCCACTGAAAGACACATATATTTCTCTTTTTTTATCATGACTGCCCAAGAAAGAGAAAGAAAATTATAATTAATTTAAATAGCTAAATTATTTAAATTCATTAAAGCCACATACCAGGTTATACCAATTCATGAGAGAATATGCCATTTTGTAACACAATTTAATTAAACACTGTTTAACTGATGTCCACTTTTAACTTACTTACTTAAAATGTTTTGTTTAAGGTGATGTTAATTACAGCATTGTGTATGTTTTAGGAACTGATATTCATTTCTTTAAATATAAGTACAGTGTTTTTAACAGTTCAATTAAAGCAAAGTTGAACTGTAAAAAGCTGAAAAAGGTAAATAACCTTTTCATTGAAATTGTTAACATTCAGAATAGTCATTTTTAGAAAAGGGAAAAGCTTCAAATGTTATATTTCACTTCACTCTCATCAGGAAATCAGAAGAAAAGAGTTTAATTGTTAATTTGTCCTTACGGGAAAGTACAAGCAACAGCTATGAAAAAACAACACGAAACATGATGCAAAATAAAATTGGTTCAAATGGATCTTGATGCAATGTCTAGACTCCAAAGAGACCAAAATCACTCCACAGATAACCTTAAACATAACAACAGATCTCCACTATACTGTAACAACGGCAACAACAACAGAAACATATTGTGTTACTTGAAAGCAAACAGTAATAATGTGGGATCTTCTCAATTGGACTCAATAATTCTATCCTTGGAATTTATATAAAACAATGAGATAAAACTGTGTTCCAAAAGCTAAGGCAAAGAGTCCCTAGAGGGTTTATAAAAGGAATATAAATGCCCCAATATGGGACACTTACAGAAATCACAAAATATTTACTTCAGCAAAAAGAGAAGCCTGTTTTCATAACCATTCGCAGCTCTAGTAGGCAGAGAACATCATTATCTGAGTTCATATGAGGCAGAAAAAGAAAATAATGAGCAAGCACAAGCAATCCAATGGCTTTTTTTTCCTGCAAAAGAAGGAAAAAATGATGATTTTTAATGACCTTTCATATCCCAGTAGGAACTCAAAAACATTGCTGAGGAGCTATGCTAAGAGGGAATAAATCACAGATGGCCTTTTCCACAAATGAATTTTCATGTGAAGGACCATGGGTTTTTCAATTAGGACTCTTAAAGGGAGCTGAAGATTGCGACATCCTGATACTGAGAGAGAAACTACTGCAAAGATCAGCACAAAATGGAGTTGCACATAAAAAGATAACGTGATGACAATCAAACTGAGAATTTCTGGCAGTTACTCAGACTCTACTAAGGAGAATTCAATGCATGAGAACCTAAGCAAATGCCAATGGGAGAAAAGAATAAAAGAAACTTGAATCATTTTGGACAGAATGAACAATCAGAAGGGAAAACAGAACATGTTAAGTAAAGCCAAAAACAGACTACATCCTCTAGGGACAACAAACAAGGCTTGAGACTGACTTGGGCTGTTGCATGAGGTATTTTATGAAAAATTGATTGAGTATATGATGGAATAAAATAAATTATACAAAAGTTATTATGAAGATGTTTAAGGAAACCTAAGGATTTTATTTGGCTGATTTTTAAATTTGCTTTACTAACCCTTTAACAAAAATAAAAATCTATTTAAAATAGTGGAATTACCTTAACTTATAATAATGACAATAATATCTTAGAAATCAGCAAAGAATAATAATTCAATGAAAAAGGTCTAGCAATATTAGCATTTTTGGCTTAAACTCACAGGGATGCTAGTCCATGTTTAAGCACAAAATGGAGACATAAAACCAGAGCATCCAGGAGTTACTTGAGAATGAGAAAAATCAATGGTCAACAAGGGTGAATGTTTATGTTCACCAACCAGCATACCACCTTGGAAAGCAAGGTAACATGAAGCAGGTCACTTAGAGTCACAATAGGGGATCTCCAGGAATGTTCTCTCCATTGGGATCGTATCAGGCTGACCAGATGCTCACAGGAGTAGCTATTTCAAGGGCAGGAGTACCATTTCAAGGGCAGGTCAGGATCTTCCCTCTGGGCTGCTGCTGCTGACTAGCGCCTCTCCTTGACTAGAACATTCTTTCTTTAGATTGCCACCTTCCTTATGTCTTGCAGAACACAGGAAGTCATGCTCTCTCTAGAAAAATTTCCTATCTATTCTGAATTATTAAATGTTTATTTCATAGTTTAAGTTTCAGAAAGCAACCTTGTTTTTAAGTTCCTTGGGTGATGTGTGAGGGGTGGAAAATGCACTGTTGCTCCAGTGAAATATATGAGGTTTTTTATTGAGAGCCAAGTTGGACTATAAATATAGTATGTCTGAGAAGAGAGCGTCTCAATCACTGTTGGACCTGGGTGATGGTATATTATGGGGGTTTGTTAAGATGTTTACACTAAAAAAAATTTTAAATAGAAATACCTGGCAGTCATATTAAAAAATTGATGGTTATCTATAGTTTTATAATGAGCTGCTGAGGATATAAACATACCAATGAGTTCATTCATCCATTTGATAAATAATAAAGCATCTTTTATATGCCAGCTCCTGTTCTGAACATCAAAATAAACAAAGTAGACTGCCTATGTGAACTTAGCCAACCCAGCAGTGGGAAAATGTTAATGGTGACTTTAACATTTAATGTTAACTAAAAAATCAGTGAAATAAGCCAGAAGGAAAAAGAAAAGTATCAAATGATTTCACTTATAGGAGGAATATAGGGGACCCAAATAATGGAGCGGGGGAAAAACACAATAATAATAAAAAACAAAAACAAATTATAAAAAAAAAACAACACCCCCCCCCCAAATTAGCAGGTAACTATAAATCAGAGACATTCTGCTAGGGAGGGGGAGGCAGAGGGCTCAAAACAGAGAAGAGCACAGGGGACTGTGGTGATGGTTCACGGGTGAATTGGGAGCAATCTGAGAGGAGAAAGCATGCATTGTATAAAACTGAACAATGATGTAAAATACACATACACACATATTTAAAAAATTTTCAAGATTGAAGTGAAATATTTTTTAAGGTGTTAAACACATGCTCCTTTTTCTTAAAACCAATGATTTAAAGCTAAGAGTGTGCGTCTCGAGTCAGAGGACTTATTTTTAATTCCAGGCTCACTAGCTGCTGAATGGATAGTGATCAACTTCTTGAAATCTCAGTTTCCTGACCCATAAAATAGGAATAGTACCAATACCTATCTCTTAGAGGACTGCGAAGAAGTAAATAAAATTACCCACGTAAAGTGATTACCAAGGAATCCAAAAGATAGTAAACTTTAAATAAATGTCAATTTATAATGAAAATGATGGTTTAGAGAAGTTCAGGTGTTAACTTCCTAGAAACAAAAAGATCGAAAGAGGATCTTTTAAATACTGGGTGGCAAAAGATATGTGGAATATAGAGAAACCAAACAAAGTATCAAGAAGAAGATAAAATTTGCAAGTGGCTCACAGGTCTGAAGGTACAAGGGAAGAGGAGGGAGGGGTTCAGGACCAGAAGGTGGAGCACAGGACCTGGGAGCCTGGGAGGAGAGGATCTTTGGAGATCCTTTTTCTAGTTTATACTCCTATATTATTCAAAATCTGACAACTGAACATGAATAACTGGTATAAACATCACAAATAGGACCAATTAATGAACAACTTTAATCTAGAAAACTAGCTGAGTTATTCCTGAATCCACTTCAGGAACAAGTAAGAAAATGGGATGCAAGATGAGAACACTGCTGATTTTCTTCTCCGTGATTCACAGTGCTTAGGAATTCAAGTCTGACTGCTACTTGGGACACCATCTCTCTGGTAACAAAAACAAATAAGGTAACAAAGCCTCAATAATAATTGCCAGCACTCAAAACCAACCTAATTACAAAGACACTGACATCTGCCATAAAGTCATAAGAGCTACATGATTTTCCACATTTAATCATCACCTCAACTTCACCCCTCACCCGTGCCCATTCATCTTTTTGAAAACACAGCTTGATTCTTAATGCTGCTGCTGTATAAAGAAATAATGAGCTCTGTTAGTGCACCTGAAAATACACCATCAGCATAGAGAAGGAGCACTCAGTTCATAGCACTTCAGTGGAAATGTCAGGACCACCCTGAAGTATTTAAGTCCTGTAAATGCCAAGAAAGGAGAGGAGCTAAACAATTAAGGTAATGGATGACAGTGAGCACAGAAAAAACTAAGCTGATTATCACAGAAAAATCAACACTGCCCCTCTTGTGCCATAAAAAGTATTTTCAAAGGTTTACGCTCAAGGTTTTGGTTACCTAAAATTAGCTCAGACTTCAAAACATCCTCAGGACAACGAAAATTTTATGGGGAAAGAACTCAATGGTCTCTTATTTCTCAATCTTTCTAGGGGAAAATTTCTCAGGAAATGTTGGCCTTAAAAGCACATTCATTTTATAAAAATAATTTTTAAAATTAATTTGTATTTTTTTAAGGTTTATTTATTTATGAACACAAGAGCTGGGGTATAGGCCAGAGTCACGGGAGGTAGGTGAGAGGATTCACCAGAGACAGAGTGGGGAGCAGAACAGGTAGATCAACTGAAGTACACTGCTGAGAGGAGCAGCAGGCGAGGCAGGAGAGGTCTGCTGTGCCATGTATGTCCCCTCCCCTGGCCAGAGATCTAACTTGCACTGCTATGCAGTGGATGCTTCACAGTGTGGCGCTCAACCTGCTGCGCCACTAGGGAGGCGCTAATTTGTACTTTTTTTTATTAGAGTTGGTACTTGACTTAAGGGTATGTTCAAATGTATGTGCCCGCACCACACCCACCAACCAATGATCTATAATCCCTCACCATACTTTATTGGACCCTAGTCTCACTTTGCTCCCCACTCCCTAACCCACACCCTCTCTGGTAGCCTCATTTGTGCAATCAGATTTCTAGTTTGCATTGGTTTCATTTTTTCTACTTCTTTATCTTGAGAAAAGCATATTCTTGAACCTTGATAGCACTTGGGTGGTAGCACTTGAGTGAGCTTCATTTACCCAATTGTTCTGAGTAGACTTTAGTACATAGACTAAAACATGTTTAATAAATGTTTGTAGAAATATCAGTACAAGTTTTCTGGCTAGGGAGAAAGTGAATGTAACTGCTGGTCTAACTGCTATTCTATTTTATATTGATTTCCTGTTTCTACAGGAGAAAGAGCAAAAGGGCCAACTAGGGTGGGAATATAGATAGGATCACTCTCTATAGAAAAGTCTTGAGGTCTTTCAAAATATTAAAAATAGATCTACCATAAGATCCAACAATTTTTCTCCTAGGCATCTGGCCAAATAGTGCAAAAACACTACTAACCAGAAGAAATATATACACTTCTATGTTTCACTGCAAGACTGTTTACAATAGCCAAGTTATAGAAACAATCTAATTGCCCAAGGACAGAGAAGTGTATCAGAAAAATGTGGTATATATACACAATGTGTGTGTGTATATATATATACAATGGAATACTACTCAGCTACAAAAAAGAAAAAGTGGATTCTTGCCATTTGTGACAACAAGGATAGAACTGGAGGAATGCTAAATGAAATAAGTCAGAAGAAATACAAATGCCGGATGGTTTCATTTATATGTGGAATAGAGAGGAAACAAAACAGAGTCAAAGAAAACCAAATCATTAACTGTCCCTAGAAAATTAACCATGGAGTTGAGGCTACAAGAAGGGGAGGGGGAAATATAATGGGAAGGGAAACATAATGGATGATGGCTGAGGACTGTGGATGCCTTGGGTGGATGTGGTGTGAGGACATGCACCTGAGGAGGTGAGATCCTATGCCTCTGGACCACATACAATGTTGTAAATCAGTGTTAGCTCAATAATAAAAAAGTAATAATAATAAAGGGTCAGATATATGGACATAATAGGGAGGCCTATGCTCCACAACCTAGTAGGAACTTCATTTGGATCATACTGTGTCTTAGATCATCTCCCAGGAAACTGAAATGATTTGGGGCCAGAGAGGAGGAGAAGGATAGCAATAAATATCCATTTAAAGAATTTTGCATGACTGGGCCTCCTTGGTGGTACAAGGGATTAAGTCACAGCACTATGAAGAATCTGCAGCCACTGCAGCCTGAGTTCAATCCCTGAGCAGGGAGGGGACCCACATGGCGCAGCAGCCCTCTCCTACCTCGCCCGCTGCTCCCCTCAGCGGTGTATTTCAGTCCATTTGCCTGTTCTGTTCCCCACTCTGTCTCTGGTAAATCCTCTTACCCCCAGCACTTCTGGCCTGTACCCCAGTTATTGTATGCATAAATAAATAAAGCTTTAAAAAATTATAATTCACATGACTATTACATTGGAACTTATGACTTCAAAATACATCAGTGTCTGGTATAAATTTGATGAAATTTAGTGACTCAGTTTTTGTGCTCCTTTCGCTCTTGTGAATTTTTGCAAATACAAGATAAAGTGACAATGGTATAATACACCCTGGTATTTAGGGGGTATCTTGTAGACTGATTTGTGAGGGGTCCCATCATGTGATTTCATTGGATGCTTGTATATAAGTAGAAGCAAGAGGCTCTCACCAACACATTAAGCCACAGTATTTCCAAGCTGTCAAATTACCGGGCAGAGAACTCAGGAATGGAACTTCCAATATCAAGATTTCATCCAGCTACTGTTATAGATATTGGAAGATATGAGTTAATCTAAAGTAGTTAATATAAATAAAACAGGATGGCATAATTTTTTTGTTTGAAGAGCTTCCACCCTAAAAAGAAAGATTTAATTTGTATGGTTTCATAGGATAGGAAAGATGACAGCTTTTGTCTCAAAAATTAGGCAAAAATAGTTTCCTCCATCTGACAGGTATTTGAAAAGAAGCTGGTGATCACTTTAAAAATAGTAAGCAAACGCTATCTGTTGATAAAGAAAGATCCTATTTAATCTCCAGTTAAGATGCTATCATCTGGTTTTATTTTAAAGATGATTTTAGTACTAAGTGTCCATTAGATATAGCGCTCTTAAAGTAAATAACATATTGTGAAAGACATTCTTAAAAAATGCACTTATGAAGTATATTTGGATTTAAGTTGCATTATGAAACTCAGATTAAGTTCTAGCATTGATTGAAAGAGTAACTTTTTTTATTGTTATTATTAATTATATTTGACATTGTTTGTATTCCCCAGGGAGTACCCACCACCATTCCATCCATGCACCATCACCTCAGTCCCTTGTGCTCTTTCTGCCCTCATCCACGTCTTTGCCTTCCCCTCCTTCCACTCCCCCCAATGGTCCCTTTGGTTTATCTTGGCTTTTTGGTCTTGTTGAGTTTTTTGTTTGCTTTTGGTTATAATTGCCCAATTCCTTGAGCTTATTCTTTGTTGTTG
>JAGFMF010011395.1:9547575-9587754 GCA_019455555.1 Galemys pyrenaicus | reverse complement strand
CTCATTTCTGATTGCTGAATAATATTCCATTGCGTATATGTACCACATCTTCTTGATCCAGTCTTCTACTTTTGGGCATTTGGGGTGTTTCCAGGTCTTACCAATTACAAATAGTGCTGCAATAAACATAGGAGTACAGGTGCTCTTTGGATCAGTGTTTTTGTGTCCTTTGGGTAGATCCCTAGGAGTGGGATTGCCGGATCATGTGGTAGTTCCATTTCTAGTAGACTGAGGAACCTCCATACGGTCTTCCATAATGGTTGGATTAGACTGCATTCCCACCAGCAGTGTACCAGGGTTCCTTTTTCTCCACATCCTCACCAGCATTTGTTGTTGTGGTTTTTTTAATGTGTGCCATTCTTACTGGTGTAAGGTGGTACCTCATTATGGTCTTGATTTGCATTTCCCTGATTATGAGGGATGCTGAGTATTTTCCCATGTGCCTGTTGTCCATGTGTATGTCCTCTGGGAGAAGTGTCTTTTAAGTTCTTCTGCCCATTTTTTGGTTGGGTTTTTTACTTTATTTTTCTTGAGTCTTATGAGTTCTTTGTATATCTTTGTGATCAGACCCTTGTCTGTTGTGTGGAGCACAAAGATTTTTTCCCATTCAGTGGGGTTTCTTTTTGTTCTGTTTAATGTTTTCTTTGCTGTACAGAAGCTTTTTATCTTGATGTAGTCCCACCTGTTTATCTTCTCTCTCATTTTTATTGCTTTGGGGATTGAAAGAGTAACTATTGATTTAGAAGCTGTTGTTCTTCCATCCTATTTTCTTAAATTTCTTCAAAACCTATTTTCCTTCCCCATTATTCAGGCAACTGATAGAACTTTAAGTATTGATTAATAATAATAACACCTACATACTCCATATAGTGCACTATACAAACTACTTCCATATACAATATCTTATACAATCCTTTTAAAAATCTTATGAGTTAATAAAAGAATTTTTTATAGCAGAAGAGGCACTGAAATTTTTTATAGCAGAAGAGTAGTTTACACTACTATGGTGTAAACCAAAGGCATGGATTATAAGGATCACATAGTACAGGAGACAAGATCTATAAGATACACACACACACACACACACACACTGAAGTCTTGCAAGTGGTATAAACAAAGTAAAGTGCACTGTGTGTGTGGGTGTGTGATTTACATATAAATACCTATCAAACCTAGAAAACAAAAAAGAAGCTTGTTTGATTTGGCCTAGAATCAACAGGAAAGGAAAAAAAACCTAAGAGTTCATTACTGTGAGTTTATATCATGTGGGTTTGGTTTTTAAGATTTATACTTGGCTCATGAGAAAACTCCATGATGAGAAACTAGCATTATAAATATGCAGAGAAAAATAACTATAAATAAAACTCCCACTAAAGAGTGCATAATTCAAAATTACAAAATACACAAGGAAAGAATCCACCATATTAACAGATATAATAAATAGGAGAATGAGTTTTCTGAGAACTACCAGTCATAGAATTATTGGATACCACAGCAAACGCAAGGTTGGCTCCATGCATAGAATGTCTCCTAGCATTCAGAACTCTCCCCCAGTGTGGGTGTAAAGTGTAGCTTGCTTCTAAACAAAAAAATATAGCAATGGTGATGAGATTTGTCTGATTATGTGTGCATGATTACATCATACAATGCAGTAATTCCCATTTTGAAAAGAAATACTCTCCCTTGCTGATTTTGGAGAAGCAATGCCATGTTATAAGCGGCCACCTAGAGAGGGACACATGACACAGAACTAAGGGTCTTCTAGCGTCCAACTGAGTCCCTCAATCTGGAAGCCTGAAAAGAACTAAATGCTGTTAATAATGTGCACACTGAAGCAGACAGTTGCCCAGTGGAGAAAACAGCCTTGGTCTGAAATCTACAGCCTATAGAGGATCCAGAAATGCTTTACCTATTCTCTGAATTCACACTAATGATGAGATATTAATGTATGTTGTTTTAAGTCAAAAGGTATAAATTGTTATGCAAGGATAAGTAACTAATATAGCTGTAGACTATACTATACGTTAAAATTCTTAAAGATGAAAAAGAAGAAAAAATATGAAGAAAAAAATGAGACACAAAAAACATCCAGGAAGACTTGAAAACACATATAGCAGGCCTAACAATAAAATAACATATTTTTAAAAATGGTTAGACACAATTAGTGGTTTAAACAGCAAACTGGAAATCTGAATGATAATATCAACTGGAAAATGGATCAAAGGAAATGAATCTATTTCAATAGACCACACACAACATATATAGAGGAAAGTGGAAAAATCTGAGATATTAAGAGAGATTTTAAGAGAATAGAATTTCAATAGATAGAATATCAACAGGATTAAAAAGTATCAACACTGACTAGACAAGGAATCCATAACGATAGAATATAGAAAGTGAAGAACTAGAAACTGACAGAAATAATGACTGTCGCATTTCCAGTATTGATGAAAGACATCAATGTAAAGATGATTCCTCAAGTTACAGGGATAAGTCAGACCTGAGACATTTGTAGTAAATAGAGGAGGTGAAATACATAAAATCAGAATCAAAGAGAAAGTCATAATTGCAAACAATGGCAAGGTCCACCGTCCTTCAAAGGAGCGATAGCAGAATCTTCCAAATAGTACAGAAACCTAAAGACAGTGCTGAGAAAAAGGGAGCAACATAGAATTCTATGTTCAACTAAATTATTGATGAGGAAATAAGATAGACATTTTCAGATAAATAAAACTGATTTTTAATAGCAATTCCTAATAAAAAACTTACTAAAAGATATTCTTCAGAAATCAAACCCAAAGGAAGGAATGTGATGCAAAAAATGTGATGCAATGGTAAGCAAGAAAATTGTGTGTGAATGACTCTACAGGAGCATCAAGAGTATAAGATAAGAAGAAGAACGGGGGCCCGCCCTGGTGGCGCAGTGGGTTAAGCAACGCACTATGAAGCAAACTGCAGCCACTGCAGCACGAGTTCGATCCCTGCCGCTGGCCAGGAGGGTGACCCACATGGCGTGGCAGACCTCTCCTGCCTCGTCCACTGCTCCCCTCGGCAGTGTGTTTCTGTCAATCTGCCTGTTCTGTGTCCTGCTCTGTCTGGTGGATTCTCTCACCACCCCCACATCTCTGGCCTGTACCCCAGTGCTTGTATGCATAAATAAATAAATCTTTAAAAAAAAAAAAAAGAAGAAGAACGGCCACTTGGAGGATATAAAACAAATTTAAAATACCATAGAAAAAGATATGCAAATGAGCAAGGTAGAATGAAAGCGAAAGCATTCTAAGATTCCTGAATTGCTTGAGAGAAGGATAAAGATGACAAGTTGTAGACTTTGTCAATTTCAGTATGCATGTTATAACTATAAGGATGAAAATTGAATAAGAACATGTAACTTCCAAATCATTAAAAGGAAATAAAAAGTAAAAATTATTACTAGTCACATTTTACAGAACATGAAACTGAGGCTTACTAAAGTGACAAGTTCACCCAGTTAATGGCTGGGCACAGTGACTCACCTTCATGTCTTCCAACCCTGAGTTTTATATTAGAAAGCCTCCGATAAATAATGCATCAAATAACAATGTGTTACTCTGATGTTCAATTTTCTAAGGCAAAAATCTCACACTGCTTCAAGTATATATTCAATAGCATTTTGTGGTAAAAGTGCTGCAGATTTACCTAGCAATTCTCTCATACTTCTTTCTATTCCATTCCAACTGACCCTCTTCATTCTTTAATTCCTATATTCTCCAAACAGTCTTTCTTCTGGGCTCTAAGTTTTACTGTTATTTATTATTTCTCCTTCCCATTCCCTTCTCTCAAAAATTTTTCTGTGGGTATGTATGTACATAGATGTAAAAATGTATAATTTTTATGTATCAAACATGCTTATTATTTTTTAATCTTAATATGGTAAACCCTAGATCCATGGTTTTTGTTAAGGTATTTGTAAGATAGTATTTGTAAACTTCCATAAAAATGAAAGAAGCTACAAAAGACAGTGATACTCAAATCTGTATTCTATTATAGTGTCCCATCATTGCAGCAAGTATGCAATGTCAAAAAGGCTGTGGCAGGATTCTAGGCTCCAAATCTTAGCAAGCTCTTGCTAGCTTCAAAGACTTTATACCTCTTTACTGTCGTGGTGATTCCCTTTCCTGTAATCAAGATTATTTCAGATATATTCTAATTGTACTATTTTATCTTGAATTCACATAGTAAAATCTTCAAGATGTGCCAAGACTGTAGTTCAAACTCTTGGACGACAACTAGTCACATTAAATCACTATCACTACTCCCCTCAGCCCACATAACCCCAAGTCTGCCTACACATATTTCTGCAACGCTTCATGAGACAATAAAACTTTAAGGTATACAATTTGCCTACTAGCAAACAGAAAACCTCATAAGTCTCTTAAAATCAACTTGGTCTACATCTAACTTGGCAATGAGTAAGAAGAACATAGACTCAAATTTATAGTCATTTTAATAGAATGCCATCTGATTCTATTTTGCCACCGGCAGTGTCCAAAGATCTATTTTGTAAATGTACCCTTGAAGAAAATTATATAGCATTTTGAGTATGAAGAAATGAATGGCTGGGCCTCCCTGGTAGCACAAGGGGTTGAGCACCACACTGTGGGGTTTCCACAACCACTGCAGCATGAGTTGGATCCCTAACCAAGGAGGGGACCCACATGGCACAGCAGACCTCTCCTGCCTCGCCCACTGCTCCCCTCAGTAATGTGTTTCAGTCAATCTGCCTGTTCTGCTCCCCACTCTGTCTCTGGTGAATCCTCTCACCTCCACCATGCCTCTGGCCTGTACCCTAGCTCTTGTATGCATAAATAAATATCATTTTAAAAAAAGAAATGAATGACATTTTACACTGTGAAACAAACTGATAGGATTATATTAGAGATAATGCTTACATCTGGAAATACCAAAATCTTGGATAAATACAAATTAACTTAGATAACTGCTCCCCCAATCAAAAACTAATTTATAGATTAAAAAAATAAGTCAAAACTATCACTTGATTTGCTCCTTTCTTTTCTCCCTTGTTACTCCCCCAATTCTGCTTTGATTTTCCAAAAGAGAAACGAGGGAAGGAAAGAAAAAAAAAACTTTCAGACCTGGGTAATCCCCAAACAGTGTATTCCATCTCAGAATAGCCAAAACTTGCATCTTATTTCACAATCATTTATAGCCAGTTGAGTAATAACATTACTAAGAATTAATAAATCTACCAAGCTCAAATATAACTTCCACTCTTTTACAAGTGCATGGAAATACAGTATAGTGATAACATGGAAAAAAACTCACTTAACTGAACAGCTGAAGGTTTTTAGAGGAGCATGCTTTGTAGTAGTAAAAACATAATAAAAAATAACAGATAGTACTTTAGTAGATGGGGGCAATAGGTTAGGGGAGGAGGATGAGTAGAGAATTATAGGTAAAGAATTAACAAGCAGAAGAGCCAACTGTGTGGTCTCAGAAAGCGGTACAGACAAATTAGGGTTATAATTTCATCAGAGCCCGATCTGGACAAGGCAGGAACTGAAGTTCTTATTCTGGTGGTAAAAAGTACAAAGCCGTCGGCTGATTTATAAAGCCTATTTATTAATGTCAGAGTCAGTGTGGTAGAACTAACGACCAACATCCACAGCAGTCCTCTCTGATGTGCTGAATAAGATTATAATAAGGCCACGAATCATATGACAAAGTCAATCTCCTTAGCATTGTTCTGGAGCTTTCCAGATTATAAGAACCACTTTAGTGGTCACAATTACAGAAGTGATTAGCAATGCTCTAGGCTTGAAGACCTCTCTCCTTAAAAGATCAGAAGATCTTAAGAATGAGAAATAGAAAAGATAAGTCAGTCTGAGTCAAATTCTATTTCCTTTCCTTCACACCCCACTTCCAAAAGAGGCCACACATTGTCTTCCTTTTTAGAAAATCCTATTTTCCCTTCTCACTCCCCTCCCCAACAATTCGCCTCGGGGTGATCCTAAGATGCTCTTTTCTCTACTTGTAAGTATCTGTCTTATAAGTTGTGTAGCCCAGAATGAACGTTCAGCTGATGGCGCCTACACCACATGGGCAGTCAACATCACTCCCTGCCCCTAAGACTGGTCCACAGCCTGAGTATGCCCCTCAGTCAATTTTTGCAGAAAGCTCAGGAAACGGCTCTGGTCAGTGCCTCTGCTACTGATCGGTTAGTTTGGTGACTCATTACAAGTCCTCTCTTGGGGTTCTCTTTTAAATTACTCACCATCAAATGCAAAAGGCATAAAGTAGGGGGGAAATGGGATGTCTTTTATTGGGAGATCAAGTAATTGGCGGCATAAAGAAAATAAAGCAAACCAAATAGATAACCAAATAATAGTAAAACTGAGAACACACAAATCAGATGATAAAACTGACGTTGACTTTTAAATAATGTAATCCCATGGCAACAATTTAATTGCTGCCTTTTTGCCTGCACTCCCAGATTTCTCTTATTTGGATCTGGACACAACTTTTCTTTTTCTCTGTGTACTTAAGAGTTTCACATTGAACCTACATTATTTACTGCTTACTTGGGCTTGCTTGCATACTTTAAAAGGGTGAAGTGTCTCTTGGTAGAAAAGCTGATGATAAGCCTGTAGGTCAAACCAAAAGTACACACTGTTCTTCCACAACTGCAGATGGAAAAGTACATAAGTTATTACCATCCGATTATTAAAGTCTTACAAAGATCTAATTTCAAATGTAAATGATTGTTTCGTTCCTTGATGTTACCATAAATCAGGTTCATTTTTAGTCTTAATTTTCTATCACAAACTGGCAACATACAAAATATTTGTTAGTATGGTCACTAGATATTAAATTTTTGCATGCATGTCTTTCACATAATTGGTCATTACAACAGTAAATGTTTTAGTTAAGGATTAAAAATATATTACTGGCATCAAACAAAAATCTGGAGATATTTTGACATGTATAGGCAAATATACATCATAACAGAACCAAACACAACTCTAACAATTGAATTAACTAAATACTTTTCATTTGAACAAAATTAAGACTTGTGATAAAATTTTAAAAGAGCAAATTTTCTATACCCATTGTAACTGGTAATTGTTAGAATTAACAATATAAAGGAAAGGATTGAGAGAAATCAACTCTGAATTGAAAAATATATTAAACTTGAAAAAATTACATGAAATTAAACTGTTGCTAATAATGCAGGTCAATCCTTGTCTAAGTTTTATTTTTCTTTGTAATTTTTGGACAGTAAACCAAAGAAAATAATAATTGAGATAACACTAAATAATTAGTAATTGTTTAATTATGTATAATAATACAAAGTCTTTAGTATGAAATTTTTTACCAGAGGAAATGGGAGTTTTAAGAGGAAATATAATTATTTCAGCATTGAATTGTTTTAACTTATTTTAAAGTAAGTAAAAGTACCAAAATGAATTTAAAACATTTTCTACCTTGTTCCCTGAATGCTCGCAGAATTTAGTAAAGAAAAATCCAGCTCTATTTTCTACATACAAAGACTGCAGCAAATTTTCCATGTCAAATCCTCCCAAGGCACCATCTACCATGGTTTTAACCTAGATAAGGAAACAAAAGTCCATTATCCACCCAAAAACATTGTAATTTTTTATGGCACAACAAAAGAGTTTCATAAATTCTGCCAGCCTGTCATTTTCCCACCAGATTACTTTTTTTTATTAAAATATTTTAAAATTTACATATACTTGCCATTAATTGTAATCCCCATGTATTCCCCATCACCATCTTACCAGTGCCAGATTACTTTATTTTTATGCCACATACGTAATTAGTGTAGTATGTTTGCATCTGACTGTCACATAAGATTCATAGATGGAGTCAACTATAGCAGCAGAGTTCATTCTAATATAAAACAATCTGATTTCAAATTAATGTTTAAGTCATTTCCCAACCTCAATTATTTTCACGTTTCAGGAACAGTGATACCATTTCAGGAATTTTCCAATTCTCTGTTGGTGGCCTCTTTCCTACATACTTACTGTTATTTTAGCCTTGATGTGCTGCTATTATAGATACAAGAGATTTATTAAAAGCAGTATCTTCAAGGCCTCTCAGTGCTGCTCATTAAATGTCCTTAGGGGATCCCTCTTTGGACAGCCTCATACCCTCCAGGTCATGGCTTTTTGAGTGTAAATGGCAGCATTAAGTTCTCATAAAACCGCTATCTCGGGGCTTTGCTGCCAACAGTGCTGGCAACTCTAATACTGTTCTTGAAACACAGAAGATGAGCTATTTCTCTCAGCACACATGGAACTCCAGAATAGAAAAGGTTGTCTCCTATTCACATGAACTCTTTGCTATTTATTTTGTAGAACTCAGCCTTCTTTATAATCTTAAGATACTATGAATAATTTAAATAGTTTTTCTTCTCTCTTTGTGATAAGGTCTCTCTCCTCTCTATTCTGGGAATAAACAAATTCTGAGGTGAAAATTTAATATTTTTATGATGTCTAACCAATGGCACACCAAAACTACAAAAAATATCATTTTAGAAGGAAAAGGTTCCTAATGAGAAGAACAGGACAAATGCTGGCTTACAATAAGATAAATAGCTGTGTGTGTTCAGACTATATTTGGACTATCAAGGTTCCTAACTAAAGTATAATCCTTAAGTAAAGAATATTTGGTATATCACACAATGAAATACTAACTACTAAGTTATTTAAAAGAGAAAGATGAAACACTGCCATTGCATCAACATACATGGACCTAGAGGATATCAAGCTTAGTGAAATAAATTAGATGGAGAAAAACAAACACTTTATGATTTCAAACAAATTTGATACATAAACCAAACAAATGAGCTATCTAAAATATACTTTCAGATCATAAGACTAAGTAGTGGTTACCAAAGAGAAGAAGAAATAGGGTCAGTAAATCAAGTAAATGGAGTCAATTGTATAGTGAAGAGTTTGGATTTTTAATGATAAACTTAATCTGTAGTAGGTACAGATATTGATTTATAATGATGTGTATCTGATGTTTATATATTTTTATAATGCAATGCTACTTCATTTTTTAAAAAAAGAATAGCCCTTAGAAAATGTGAAATTTTCATTTAAAATTGGTTATTAGGGCCTCCCTGGTGGCGCAGTGGGTTAAGCAACACACTATGAAGCAAACCGCAGCCACTACAGCACAGGTTCGATCCCTGCTGCCAGCCAGGGAGGGGACCCACATGGTGCAGCAGACCTCTCCTGCTGTGCCCGCTGCTCCCCTCAGCAGTGTACTTCTGTTGATCTGCCTGTTCTGCTCCCTGCTCTGTCTTTGATGAATCCTCTCAGCCCCTACACCTCTGGCCTGTACCCCAGCTCTTGTATGCATAAATAAATAAATCTTTAAAAAAAAATTGGTTATTAAACCCACATTATCAAAGTAGATACACTCTGGGAAAAAAAACCCTGCCTTTTAAAAATTTTAAGTGTCCAAAATGTAACATCAAATTTTATTTATAATCATGTATCAAAAATTAATACATACACTAATGGGTCTTATTTTGTGTCTAAGGTATTATACCAAAACCAGAACACAGCTGTTTTTGAAAATAGTAATCCAAGGAGTATATAATAATATGGTATTACAAAAGGACATAGAAAAGATAATTTTTTTAAATCACAAAATCATTGTTTAACAAGGAAAAAATATATTATGGAAAATCTGAAAGTTCTCTAAAATCAAGGGACATTGATCATTTCAATAAGGAATCAGATTAATCAATTCAAAATACTTACCATGGTTTCTTCTGTATAAGTATATCTTCTATCCAATTGGGGCTTCAGACATTCAGATATATCAGTAAAAGATGTTAAGCGAATAACTTGATTAGTTTCTGCCAAGTTTTTTGACCTAAATTAGAGATGAGAACTTATTGATAAACAAATATTTTAAGGGAGCAGATTCAAGAGGGCAATAGGAAAAGTCTGAACTTACCTCCTCCTCTCAAGTACACAACAAATGTACAACTAATTATGACTTACTTTACTTAGAGGTAGATATGAAAACCATATGAGTAGAGCTTTTATAATAAAGGCTAAGAAAGCAGCATAGACCATACATCTGAGAAAGGACTGATATCAAAGATATACACAGACTCATAAAATTCTACAAAAACAAACAATCCAATCAAAAAAAGAACAAAACAGACACTTCTCCAAAGAAGACATCCACAAGGTCAATAGGCACATGAGAAAAAGGTTCACAATCACTTTTTATTAGAGAAATGCAAATCAAGACCACAATGAAATACCATCTCACACCTATGTGAGAGTGGCCTATATCATAAAGACCAGAAACAACAAGTGCTGGTGAGGCTGTGGACAAAAGGGAACCCTTCTACACTGCTGATGGGAATACAAACAGGTCTAGCCCTTAGGGAAAGCAGTGTGAAGGTGTCTCAAAACACTAAAAATGGTCTGTCATTTAGCCCAGTAATTTCACTCCTAGGCATTTAGCCCCAAAATCAAAAAAACATTAGTTCAAAAGGAAACTTGCACCCACATGTTTATTGCAGTACTATTTACTATAGCCTAACTATGGAAACAACCAAAGTGTCCCATAACAGATGAGTGGATGAAGAATATGTGGTATATATACAAAATGGAATATTACTCAGCAAGCAAAAAAACCTCATGCTATTACAACAACATGAGTGGATCGGGAAGAGATAATGCTAAGTGAAATAAGTCAGAGGTAGAAAGATAAATACCAGGTGGTATCACTGATATGTGGAATTTAAAGTAACTAAAGTCAGATAAACACAGTTAAAAAATTAACCACTGATATATGACCACAGAACTGAAGCTCCAAGGGGCTTGGGGTGGAGGGGAGGAAGCACAATGGTCTATGGTGGTGAACTATGGATTAAGTGGGTGGGTGCTCTATAGCAGTAACACCTGAAGGGGGTATCCTAATATTACCTCAATTAAAATAAGGCAGCATAGAAATACATGCTCACAAATGTGATTCGTCAGGATTTATATATGGTAGTCTTGAGTAAGATGATGGAAGACTTTGGAATTAGATTCATGACTCTTCACATTATCTTTTTCTATTTTCTTATCCAGCTCCCTCACCTCACTCCAATTATTCTAAGCCTTATTTCCCAGCATCACCTCACTAATCTACCTCCCTTCCAATTCTCCAGCAGATTACTCTGCTGGTTCTTTTCAGACAAAATGTAGTTTCTACTCCCTCATGTAGAAGACATTGTTGACTAACTGGCTAGTTCAACATAGTTCCAGAAATATGCTTCTATAACTAGCCCCACAAAGAAATTTTGATTTTCTAAGACTCCCTTGAAAAGAGCAATAGCTGTGGGACATGGTGGTGATTAATGAAACATAAACTGAAGTCTGCTGGGAAACTTCTGAGAAAACGTGTTTTCCTGAACAAAGGAAGAGAGTTAGCAAAAGTTACCTTTACGTCATCCTCATTATTATAAAGTCTAATGTCAAAAGTTCTAACACCACTGAATATAAATGACTGGTCTAGAGTACCACAGAGATTCAAGTCCTACTACTTTTGATCCAGAGAAACAATACTGGCAATTACTTACTCAGATTTCTTATTCTCTGAGAAAAATAACCCCATTATATAAGTCATTGTTAGGTTTTTGTTATCTGCTGATTAAATAATGATTAAGTGGCCTCAACAAACATATCCACTCCCACACGTCTTTATTTCCTTTCATTTGTCTAGAAAGAGATGTCTAGCTCTTGTCCAAGGTTATCTTAACTTTCCTGGTTCTTGAACAGTTCCCGCTATTCTTCTTTGGAATGTAGAACTGTTTCTCATGTGGCTTCAACTTTTCCCTTTCCACTAGGTCCTGCTAAACACAACAACATACTTAAGTTTCCTTCACCTGAAAATTATCTCTTCAAATCAAAATCAAAATATAAAAATATTTGGGATGCAGCTAAAGCAGTACTTAGAAGGCCATTTTTATAGCTATAAATGCCTGTATTAGAAAGTAAACAACTCAAATTAATAACCTAATCTTCTACCTATAGACACTAGAAAGAGAAAAATAAATACAGAGCAAAGATAAAAGAAGGAAATAATGAAGTCAGAATATAAATAAATGAAATAGAAAACAAGATTAATGAAACCAAAATTCTTTGAAAGATCAATGAAGTTGACAAATATTTAGCTAGACTAACCAAGAAATAAAGACAGAAAAACTAAATTTCTGTTATATTTGTTAAATATCCAAAAGTCAAAGCGGGGACAAAAGAGCAGGAATCAGTACCAAACTCATAGAAATTGAGAGGATTAAGAAGGAATATACCAACAAACTAGGTAATTAGATAAAATGAACAAATTTCTTAAAAGTTACAGATAACCAGCTTCCTGCCTGCCTGTGACTACGTAGGTACCTTTTTCTTTTTCCTTTTACTGATAAACCTGTGCTTTTTTTTATTTATTTATTTATTTATTTATTTTCTTCTTCTTTATATATATATATATTTGACATCAATTGTAGTCCCCATGGATTTCCCACCACCATTTCACCCGTGCACCATCACCTCAGTCCCTTGTGCTCTTTCTGCCCTCAACACACTCCCTGCTCCTTCCTCACCAAGTGTCCCCAATTTGTACTTGTCTTTTTATTATTATTGTTGTTGTTGTTATTGTTATTGTTATTATGGAAAGCAGTGTGGCAGTTCCTCAAACTACTAAAAATGGAACTCCCATATGATCCAGCAATCTCACTCCTAGGAATATACCCAAAGACACAAAAACAATGATTCAAAAGAATACCTGCACCTCTGTATTTATTGCAGCACTATCTACAATAGGTAAGATCTGGAAACAAACTAAATGCCCCAAAACAGATGATTGGATCAAGAAGATGTGGTACATACACATGATAGAATATTATTCAGCAATCAAAAAGAATAAACTAGAATCATTCATAGAAACATGAATGGAGCTGGAAGGGATTATGCTCAGTGAAGTAAGTCAGAAGGCAAAAGAAAAATACCAGATAGTTTCCCCCTGAGGAGGAATATAAGGGAACCAAGGAAGAA
The DNA here is from genome assembly GCA_019455555.1 of Galemys pyrenaicus. Taxonomy (NCBI): domain Eukaryota; kingdom Metazoa; phylum Chordata; class Mammalia; order Eulipotyphla; family Talpidae; genus Galemys; species Galemys pyrenaicus. The sequence continues at coordinate 9,574,657 of JAGFMF010011395.1, read as the reverse complement.
ACCTGTGTTTTTAAAGTGTTAAAAAAAAAAAAAAGAAAGATACAAACTACCAAGAACAAATAGACTGTAACAAGAAATTAAATAAGCAATTTAAAAGCTCTACACAAAGAGAAGTGTGGGTTCAAATGGCTTGTTGGTAAATTATGCTAAGTAGTTAAAGAATTAATAACCATTCTTCCCAAATATTTTCCAAAGTTACGAAAGGACAGACAATTCCCAATTCATTCTATGAGGAGGTATCACCCTCATACTAAATCCAGAAAATAATATTACAAGAATACTGTCATCTTTTCTGAATACAGAAACAAATATACTCAACAAAATACTGTCAAATTGAGTCCAGGAATACATAAAAATGATTATCAGTCATCAAGAATTGGGGTTTAACTCAGGAATGCAAATTTGTTAAATAGCCAAAAGTCAATTAATAAAATATACCATATTAATGGAATAAAAACAAAAGCCACACAATCAGCTTAACAGAAGCAGAAAAAATATCTGATAGAATCCAATACCCATTCATTAAAAATAGAATAATTCAACAAACTGAGAACTTCTTCAGCATGACAGAGAACTTGTGAAAAACTTATAGCTGGTATAATGATGAAAAGGTAAATGCCTCTCCCTAAGATTAGAAAAAAGCTAAGGATATATGCTCTCACAAGTTCTACTTAAGATTGTACTGGAGGTTCTAGCAAAAGCAATTAGGCAAGAAAAAGAAATAAAATGGTCTCCTGAGAGGGAAAAAAAATCTAAAACTATCTTTATTCTTATATGACGTGCACTTTCTAAAGAAATCCTTTAATAAACTACTAAAATTAATAAACAAGTTCAGTATGGCCACAGGATACAGATAAATATAAAAAAACAGCTTTATTTATATACTATATATACTAGCAATGGAAATTAAGTGAAATTAAGAATATATCTTTAGTAACAATAGCCTCAAAAAGAAACAAATACTTAGATAACTGAACAAAAATATTCTCCCATAAAAATCAGATTTCTTTTAACTGTTATTCTCTTTCAAAATCTTCATGTATAATTTTCTAAAAAGAGTAATTCATGAAATACTACTCTGCACTAAAGAGGAACAAGTTATTAATATATGCAACAAAGGATTTATGTTACCAAAAATATTTTAAAATAAAGGTTACAACAGGGATGAACCTTGAAAACATTATAATATACATAACTCACATTCACATTATGCAGGATTTCATTGATATGTAATGTCCAAACAGGCACAGCAAGTAGATGACTGGTTTCAAGGGTCAGGGGAAGGAATAGGGAGTGATTTTTAATGAGATGGGCCTTCTTTCTGGGGCAATGAATTATTCTAGAATTACATGGTGTTCTGGTTGCACAACTTTGTGAATAGACTAAAAGTTGCTGAATTGTATACTTAACTATGATGAAGGTGGTGAAGTTTATGTTATGCCAATTTTATCTAAAAGTGAAGTAATACATCACTAAACAAAGAATTATTTACCAGCAGACACCAGAGCAAAGTTAATGACAAATGGTATTTTTTCAGACTGAAGGAAATAGTCCTATTTGAAATAAAGAACAATGAAAAGGGTATATATGTGGTCATATCTAGGTGAGCAAAATAATATATTTTATAATAATATATAAGAATAGATGTAATGCCGTTATTATTGATAGTCTTACAAGTTCTCAAGTTTGAGAATTTTTTTAAAAGATTTATATATTTATGCATACAAGAATTATGGTATAGGCCAGAAATGCAGGATGTGAGAGGATTCACTAGAGATGAGAGGTAGGGAGCCGAACAGGCAGACCTACTGAAATACACTGCCAAGGGGAGAAGCAGGTGGGAGGGGAGAGATTGGCCTGACATGTGGGTCAGCTCCCTGGCCAGAGATAGCACTTGCACTGCAGTGGCTGGTGATAGCTTCATAGTGCTGCGACTTAACCCTTTGTGCCACCAGGAAGACCCAAGTTTGAGAAATATTAATTTATTGACAAGCGTGAAATAAGAATAAGGGGGCAATCTTTCCAAGGTTCTCCGTCAATTGCACAGCTCACAAGAAGCTACAGGTCTGAGTTCTACTCCTGGAGTTCTCCTAATTTAGAATATTCATGGGAAGTATGAACCTCTACTTCTTATCAAATACAAGAACACACATAAAATAAACAATGTGTTTGTTCTTTATTTCTATTTAATTTTTAGTTTCTTCAAATCATCTCATCATTAAACGAAAAGCAATTATAAAAAAAATTAAGGTAGACCATGAAAAACCCCCCAAAAGCTCAATTTATAAATTAAGACAAATAAAATGTTCAAAAAACCTCAAAAAGCAATTGTCACATTAAAAAAATCACACCTACCCTTTTTCATATATATCATCCTTAGAAGAAATTGGATATAAGAGCTCACTCTTCCAAGGTTTTTGACTTGCTATTTTTATTCTAGGTGACCTCCTGGCAGATTTGGGCTGTTGTAACAGATTAGCTTCTTCTTTCTAAAAAGCAGTAGGATAATGACCAAAGTGAGCCAACAGGGCAGAGAATCAAGTACAGCTCTATACACATACTTCAAAGGTTTCTCAATCCCTAGAGGATGCCTTGCCTCAAGCCACCATCTACCATGCTGCTCTTTCAACAGTTTATGTCTCCAGGAATCTGTAGGACGGCACACTCACACACTGCTTGCGGAAATGTGAGTTGTTTAATAAAATGGAACTTCGGAAAAACAAAATTAAAATTTACATACTATTTTCCTAACAATTCCACCCGTAAGAACTTTCTCATTTAAATAAAAGTACCAAACCATAAAAATCCGAGTGTGGAACTCAGGCACAATGGATTATTGGGGGAGGGGGGGGACAGGGGAGAGATCTGGGGCCACATTGATGGGGGAATGGTTTGGTGATATGAATCTGAGGAGGTGTGATCCTATCCCTTTGAATCATATACAGCGTTGTAAAACAATGTTACTGCTAAATAAGCAAATAAATTTTTAAAGATTTATTTTTATTTATTTATGCATAGAAGAACTGGTGTGTAGGCCAGAGGTGTAGGGGGTGAGAGGATTCACCAGAGACAGAGTGGGGGACAGAACAGGCTGATCTACTGAAATACACTGCTGAGGGAGGCAGTGGGCCATGTGTGTCAGCTCCCAGGCCAGGGATCAAACTCATGCTGCATCGGCTGGAGGTAGCTAGTTAGCGCTGAGACTTTAACCCCTGTGCTACCAGGGAGGCCCCAAATAAGTAAAATATTTTAAAAATAAAAATATTTGCCTTTAACTTCCAATTTTAGGTGCTCAGCAAGTCAAAGGCCAACAGTTATCTAACTATAAGAAAAGCAAGGTCAAAGGCTTGCATATCCTGACTCCCTTCATTATGAAAGAAGACTGAAGGGACAATATGGTAAAACCTTTTCTTTGTCTTATAACTGAGTATGTTTTAAAGCTGGTTTATGTGCATATGCGTGTGTGGTGAGGTGGGATGAGATGGCCAGGTGGGAAAGGCAAGCAAGAATATCTTAGGTCTGTAAGAAGAAACCTACCTATGTCTTAATAGAACTATTTTCTTCACTTTGTGGGTATTTTATTTTCATGGCTATTGTTCCCATTCTTAAATGTTCTTTATGCTAAAATTTAATCTAAATGTACAAATGGAAGAGAAAGAGACAATTATCTGAGTATGGGACCTACATAGAGAATATTACATGGTACTTAGAAGTAAGGAAAATTATGACACACATGGAAAAATGCTGAATTAAGAAAAAATAATCATTGCCTAGAAATAGATGAGGTCAGAAGTAACTTGTCTCTCTAGTTTTCAAATTTACAGTGGTTTTATTATTTTCATAATTTGAAAACACTTTATGTCAGTTACCATTAGGATGTCATACTTGTTGCTAGAAAGCAAGGGATTATAATGTTTCATTATGCATGACAAACAATAAAATCCTATAATTACTCCAGGTGCCTAACAACTACCAGTATATTTTAAGAACTGTATAAACCAAATTAATTACAAAATTAATAACATTATGAATAATGTCATTCATATAAACCCCTAGGTCTCAGGCTCACTTCTACATTGGTAATGAAGAAGACAGCATGATATTAATCAACTCTCAATGAATGAGACCACAAGGGGCTGAGCTTATTAAAAAGCATATCACACCAAAGTGATCAAATTCATAGAAACATAAAGAATGGCAGCTGCCTGGGAGTGGGGAAAAGGAGTTTTTAGTGGATATAGAGTTTCATATTTCGAGATAAAAATCTGGAGGACTGTTTCTCAATAGTGAGAATGTACTGATCCTGAAGAATACAGTTGAAAATGGTCAAGACATCGTTTTAAAACTTGGATTTTAAATTACAAGTTCTCTTGTATTTAAAAAAGCACTAGCAAAGAAATTCAGCACAGGAAAAGACTTAAGAATATTTAAACGTTCTGGCTCAGCTGAAAACTAGAGTATGTAGAGAGCAACTGATGGGGCAAAACACTGACAAGAGGGCACGGGAGCACTGGGAGGGGAGCAAAGGAACTGTTCCAGTTCGTGACGTAATGGTCGTTACACAATATATGCACTTGCCAAAATTCATTGAACCATTAACTTAAAAGGGTGAATTTTACTGTACATAAATTATGCCTTAACTTTTAAAATGGGAAAAGTAAAGAAAACAGAATTGAGTTCCACCCCTCAGTGTTTTCTGCCAGTGCGAAGCAGAGTGAGCTCAGGATGAATGATCCAGCTAGGAAACACTGATGATAACATACGGTGATGATTCTCAGGAAGCACGGGAGGTCATGGCCATGCATATTCTACCTCCCCTTCACTTTCTCTCCCCACTCTTTTGGCATTTCTTTCTTAATCAAATTCCTTTCATCAATCACACAACTTACCTTTTCTTACCCTTTTCCTCTCAAATGCTGCACAAGTGTCATTTGTACTAATGTCCACGTTATCAAGGACATGTCCCACACCTCTTAGTGACTAGGTCACTGAGTCCCACAGACTATCAGGAAGTTTTGATTTATCAATGGAGTGGCATACAAAAAAAAAAAAAAGCTGCAAGGTGCAAAGAAGGTCAGGAAATGCCAAAACAATGGGTAAGAAACCATTAGTGTGCTGAAGAGACACAAACCCAAAATGTGGTTCCCAGATCAATAGCAAGGGCACCGCTGGGAGGGAGCTTATTGGCAGTGCCAGTCCTTCCGACCTCTGAATTCTGATCTCCAGTTGCAGCCCCGCATCTCTGTTTTAACAAGTTCATCAGGTGATTCACTTTTGCTGACATTTGAGAACCCCCAGTCCATAGCAATGTCTCACAGGCAAGTCACGTAGGAATCTAATTATCCGACCCCATGGTTTTCTGAGTGATGTGGAGCCATCCCAGATGAGTTATATCAAAATCTTAGACAGTGGGACTCAAGCATCAGTAGGTATTAAAAGCTCTCCAGGCAGTTCTTATCTGTATCTAGAGTCTCTCCAGTTCTAAGAAACACCGATGATAACGTACAGTGATAATTCTCAGGAAGCCAAATAAAGATACCTATTAAGGTCTCTCCAGTTCTAAGCTACTAATAGTAGAAGTAAAACTTAAAATAACTTAAAATAACTGTATTACACATACTCCTGCCTTTTAAAAATAAGATAGATACTTATAAGATATATTGACTATGGCCCGTAACATTTAACATCCTATGACACTTTTAAAGTCTAGTAAGATTAATACGACTCTTCTTAAATTCAGGTCTTACCTACAGTTATTGCCAAGGTATATACAGTTAACTTTTCTTCTTTTTTGGACTCCCCCATCCTTACCTTTTTGTACTATTGTATTTATCTCACTGTGAAAGAATTCCTACTATTTCTACTAATGCTATTGTTATTTCTTATCATTCATTCGGTTTATAGTAACTGTTATGTGCCAGGCCCTGTTCTAGGCCGAGTGATAATATTCTAGAAGGAGATAAAAGATATTAAAAAGATAAATCATGTGGTCAAAAAGAACAATAAGGCAAAATAAAGTTGACAATAGATAATGTTGGAGGGTATCTGTGTTATACTACATAAGTGTGCTTTGTAAGAAGAGGCAAAGATAGGCTCTCTGAGTGATACTTGAGCAGACACCTCGTGCACGAAGCCAAAAACATGGCTATCTGAAGCAAAATAGTTCAAGAGAAGGGAGCAGCAAGAGCATTGCTTCTGGGTTTTTGCTTGGTGTATTCAGGGAACAGCAAAGAATCCATTGTGGTTGGAAAGGAGTAAGGTAGAGGAGAGTGGTAGGAATTAAGATGAGGAGGTTAGCAGAGGCTTATACAGTTGTGTAAAGTCTTTATGAGGGAAGAAGCCACTAAGAAATTTTGAACAGGGGTGTGCTATGATCATATACTTTGAAAGAATCACTTTGGCTGCCTGATGGAAACAGAGTAGGTTTTCTTATTTCATAATGGTTGCAGAATGTACATTAACAGCACCTCTCCTCCAAAGCTCATGATAAAACTTAAAAGTTAGTGTACAAAACCCAAGCGTGGACATTTTACTATAGACTTAAAGAGATCAAAGCATCAATGTACAACCTACCTGCGGCTCAGATATCTGCGGAATACAAGACTTAGGTCTTAAAGGCAAGAGGGTTGCCATTTGTGGAAAAGGGTCGATATCCTTCCTTGGTTTCTCTTGACGAAGGTGCCAGAATTTCAGTTTCGCACTAGCATGTTTTGTTGAGCATGAATGAGTAACACAGAATCGTGGTGCCCTAGTAGAGCAAAAATAAATTTAAGGTTAAACCAGAAAATAAGTCTCAAAAATCCAAAGCCTACAAAATGTGCAATATCCATGGCCACAATTGTCAGTTTCACCATGTGCTTTTTTAAAAAAAATAATAAAAAGATTTCTACTCCTTTCTCTGCTGCCTAACCTAAATAAAGTGTTTTTTGTGATACAGCTACTGCATGAAATCATACCACTTATACAAGGAGGTGAAATGCATTAGGGGGAAATATTCTAATACTGAATGAGTACACACAAAATTCAACTGTATTTCTATTTACCAGCAATTAACTGCTAGAAATATAATTTTTTTAAAAATGAATATGCAACAATTCTGATGCAATTAAGCATTTTTCTCTGTGGCATTATGCTGACTTATAGAAGTTAAATCTCAAAAGGTTACATTCTGTATGATTTCCTTTACATTCTCAAAAAGACAAGCTATAGTGACAAAGAAGATTCAGTGGCTACCAGGGGTTAGGAATGGAGGCAGAGTACAATGACAAAAGGGGAGTATGAGAGCTTTTCAGGGGTGATAAAACTTTTAGTGTCTTAATTGTCATGGTGATTATTTACATTTATACAATTTTACATTACTGTATATTAATGTGAAACACAGAAGAGAAGGTACAGTATTTCTAATAAATGAAGATGAGCAACTGGATATCCATAAGCAAGGGGCAGAAAGAAAAAAAAACACAATAAATTAATCTTGACCTCAACTCTCACATAGTACAAAATTAACTCTAACTGGACCATGGACTTAAGTGTAAAACATAAAATTACAAGGCATTTATTTAAAAATTGGGGAAAAATTCTTGAGGATCCAGAGCTAGACAAAAGTTCTTAGACTTGACACCAAAGGTATAATCTATAAAAGGAAGAACTGAAAAATTAGACCTATTCAAAAATTTTTAATTCTGTTCTATGAAAGACTCCTCCTTTTTTTTCTTTCACATACAGTTTGATTTATTCTTAATAGTTGGTACAGGCAGCACCATTTGGCATGGGAAAGTTTGCATTAGTTGAAAAAAGTTGGCCTAAGAGGTAATTATCAATTCCCTGATGAAATGTTTAGAGTAAAACTTAACCGAAACTGTTTATTTAGCAAGTTCCTCAATACACCACCCTCCCAAGGAAAATCCCATACATGATTATTTCTTGTCTTCATCATCTGCTATTGTTTAGTGCAGTCTGTTTATCAGTGAAATACAGTCTTCATAGCTGAGCATGGTAACAAATCTGTGTAAGTTGCCTTTTCCATTTGCACCTCCAATCCTAGTCACCACCATGGGGTTCACTGTGCTCATTTCTATATTTACATCTTCCATATTTCTTAGGATCCTAGTGGCCATTTTTCATAATATTTTACTTGCTAAATCTAGTTTACTGATTTATTATAAAAGAATAAATCTTAGGAAGAGCCAAATGGAAGAGGTGCACAGGGCAAAGTATACTGGGAAAGGCCATGGAGCATGCTCTGTCCTTGCACCACACTCTCAAATCTCCAAGTGTTTACCAACCTGTGTAAGACTTTTAAAAAAAATCTTTGGAAAACTCATCTTTGAAAAGACAAGCTAAAGGCTGGGAAAAATGTTTGCAAACTACATATCTGACTAATGACCAGTGTCTTGTATAGGGGAAAAAAAAGACTTTGTTAAACAATATGAAAGAAAACAATCCAATTGGAAAATGGACAAAAGACATGAACAGATATTTTATTGAAGGGGACATAAAAATGGCCCATAACATTAGCAATTAGAAAATTGCAATGTAAAACCATAAAGAGATATCAATGTGCACCTACTAGAATAGCTAAAATAGAAAATTGTGACAATAGCAAATAGTGTAAAAGATGCAGAGGCAATGATCACTAGACTTGACTGTGTTGTTTTTTACCCTTTTATACTTAGCACACTTGGCCGACAGTAACTGCCTAAAAAATGTTTATTGAGATGATACATTTGTATCTCTGGCTATATGTACAGACACATACACACAGACATACACAATATGCTAAGATATTGACCATAAAATGGTCAGGTGTAGAAGGCACACACAGGTAAAGTGGAGATTCAGTACTGCCCAGTCTTACTATGAACTTAAAATCCTCAAAACACCCAAATTATCTAAATGAAAAGCATTTTAAGGAAGACCAAAAATATAACTTGTCAGTTTAAGTATACATCAATAAAACAAAAAAGTACAACTTGTAACAAGCCTAAGAAAAGTAAATAACTTTTATTCACTTTATTTTTCTTACCAATACAGAAGTAAGGGTTTCACAACCTCAGACTGAATATTTTTTAAGTGTTCTTCATTCCACTGAGATCCATCCAGCAGTTTAAATTTTGATAAGATTTCTGCAGACAGATAGCAATCTCCACTGCTCACTAGATAGCATTTTTTCATCTTCTCAAGATGTCTAAAAAGGAGTACATACACATGGATACAATATTCAACTAGCCAAATATTTTCACTTCTAAAATGTTTTAGACAAGTAATGAACTATACAGGGGTAGCAATGTGAAGATATTTCTTAAAGTTATGGGAATAGAAAGGATAATTTCAGTAGGCTGAACAATGACTTTACAAAGATCTCCAGGTCCTTATGCCCAGAACCTATGAAGTTGGTTCACATGGTAGAAGGGCTTCTGTAGATGTGACTAGGATTTTCAGAGGAGCTTCCTGGATGGCCCTATGTAGTTAAGGTCCTTCTAAGAGGGAAGCAATTATAAATACGTCACTGGGAATTCAAATAAAATGGAATGATTAATTTGAAAGCAGACTTAGAATCTGTATGAAGAAGCAATGTGCAAGCTCAAATCAAGGCTACTATTAGTGTCTGAATGCTATGAAATCACAGCACTAATAAAATCAATATGATGATAATAAGTTGATTATTATTTATTCATCAGAAAGTACAAATTATATTTTTATATTTATTTCAGGTTTTCTGCCTATCCTAACAAGACCCAAATGAATATCCTATAGTTTGTTTGAAAAACTACTGAAAAATAAAAAAATAGAAATACCTTTGATGTCTTCCAGGATCCTTAAGAACTTTTAACCGCTCAATATCCATCCATAGCCACCAATATCTCTCTCCTAATGTACCTTTTATAAATTTCTTAAATCTTTCAAATTCCTTTCTATTACCAATGTCATAAGTTTTATGAGAAAGACACCAATGGGCCCTGATTTCTGATCCAATGTTCTCACTCTTTGAACTTGTTTGTTCCAATATCTCATCTGACTTTTCCTCTGTAGTTTGAGCCATTTCATTTAATACACTATTTGTGTAATGGATGGGCTCAAAATCAAAATGTTCTTCAAGCACCACTTCTGCAACATTGCTAAAATTTATATAATCTGGGCTTTCTTTAAATGGCTCTCCAAGAATTTGATGAATAGCTGCTTTCAAAATATACATTACATAAGATCTTAAAAATTCTTCACAATTTGAGAAATGCAGTATTAAACCTCCCTCAACATCCTGTTGACTTTCAAGGTATATTCTCAGAAGAGCTTGAGAAGGAGTGTCTTGTATAGCTGTAGACCCATCTTCGTCTTCTTCAAATTCAGAAATTAATCGAGGTGCTTTAGACGGGCCCTTTTTTGTCCTGGGGTGAACTCCATCATCAAAGATAAAACTCTCTGCATTAAATCATAAATATTTACTAGATCAGATGATGAATATAAAAGTTTTATTTTAATTAAAAAGAAGTTAGAGTCAGGATGGCAAATGAGTTTATCACAGGTAATAATTGTACACATCAGTGATTTAAGGAGGAGTCTAAAGCTACATTTAGAAGCAGTACAGAAAAAATGTCATCAGGGATTATTCCCTGGACATGGAAGGGGGTAATATCTCATGCTGTATGATAAAGTAAAATTAACTACCATAGACAACAAAATCACAGATGGGTAGAACTGGAGTCATATTAACAATTTAAAAACCCTCACTACTTTATTAGAAACATTCAATTACTATCCTACAATCTATTATTAGAATTACAAAACAGCCTAGTATTTATGAAGTACAATACATATGGATTGTTTTTATACTTTTCCTAAATATACATGTATGTCTCCTATTTCTTCTTTCTCTCAGAAACCAGTGAAATACCTGCTATCAGTGTTTTATTTCACATAGCAAACTTATCCCTTGAAATACTATAGACTAGGAAAATTCTGTTGTCTGGGTCTCACCCTCAATGACCATTTTCTCAATGTTAGATTTCAAATCCCAATGAACTGGAAATGCTTCGTGAGAGTTTTTATTGAAAATAAACACACCAAATTTCCCCAGTATTGACAGATCAGATTTTTGTAACCCTGTGAAAGGACACTGTATATATACTCAATAGAAAGAATTAGAAGCAGGGAGTAGACTGTCATTTCCACTAACTACCTCCCTTGCTACTCTTTTTCTTCCTGATTAGTACCTGCAATATCTTTACTCTCCAATTTTCTATGTTATTATTTTGGGGAGATAGCAAGAAACCTATAAATTCAGCTATTTTCACTTAAGGAGATTATTATCATCTTTATGTGGAATTAGATTCAATTCTAGAGAATACAGATGTAATGTCCCCAAAAGTTGTTTATGCTTTTCAAAGGAATTAGGAAAGAACTTTTGTAAATCGTTGAGTTCCACTCCAGAGTCACATCTAGATTTTTTTTTTCTCTAGCAATACCATAAGTTAATGACTTAATTTTCTGGATGGTTCCTTCTATTTTGTTATGGAAAGTTTGTATCATCTATTAATGTCCCCCATGTTTTTCAAGGTGAGAAACAGTGTGAACTTAGAAACAGAAGGCTAATTACTTTTAAGAGAAAGACTGTACCCACTTTATTTCAAAGGTTTAATAATATTTGTAAACAATGATAGGAAATAAAGGCAAAACATGTATTTATTACAAGTAGATAATTTTTTAAAATAACGATCAAAGCAGCACAACTGAAGTACATTTATTAAGTACTGTTCCTATGAAATCTCTTTAGAAAATTTAAGTGACTTTTGCCAATGTTCTATCACTTTCATCTATAGTGAGTGATACCTACTAGGTAACTACTAAACAGGGCATTTTCTAGACGCTCAATATGTGTCATTATTCTAATCTTATAGATGAGAAAGACAAGTCTCCCAGAAGTGAAAGAAGTTATACAGGTCATGTAGTTAGTAAGAGTTGAATTCTAAACCTAAAAAGTTTCACTATACCAACTAGGCCTCCTACTAGAAAAATAGTGAGAAATAGAGTTGGGGCAGTCAGGAGAGATCACTTTTTCTCCCCAGACACTAAGAGCTAATACTATAAGATTAAGGCATTAACAATAAAAGATTCCAAGAGGAAATCTAAGTCATTTTTGTTTTTTTAGACTTACCAGAAGCAGCAGATGAAATAACTGGTGAGTCACTTTTGTCATGGAATATACAAGTAGGTAATGAAAAAGTTGATACTGTTTGCTCGCTTTGTTTTGCTAATGTAAACCAATCTTTTGTTTGCGTATAGGAGGCCTAGGAAGAAAAGAACACATTTGTTTTCCATAAAATAAGCAGTATTCTTTCAAACCTGAACAAATACATTGATAGTATTCAATTTGTTTACTATAATACATAAAAGAAAAAATTATGCCATGAAAGAAAAGAATGTTGTACACAGAAAAATCCATTAGGTAAGAAAATAATGAGGAGAAAATTTTAACTCATATTATTTTCATTTTAGGATGACCAAAGGAAAAAAAATTCTCCTTTCTTTCACCAAAGGCATGAAAACCCTACCTCCTGGGTTAACTACCAATTCATGCCATCTAACACTAACTTGGCAGTCAGATGGCTCAAAGGTCTCTGTATCTTTTGTCAGCTGCTTCTATTTACAACTTTCCCAATTATTTCATGGCCCCAATCCTGTCTTACTGGACTCAGTGTTTTTGAAAATTCCTCTCTAATGACAAAGATTTACTCTCTGTAGCACTGGAAGGAAACCTCTCCAAGAACAACTGCCCCTTTGTCTTATACTCAGTTTTCATTTTACCTCCTGAAGACTGACACTGAATGTCACCTTCAAATTTTCCTTTATTCTGTGTAGCCTTGAGCCAGCAGATCCAATTTCCAAAGTGACCCTTGGCTTCTAGAACCCCAGTCCTCAGAAACCCCCATCTCAGCTCTCCTGGAAAAATTCATCTGCCTGCCTCTCTCAGTTATGTCCTCACCTATTTCCTCTGTGAGGATCCAAACTGTTCAAGAGAAGAAGAAAAGGCAAATGTCCAGCATTACTCTTATTTCTCATTTTCCCTTTCTCCAACTGAGTCAGCTGGCTGGTCTTTAGCTGAAAGTACATTGACAGAAAGAGCAGGGCTCAAATGGAATAGCTATTGTTACCTGATATTCCTTGTAGAATAAGTGTGTCAAATCAAGTCATACAAAGAGACCAGAAGCAAGAGGGAAAATGCAAGTGCAGTGTGTGTGGTATTGCACCTCTTAAGGTGAGGTTTCCTGGGTGGATAAGAGCTATGAAGGACTTTCACTTCCTTTTGTTCTCTCTTTTCCTCCCTTTAAAACCAAGTCATTTATAATAACTATATGTTCATTTAACATGTACTTACTAAATAACTATTCCAGACAGTATCCTAAGACCCAAAGAAATGTTACCAATCAGAAAGAAGAAAGATTGACCTCTAAGTTTAGTCACAGTTTAAATGATTTAAGAGCCTAAAAAACTTTGAATCCTCCAACTTCAAAAGTTATTAAAAAGATAGTATATAAAGTATTAATCAAATGCACAGCGAAAAAAGTCAGAAGCCAAAAGAAAAATACCAGATGGCTTCCCCCCTAGGAAGAATATAAGAGAACCAAATAATAATAACAAGGAAAAGAATAACAACAACAACAATAATAATAAAAACACAACAAAAACAAAAAGACAAGGACAAATTGGGGACACTTAGTGGGGAGGGGTAAGGAGAAAATTGAGGGCAGATAAGAGCACAAGGGACTGAGGTGATGATGCACTGGTGAAATGGAGATAGGGAATCCATGGGGATTACAACTGATGTCAAATATATATAAATAAAGAAGGAAAGAAAGAAAAAAAACAAATTATACAGCTAAAAGAAAATAAAGTATTAATCAAACTGGTGGAATTACACTTTTCAATCAAGAAGGAAATAAGCTTTTTCATCACAAAAAAGGTCAAAGTAAATTAGCTTTGATTTTACTCTCTTCTATTTGATTAAATTTACATGCGAGGCATCAGAACTTATTCTCTTAGATTCGCTCTTCCTTTTGCATGTTTATTGACCTCTACTATCAGTACATATTTTCACAATATTCCTGACATTTCTATAATATAGAAGAAAAAAATACTTTAACATAAGGATAAAAGAGGAGAAAACTATTCCTGGTACACCCCTAAGCATTATTCAGAGAAAATAATGGCACTGGGATAATTTTAAATGGTTTTGTCAAATATCACTGATAGAAATGCCAAACTATAAATTTAAACATAAGCTACACATGAAAACATGTGTTCAAGTAAGATAGAATAAGTCTATCCATTCTGACAAAGATGGCAAATAGCTCTCCGCTGGTATGCCATCTTTGATCAATTGCAGGATCCTGCCTAGACTGCTGTGCTGAAAACATTTTGGAACCAAGTACTAGCTCTGGGGGAAAATTGCCACAATTGATTAGCAATGTCTGTCATGAATGGAAAGTGGGAGAACAGCAACACATGGGCCACATAGTTGTCATTCTTGATTTTGAATTGAGTACTGGAAGAGTGTTCCCAGAGAGAAAAGCTGGTAATTAGAAAAGATCAAACAATTTTCACTACCTATGACTTTCCAAAATAAATTTGATTCTAGCATAGAGCATTCATATGCACTCATTCAATAAGTACATTCAAATGCATTCAACAACTCAACATTTCCCCAAACTTGGATAAACAGTCACGCATTTAACTGAGAAATAATCCTAAAACAGCGAGAAGAGCCACTTTATCATTGTTTGTTATAAAAATTAGGATCCAAACAAATATTTAGAATGAACAATGAAAACCGTGGTTATAATTTAAGTTACCCTTGCTTCCTAGTTCTTTATGTCCTTCAATCTTGCATTTGTTCTTTCACGCACATGAGAATAATAATTCTAATTACATCTGAGGTGAAAGAGTACAAAGCAAATGTGTCAGTCTAAAAAAAAACCACAAATTTCTGCCACATCTACTTTAGAAGTATTTGAAATCATTTTCTCTGTTCGAGTACCAGTGAAATTCAGGTCTAAACGACTTTTATTGAAGTGCCACATCACAAACACTCATACTTTACCTCACCAAGAGAAATGTAGAACTTTTTCATAATGACACTATTGTCTTCTTCAGTAGCAGGTGGTGGTGGAGTGGGTGGTTTTCTCAGGACCCAGGGAGAAATATCTGTACCTACTGTGACAGTCATGCCAGACTGGCTCCATCTGACTTGTGAGACCAGTTTAGCTAACCTGCATTTTAGAAAAAAATATAAACTGGAAATAAGTTTCAAACATGATAGAACTAGAAAAGAAAGTAGCCCTAGAATTTTATTTTACAAATTCAAGCAAGCCAATCTCCCCTACTACTGCTACACGCTATTTCTCTCAGGATCTGCTAAAATTAATGCTTTATTCATAGTACTACAAATTAATACTCCATTTTTATTTTATTTTGATCTTTAAAGTGCTTATTCCAGGCAATGATCAACATTTTTAGTAAAATTTCAGAATGTTTAGGTACTTAATACTTGTCAGGGAACATAAAAGAAAAACTTGGCCCCACACTACAACATTCCTTTTCTTATGATACATATATTCATTTTTCAACACCCTGCATATAAATACCATTATCACAAGCAGACAATTTAAAAATTATAATAATCAAAGAAGCACAACTGAAGTGCATTTATTAGGTACTGTTTCTGTGAAATCTCTTTAGAAAATATATGCTTTTTACCAATATTCTATCCCTCATAGCAAGTGGGACCTAAAATCAAATACATTAAAAAGTTTAAAATGTGGGGCCTCCTTGGTGGTGCAGGGGTTAAAGTTGCGATCACCAGCCACTGTGGCATGAGTTTGATCCCTCACCAGGGAGCTGACCCACATGACACAGCAGACCTCTGCTGTTTCTCCCACTGTTTCCCTCAGCAGTGTACTTCAGCAGATCTGCCTGTTCTGCTCCCTACTCTATCACTAGTGAATCTCTTACCCCCTACACCTCTGGCCTACACCCCAGTTCTTGTATGCATAAAAAAAATAATTTTTTAAAGTTCAAAAAGTATTTTATTAAGAAGTACAGAAAAATTGTTTTATATTTAATAAATAGGCATTTTAAAACATTATATTAATAGGACTCCAATACCTGTATTCAAAGTAGCAATCACTTTCCAGAAATGCAGGGAGTCTTTCTTTTTTGACCCACTTAATACCCTGTTCTCGGCTAAGACACTATTATAACACAAAACAAAAAGGAAGAGAATGTCAAAGAAAATCACACTTTAGGATAATAAAATCCTGATCACCGAGCAATAATGGCTATGAGCTACTGCTAGGGCCCCAGTCTCCAACCTATATTTACATGAGAGAACAAGAACCCTGGGTCACAAATTTGAAGACACTTCTTGTTTTCTGATACTTTTTCAAATTTCTCAACACCCCTGCATCAACTATTCACTCCACTTTACAGGTGAACAAATTGAATCCAGAAAATGTCAGGTCATTTGTTGAAGGAGGAATAAGGAAAACGTCAATCAGTTTTAGCATTTCACAATCATAAGATGGGCTAAAAATAACCACAAACAGAAAAACTGATAGGGGTCACTATTGTGTACTTCTAATTTTAGAAAACTGTGCTATTAAATACTTAACATTCCCAGGCATTATCCTACCAATATCATAACTCAAAAGGGAGTTTGCAAATAACTCATTTAGCAAAAATAGTAAAAGTGTTATTGATACCATAAGTTCAGGTTTGTGTGAGAGGCCACTTGGCATTAAAACCAGCCAGGGTTTTAATTAATTCTTTGACCTGAAGCAAGATTAGTGAGGCAGAAGGAAGGTTGAAGAGATCAGAGGAGAGGAAGGAACAATAAGGTTAGTGTAAATGGAGACTAAAGGGTGAGATTTGAGGGGAAGAGGGTAGGAGGATAGAAAAATAGACAGATGACAGATTAGAAATCATCTTTCAAATAACATTAAGGGCCTTCCTCTATATACAAACAATCAATCTGAAGAGGAAGAAATCAAGAAAACCAAAAAGAACAACAACAAAGAAAAGAGTTAAATATTTGGGGATAAACCTAACAAAAGAGGTAATGGACTTAATCAAAGAAAATTATAAAAACACTTTTAAAAGAAATAGAAGAAGGGGCCTCCCTGGTGGTTAAGCAATGCACTATGAAACAGACTGCAGCCACACAAGTTGGCAGACCTCTCCTGCCTCACTCTCTGCTGCCCTTGGTAGTGTATTTCTGTTGATCTGCCTGTTCTGTTCCTGGCTCTGTCTCCTGTGAATCCTCTCACACCCCACATACCTCTGGCTTGCACCCCAGTTCTTATATGCATAAATAAATCTTTAAAAAAAAAAAAAGAAATAGAAGACACAAAGAAATGAAAAGACATCCCCTGCTCATGGACTGGAACAATTAACACGATTAAAATAGCCATCCTACCAAAGACAATTTACAGATTTAATACTATTCCAATAAAAATTTCAATGACATGCTTCAAAAAATTGAACAAATACTAATGAAATTCATATAGAGTCACAAAATACCTTGAATAGTCAAAACCCTCCTGACGAAAGCAAAGGAGAATGGAGGTATCACACTCACAGACTTCAAACTATGCTACAAAGCCATAATAATTAAAACAGTGTGGTATTAGCACAAAAACAGACACACAGATTATTGGAACTAAATAGAAAGCCCAGAAATAAAGTCACACATAGATGGACAATTAATCTTTGACAAAGAAGCAAAGAATATACAATGGAACAAAGACAGTTTATTCATAAATGGTACTGGGAAAACTGGACCACCATAAACAAAAAATGAAATTAGACCATTATCTCACACCCTGCACAAAAATAAACTCAAAATAGATAAAAGGTCTAAATATAAGAACTGAAACCCTAAAATATATAGAAGAAAATATAGGTAAACTACTACAAGACATACATCTCAGTAACATCTTTAAAGAATTATTCTCCAAAGTAAAAAAAGTGAAGGAAAAGATAAACATCTGGGATTACAGCAAACTAAAATGCAAGAGACATTAACCAAAACAAAGACACACCCTACTGATTGATAAAAAGTGCTTTAACTTCATACAACTGATAAGGGATTGATCACAAAGATAACTCAACAAAAACAAAGTAAACAATCCAGTCAAGAAAATGGGCAGAAGAACTTAAAAGACATTTCTCCAAGAGGAAATGCAAATGGCCAGCAGGCATATGAAAAAAATGTTCAATATCCCTTGTAATCAGGGAAATGCAAATCAGAACTACAATGAGATAAGACCTCACCAATAAGAATGGCACATATCAAAAAAAACCAGCAACAACAAATGTTGGCAAGTATTGTGGTGAAAAAGGAACTTTACTACACTGATGGTGGTAAATGCAAACTGGTCCAACCTCTATGGAAAGCTGGAGCTTCCTCAAACTACTAAAAATGGAGCTACCTTATGACCCAGCAATTCTACTCCTAAGAAATCTACCCAACAAACACAAAAATACTAATTCAAAAGAATAACTATACTCCTATGTTTATTGCAACACTATTAATAATAAATAAAACTTGTACACAACCCAAAAGCCCAAAAATGGATGACTAGATCAAGAAGATATGCTATATATACATGAAGAAATACTATTCAGCAATCAAAAAGATAAACTAATGCCATTAGCAGCAACATGGATGAAGCTAAAAGGAATTAAGCTCAGTGAAGTAAGTCAGAAGGAAAAAGAAAAATATCATATGGTTTCACTCATAGGAGAAACACAGGAAAACCAAATAAGGGATCAGGGTAAAAATAAGAACAATAAAAAACACAACATAACACAACAAAAATAAATAGACAACTATAAACCAGAAACATTTTGCAGAGAAGGGGGAGGGAGAGATATCAGAACGTGGGAGGGAAGTATGTAGAGGATTGTGGTGATGTACAAGGGTGAACTGTTGGTGGAAATTCTACAGGGACTACACCTGAGAAAAGAAAGCAAACATTGTTAAAAAATGAACAATGTTATAAAATATATATAAATTGAAATAAATAAAATAACATTAAGGGATTTATTGATTCTATTTTGTCTCATATTCACTTCTCCAGAATTCAAAAGAATGGCAGCACCTTGGATACTAAATAAATGCTGGGCTTCCACTGAGTATCTTGCTAAAACATCAGTTTTACTATGGTATTAACATGAGAGTCAACATAGACCAGCCTCACTCAGTAAGGAAGAATATAGGAAAACTGAACATTGATGTAATAATGCCCTAAAAATAAAAGTGTACTCTGCTGTTGTGAAGTCTTCCATAAATATCAGTTAGCTCAACTTGGTTGCTTATGTTCAGTTCTCCTATATTCTTCCTTACTGATCTTCTGTTTTCATTATACATTAGTGAAAGAGCAATGTTAAGTCGCCAACTAAAACTCAATTTGTCTATTTCCCCTTTCAATGCTATCATATTTTCTGAAGCTCTGTCATACATGTACAGTATGAGTTATTATGCTTTCTTGGTAAACTGACCCTTTCATCATGATGTAATAATGTCTCTATCTATAGCAAGAGTCCTTATTCTGAAGTCTACTTCGTCTGATTTTAACATTACCACTACAGCTCTCTCCAAGTTGGTAATTGCATGGCATATATTTTTCTTTTTCTCTCTTTTTTTTTTTACTTTTTAAACTTACTTATGTATTCTATTTAAGGTAGGTATGTTTCTTGTAGACAAAAAGTAGTTTGGTCTTTGTTTTTTTTACCCCACCTCACTCTGATTTTTAATAAGGGTGGTTAGGTTATTTAAATTTGATGTTATTATTTATGTATATTATTAATACACTATGACTAGCTGATGTGATTTGCTTAAAATCTATCTTGTGTTTTTCTTTGTTCCATGTAGTTTTTGTTCCTTTTCCCCTCATTGTCTGTATTTTTGGTTTGAATACTTTTTCCCTTTTACTCTACTATCATTATTTGTGCCTCTTTTAAAAAATATTTCAATTACTACCTCAGTGTTTTCAATATAGATATTTAATGATTTGCAATTTATCTTCAAACATATCAAGTAAGGTGACCCAGTAGATCTTTCTGAGAAACTTGTATCAAAACCTGTAACTCAAGTTGAGAAGTACCCAAAAAACTTTTGTTTAACAACAGGTTATAAAGATGTCTGTGAAGTAAAAAATTTCTATTCACAGAAGGAAATGAATAAACCAATAAATATCACCGTCGTACCTTGTAAAAAAAAATTTAATAAACAATTTTTGTCCTAGTTTAAAATATGTCCCTTGTTCTAGCCTCAAAACAATGCTATAACATTATTTTTTCAGTTTGTATTATTATAACTGCATTTTAAAATTTAATTTGATGGAAGTAAACCAGAAAAATAGAAATATTGTTGTATTTAGTAAAAGAAGAACTTCCAGAGAGCTGTATGTCAGGGGTCACATAGCTTAGTTAGGTCTATTTTAGCTTAGTTCTATCAGACATTTAAAACAATGGAAAATAACACTGCTAGGCATTCATTACTAGTTTAATTTAGTCACAAAATGAATGCAAGTACATAAGTAGTAGGTAGTAAAGGCATCATTTGAGAAATAACAAAAGTAATGTTCATCAAAATGAGTTGTTCCAGAACAGAGTCAGTGAGAGTCAAGGCACTTGTGTTGTTGTTTCTTTACCTCATGACATGGAGATACATGCAGAAGCTGAGAGTGGGATTTAAGACCAGGAGTTAGAGACCCACAATGTAACCTGAGGGTCAGAAATCTCAATTCCCAACTGCTTCACAGGACTGAATCCAAATAAAATAAAGTCATGGTATACCCATATTTTCTAGACTGCATTAAAGTATAAAGTAAAGGATATACATATTTATACTGTTGCAAATTAATCTGATATTCTAAACATACGCAGTGAAATACATAAACCTTCTCACACTAACCATCAATAGCAAAAGTGCTAGACTAAATTTGCCATTTGCTATGTATGCTATAGAAACTAACAAATATGCATAAACACAATAAAATTTAATAAATATAGTTACACTTCAGAAAGAGAAGCTCAGGGAAACCTCAGACTAATCTAATCTAAAATGGTATCTATGTAGCAAGATATAAACTCAAATACACTTTCTTACCATAATATTGTAGTTGACATTAATGGTCTCATCTTCATAGGGGGCCATCACCTGAAGAACTTTAGCATCACTTTTTCCTTTCCTTACAACATCATAAATGGGATTTCGAGGTTGCTGGTTTTGTAGAATTTTTTTGAGTTGCTTTTCCAGAAGTTGTGGAGCATTGTTAACTACTTCAAAAACTCCATAATCTGCATTAAATCTAATTGCCTCTGAAAAGGTCTATAAAATAAATTGACAGAGCTATGTCTTAAAATATTTAGAAAAAAAGAAATTGTTTCCAAGAAGACTTGATACTTATATACATGCATAGACACAACATCTGTGCTCCTAATTTTAATGCCTCTTCCCATTTTAGGAGCCTGGAAATCTCTCGACTATAGGGCCCACTGATCCTTCCTCCCCAAAGCACTGATGTCATGAGGTAAGTGTCAGGTTAAGTTATGGCAGGAGGTCCTTTGTATAAACAAGTTACCTCCATGCTTCTCTGGAACTGGAAATAAATACACACCTGGTCTTTATGAAGCAATATTATCCTCCTAGAAGGGGGTGGATTACTTAGGGAAGAGTGAGTAAAGGAAGAAGAAATAACATTCTTGCTATCTCTTTCATCCCCAGGAACCATGAAAGTTAAAGTCTCCCTTGCCTAAGAGGAGAAAATTAAATACAATGTGTTCTTCATTTAATACAATTTCAACACCATTCCTTTCAGTGTGACCAAAAAATAGTGAAAGACAATAACATTTCTGAGATTTTCTCAGTAATTACTAAATGCTGCCAACTTTTATGTAAAGTCAGTCAGTTAATACACAACAGCCAGAAATTTTGAGTTGGATGCCAGCTTGCCAATAAG
This sequence comes from Galemys pyrenaicus, assembly GCA_019455555.1. Classification (NCBI taxonomy): domain Eukaryota; kingdom Metazoa; phylum Chordata; class Mammalia; order Eulipotyphla; family Talpidae; genus Galemys; species Galemys pyrenaicus. The sequence goes on along the minus strand of JAGFMF010011395.1, from coordinate 9,552,638 downwards.
TAGCTCTGTGACACTGTTCCAAACCTCCACCTCCCTAACAAGTAAACGGTGAATTGGCTGTATTGTTTCCCATTTTGCCTTACAAACCTAGATTCAGGTTGCCTTTTAGTTTAGGATAACGTCTGTGAATTGCCTACTCATGTAAATTTATATATAGTTTAACCATGTGGAAGATATTAAATTCTTCCTTTGGCTCAGTAAGTATCCTAGGCACAGCATTAATTCTTTCATGTTTTACTAAGAGATTGCTAGATGTACTGTAATCAAATGGCAGCATGTAGTAAAATTGGAGTTAGAAATACAATGTGTATATATACATATACCCAGGTGTGTATGTGTGTGTTTTAATGCCGAATAACACCACATTTCTAAAGTCTGGTTGTCTCCCCTTCTAAGAAAATTTAAGTGCAGAGATGACAGCATTCAATGAGTGTCAGCCCACAGTCCAGTAGTCTCGGGGCTAAGATTATGCCTCCAAATTACAAGTACTGTTCAATGGATAAGTAACAATAATTAGCAGTAAATTGCATTTTAACTTTTCTTCAATAAATAAATTTCATTGGTGGAACACTATATCTGAATTCAATTTCACTGAATTCAAAGGAGTACCACTTACCTAAATGTAAAATGTGATCACTGAATTATACTATGAATAAACTAAACAGGTAAGTCTGCTGACATCAGAGGCCATGATCATCTGGTTGGGAAAGGAGGTAAATTAAACTTGGAAGAGAATGGACATCAAATACTACCTGGGGGTGGGGGAAATGGAGCCATCTGGAAAAGATTTCTTCTACCTCTGAGTGCTCACGGAGTAAGAGAACAAGCTTGACTTCTATTTATTGCTTTCCTTTCTTTTTTCTGCCTCCTACCCTAATATCTGGTAGCCAGAGGAACATAAAACTGTGATAGGCCAAAGCAAAGAATACCAATTATTTAGTACTATGGACTAATATTTCCTGATAATCAAGTAAGAAAAAAAAATGTATAGGGACCCTCGGTAGCCACTCCTACCTGATAGAAAATAGTATAGGTGCAGCTGGTAGATATAACAGGAGTGATAAGAACTATTCAGCTTACTGAATATCTGCCATGTGCCAGGCATGTGATAGACACTTTAAATTTAAATCTGGAGTTTTTCCATAATCTTGAGTTGGAAACAATGCTCAGGCAACAATGCTCAGGATGTTGAAGAGATAGTCCACAGACTTGGAGGTACAAAGTGCCTAGGTCAGGACTAAAGAAATAAATCGATCTGGTCCTATAAATAGTATGTTTCTCTTTCTTAACACTACTACCTCACAGGTGATAAAACTACTATATTCTAACTACCTTTTTGATGTCAGGCACTATGCTAATCAATACCCCTATGAAGTTAGTGGAGCTGGGATTCAAACCCAAGATACTTTTGACCCCAAAGTCTGTGTTCTGGCTTTACTAGCAAAGGGACAAAGACAGGATGCATCATAGTGTATGTGTGTTTTATAAGCAGCTGAATGTAGTTGGAAATAAACTAGTTATTTCGTATAGCCTGAGGAACAGACAGGCAACACTTGAGGCGATGTTAGATACAACCAGATTATGGAAGCCTCGACTTATTTTATTCCTCCAGGAAATAGGGTGGCCTGGGAAAATGCTAAGTAGGGTAGTAACATAACCCAATTTTTGTTTTAGAAGATTCTCCTGGTAACAGTCTGCAGTTCTGCTTACTAGCTCACAAGTGACAAGGCAGATTACCCTCACCCCACAGCAGAGCCATGCCCATGCTCTGGGAAGTCTGAACTCAGAACTACCAGAACCAGGTTTCAGCGTGGAATTAACTCTGGAGGGGTTACTGTTCTATCACACAAAGGGGCCAGGACTGGTGAAGGTAGGTAGTTAGCACTTACTTTTATTTTCAACTTACAAAGCAAAACTTTGCAGCTGAGAATGAAAATGATCTCTTCCCGGTTTTATGGCAAATCCCCTAAAAATCTTACTACAGAACTCTACATTCATGACCACAAAACTGCCTTATGCCCAGGGTTGACACATAATTCCGGCCAGGTCTGCGTGGCTCACTCATAATCCATTCCAACCTCTGAAAGACAAGTCTGGACAGCTAAAACTGTATTGGGCAGATACCCTTGTAGCTACATTGTCATGTGTTATTTAGGTTCTGCCACTCATATGCACTCAGAAAAATATTTGAATTCTGAGTTAAGTGGGGAATGAGTTGGGGTATAGACATGCTGAGGAAGAAAAAATGAAGTTCAAAAAAGATCTACTTTACAAAAGAAGGAAAATTAAATTGTGTTTATGATAAAATGACATGAAATGTTCCTATTTAAAAAATAAATCTTGGGCCTCCCCGGTGGCACAATGGGTTGAGCAATGTACTCCAGCCACTGCAGCACGAGTTCAATCCCTGCTGCTGGCTGGTGACAAGACCCACATGGTACAGCAGACCTCTCCTGCCTCGCCTGTTGCTGCCCTCGGCAGTGTGTTTCAGCAGATCCGCCTGTTCTGCTCCCCACTCTGTCTCTGATGGAGCCGCTCACCTCCCACGATTCTGGCCTATACCCCAGCTCTTGTGTGCATAAATAAGTAAATCTTTAAAAAATGAAAAATAAATCTTCATTGGAAATGAGTCTTTTCTCAAAAGTAAGTAACATTTTCCTATATAAAAGCCATGAGTTAGAGTGTATCTCTAAAGATGTTTAATAGCAATGTGATTATAAGATTATAAAAGAAGCAAAAAACTTCTAGTTAAAGGAGTCAAAACTTGAGAATGTCCAAGTGTCTCAGCATCTTCCTAAGCAAAGACAACACAAAAATCCAGGAAACACTTTGAAGAAACAAGTGCACACTCATTCATTTTTTTCTTTTGATGAAAAATCTCAACAAAATACTGAGATTAATATAACATGCAAATGCTAAAGAGGAAATTTGTCCACACAGACCACAGTAATCACAATAGGATACTATATCTAGTTCAGTTATAGGATTTTAAGAGAGATCTTTCTATACTAAATCTACAGGAAAGGATAAGCAAAATGAATAAAAGAAAGAAATGTTGGACAAAATACTTCACTTTTCTGAAACTATCATAAAAAGGGCAATGAACTAGGTAATCTCAAGGTGCCTTCCACCTTAACATGCCAACATCAGTCCCTAATTATTTCTCCAGGAAAAAGAAGTCTGTATCTTCTATTCTTTTTATTGTTTAGTGAACACATCTCATCTAACAAATATATGAAGACAGATAGATAAATACAGAGACAATAAAGACTCATCATACAAAGAAAAATGAACTTTTACTCAACTTACAGTTGACTCACAATTACTCAAAATTCCCCTCTCAAATCTTTAAAAACATCTGTAAAGCACCAAGTTGTTCTATCTCTCAAGATGCTTATCATAGTCACTTTCCCCATGGTCGCTTATTCTTCAGTTAGGGACCAGATGAAGTAGTAGGCTTGTGTTTAAAGCCCATGTTATATAAAAGTACATATGTTTAGAGCTATAATCACCTCAGCACAAGACGACTATGTTATAAGTGGCTAGAAGGATGAGAAACAAAAGAATGGCAGCTTTTCATCTTCTATATCACACCTTCTCTGGGATATTTAGGGATTGATATATGTGTGTCTTGGTTAGTGAAACAGACAATATCCTCCTCACTCTCCAAATCACCCTCATTCACTCAACAGAGAATGGATATTTTGAGTAATGACACACAAACACTGCAATTCTGTTTGAACACAGAAAAACTACAATAGAAATATATACCAAGTAGAGTTATGACACAGAAGGATTAACTGACTCTCTTCAGGAAACAAAGAAAGCTGTATAGAGAGTTGGGTCATAAAGAATGAACAAGACATTCTCATCAGGTAGACCAGAGCAAGAAAGAAATCCGGCAAAAGAAACAGCAAGTGTATCAAGAGACAGAAGTACAAAACAAAAGGGCATCTTTGATGAATCTTAGAGTTTGACATGGCTGAAGCTTAATACTTGAGGCTATGATAACAGGATACATGCCTGGAAAGAAAGTCAGAGAATTAGTTCATCAAGGACTCTCTGCCATATATTATTAGTTTCTGTCAATATGCTGTAAATCTCAACTTATCTATTTTTTTAATTTTTTTTAATTGAGGAAATCTTAGTTCACTATATATGATTCAGAGGTATAGTAACACATCTCTTCAGATGTATGTTACTCTCTTAAATTAGTGATTCTCAGTGAGCAGTCCCTGAAGCAGCAATAGCAGCATGACCTAGAAGCCTATCAAAAATGCAAATTACAAGCCTTTCCCTATAATCAGAAACTCTGGGGGAGTATCTGGGGTTGAACAAGCCTTCATGTGCATCTGAGAAGCACTGTTTTAGAATGATGGGGGAACCACTGAAGAGTTTTTAGCTGGGGCGAGAGAGAATCCAGGTGAAGACAGTATTCAAGCTCACATTCTGTCTGTGACTTCATGCTGACTAGTATGTGCACACATATAAATGGAAGGCCGGGCCCATCTGTATTCTATACACAGAAGAGAGAACACTGGTCTTTGTTACCCCAAGCCCTGTGATCTGCATAAGAGAATTTCTCTTAAACATCAAGTCCTTTGTTTTTGCCATTTCTAGGCTTATCCACAACATCCCCCCCCCACCCAAGGTTAGCTTATGTTGATGATAAAAGGTGTGGGAGATAGAAAAGAGTGATATAGGAAGTCTTTCTCCCAGAAAGCTGAGCAGGCTGAGTTAGAGTACACTCAGTTTTTTTTTTTTTAATTTATTAGTTATATTTGACATCATTTGTAGTCCCCAGGGAGTACCCACCACCATTTCACCCGTGCACCATCACCTCAGTCCCTTGTGCACCCTCTGGCCTCTTCCCCGTCTTTGCCCTCCCCCCTTCTCCTCCCCCCCCCCCCATGGTTCCTTTGGTTTATCCCGGCTGTTTGGTCTTATTAAGTTTTTTGTTGTTGTTGTTTGCTTTTGGTTATAATTGCCCATTTCCTTGAGCTTATTCTTTATTGTTGTTGTTGTTCTTTCATATTCCTCCTAATAGTGAAGCCATCCGATAT
>JAGFMF010011395.1:9530567-9547525 GCA_019455555.1 Galemys pyrenaicus | reverse complement strand
GATTGCCGGATCATATGGTAGTTCCATTTCTAGTAGACTGAGGAACCTCCATACGGCCTTCCATAATGGTTGGATTAGCTTGCATTCCCACCAGCAGAGAGAACACTCAGTTTTTAATCACATGACAGGAAAAAATCTTCAGCCTCAAACCCAATCCTCCACAAGCTGTTAGAGACAGCTCTTTCCCTTACTTAATTTTCCTATTTCAAGGGTATCAGTTTCCAAATGTTCTAAAACGAACTGACCTGAAGGTGGTGAAAGCTAACTTTGTAGTACCAGTCATCCATGTGCGAAAAATATTTTCACAGAAAAAGCAAGTGCATGAAAATATTTTTACCACAATAAATTGCTGGTTCCACATTTCTTTGAAAAGAGGAGGGAAAAAAAACCTGTGAATAATTAGTGATGTGCTTAAACTGCCAGCCCAGCACCACTGAAACTTATCGGGTGCCAAATTATTTAGCTGAACAGTATTTAAATTAAAAACTAATGACTAGGTTAATTTAATACATGTTCATCTCGGCTCCAACTCTGTCTCTACTAATTGAGCTCCAAAGCTATATTTTAAACATGCATCCTAGTCAGTGAATGAAAAACATCTGACTACTTGAGTATAACAAGTCAGTTACCAATAACAACTTCTTTTAATCTAAATTTTATTGTCATTTTAGATGTTTACCATAAACTATTTATTGGACATATTCACCAATACGATGGAGGGGATAATGTGCCACATACAATGCACAGAGAATCTTTAGTTAGTCAAATGATTTACTTTAGGTAATTTGAGTGCTTTATGTTGGAACTACAGGGCTTATCAACCCCCTTCCTTAGGTAAAAATGCTAGACTATACAATACTACCTAGCGTTCCATCAACATCTATGAAAGCAACAACAACTCTGCAGGCTTAAATTATGGCAGGGGAAGAACCATGCCCTTCATTCCCTTCATCCCATTCATTTCCCCAATCTATAGTCTCTTTCTCTCCCCTTACCCAACAATCGATCTAACATATAACTCCTTCATAAAGCTGAAAGAAATTATAATAGTTTACAGATTTTAAAAAAGTGTGGAGAATCAGTCCAAAAAAAAAGAAGTTATGGTAAAATTCCAAAGGCACATAGCTAAGCTATGTCTGGCAAACACATGACATACCTATCTTGCAAGGAGGGTATAGAACAGGCCACCCCTTCAGCTTCTGCAAACCATAAATGTCACAAACATTCTAAGCCACCCACAGAGGACCAACCTAAATCTGTATGTGGGCTCATCTACTCAATCCCACAACAGTCACTGAGCATAAAACACACCAAACAAAACCCAAAGGGGAAAAAAAAAAACTTTTCACACTATAGTACAGAAGAAAACTTAATAAGCAAACACTTGTCCATAAAGAGTTGACAGCAAAAAAACCTCCCAGACACCAAATGAAAACAATATCTAAATGTGAACCTGGCACCAGAACAAACAGAATGAAGTTATGAAAGCTAGGATTTGGAAAGTGCCATAATCATTTATAATAGCGGCAACTGTCCTGGATTCTCTTCATCAAAAAATAACATGAAGGCAGGCTACCAACCATCAATTTCTGGATCTTATAGTGTGTCCCAAGGATGTAATGGTGTAATGGAAAGACACAGTGTAGGAGCCAAAAGCCTGACTCCTAGGCCCATTTCTATCATAATCCAGTTAGGAGACCTTAGCAATGTCATTATAGATGCGAAAGAAGTGTCAGAAGTCTCAGAAATCTAGGTGATCTAAGGGCCCTTTTACATGCGCATGTTATATGTACACTCACAGGCTTAGATTATTGGGGATTTTGAGAGGGAGTGGGTGGAAGTGATAGGGCAAGGGACAGAATATAAGAAGGGTTATTTCAATGCTCTTACATGGAAACTGAAATAGAGACAGAATCTCCTTAAGGTGCTTTCTGAAATACAGAAGAAAGAAACCATCCTTGGTCCCAGAAAATTTACAATGTAACACCTGAGATAAAATAAACAGAAAAGAAGGAATTAGTTAAATTTTCTTCAGTTGGAAAAGGCTGCTTTCCCACCCAATATATATACTTCCTGTAAAATATTCCCAGATGATTTCCTATCCTGTACCTGAACACTTCCAATCATGGGGAGCTTACTCCTTCATAGCCAGCCCTTCTATTTTTAGAAAGCAAACTTTAAACTTCTTCTAATCATAGAAGAATAATAATTCTGGTAAGTGCTTACTCTGAGACTACACTCTCACTCCAGAGAATATGTTACCCCTTCTTCCACAATCAGATCTTCAAATAATTGGAAAGAACTACTCCATTCCAATCCCATTCCCAAGCCAGGTGCAACACTCGCACTCTTTTCAAACCACCCCCATCTGACGTGGTTTCCAGAGTATTCACTGGCTGAGCCTTCCCAAGTCTGGTTTGGCAGAGCAATTCTTAACATAAGGCACCAGGAAAGGAACACCACTCAAATGTGGTCTGACAGTTCAATCCGCCTCAAAAAAAAAACATTTTCTGAGTGCCTTCTGTGCTCCAAACTAATATTTTTCTTGACCTTAATTATACTTCTAAGAATGCCCCCTAAAAACACATTAGTTTTGTTTGTTTAGCTCATTTCAGACTACCATAATAAATATGAGACAGTCTCTGTTGTCCAAATTATCAGTTCATTCCTCTACTGCCAGTTCTATAGTCATTATAGTAGACAACTTTTGAGCCATATGGACATGGGTGGATCCTGTCACTTACAAACTGAGTGACCTTAGATTGGAAAAATGCTCATTTATTTGCAATGGATCATCCAAGACTCTGAGAAAAATAATTTTTACAAGTCAAAGCCAATGACAGATTTGTGTGACTCAGAAGACTTTTCTAAGTTGACAATGATCTATAATATAATTAAAGAGTTTCATGTTTCAGCAATGGAAGATGACACGATCAAGTTAGTGAAGGAAAAGGCAAGAGAAATCCTAGTTCTGTGCCAGGCACTCAATATACATTGCTTTACTTCATAATAGCCCTATAAAATACTTACATTATTGCCACAGACTAAGAAACTGAAAGTTAAGTAATTAAGGAGTGCATCTAGGAACACATGGAGAGATAAGATCAAACCCAGTCCCACCCCTATATTAATCACCACACTGGGAGATGAGCACAGGAAAAATATACATGGTCAAGATGAGTGGAAGTGGGTGGGGCTAGGCAGGAGAGTGTGCAGGGTGGAACAAGCAGTATGAAGCTAGCGTTAAAGCTAGAGAGCCAAGTCACAGTGGTCAATTCTATACCAAGGATTTCAGACTTCAATCCGCAGTCAGCCTCTCCGGGCTGTGGTTAGTGGGCCCATTCAAATATTGAAAACTAATTTCACAGGTGTTAAGGACTTTGGAGACAAAGGAGTAGGAGTAGATAATGTGTGGGGTGTAGTGCTTCCCAACCTAAAGGCAGAGAGGGAAGACTTTCTGAACAGAAGGGACTGAAATCAGAAAGAGTAATGCAGGCAGAAAGGCCCAGAGTGCATTTGGCATACTTACGTTTGTGAAACATAAGAAGGTCAGTTAGGTTAGCAAAGAATTAGCAAGGGAAAGAGGAATAGAAAATAAAGATCAAGTGATGGCAAGAGTCAGATCACATGGGATTCTGTATTTCATTCTTCTTAAAATGAGAAACCATCAAATGGTATTTTAAATAAGACTCAATTTATGATTGTTATTCACTGAAATAACAATATATTGAATTCATGGCTCCTAACTGTCAAAAAAAATGAGATTTTCATTTGACATACTTATCAGTAGGTAAACCCATTCTAGCTAGGCACTTCCTATTCTCACATTCTTTTATGAAATCTGTAACATTTCCCCTTCTACCATCTTGTGGCACCAAGCATGGATAATTAATAAATACAATGTGTGTAACTAAATATAGATACAAACGAGGGCAGGAGAGAAAAACAAGGGGTAAGGAGAAGGGGTTAAAAGAGGAAGGAGAGAGGAGAAAGTAAAGTGGAAGGATTTAGAGAAATGGAAAAGAGGAGAGAAGTGGCCCAGATGGGGCTCCAACTTCAGGTATCTATTGGGGTGAGATGAAAAGCATGACTATGGCATAGACAGAGCTGAACAGAAATCGCACTCTCGGTTCACCTAATGCCCGAAGGAAGCATACCAAAATGGCAATGTCTATTCTGACTGGTCAATAGGACTTAAGCTGCTTTTTTTCAACATCTCAGGTAAATTTTCTATACCCTTGTTGTATTACTTCTACAGTTTACAGTCTTTTTAAAAGGAAAATTAAGGAAATTTATTTTCTGGAGCAAGTAAAAAGTCAAGATAATCACATATCTTGTGACAATGAAATATAACCTTGAGAAACTGAAATCAGACCCAATTTAGAGATTTTTGTTTTACAATTACACACAAAAAAAGTATTTTTTGGAGAAAGACTACAGAATGCAGAGCCAAAATGAAACACTACATAATTTGGAAAAACAAAATTCTGACAATTTTGTGATGCTGCTGGGTTTTTTTACAATATACAAATGGACTATGAATGTTGAAGAGCTGGACCAAACCAGAACCCACTCGGGTGTCTTGTAATGTTGCTCAGGCCCGAATGTGGAAAGACAACAACCCCAGAATGGTTCCAGAGATGTAGTTGTGCCAAAGGGAGGAGACGGTACAAACTCTTTTGGGGGAAAAAAAAAAATCCCAAAACAAACAAGTATGCACGCACAGATACATCCACACACACAAACTAACCTAGGCAACGAAGTACATTTAGCACTTTTCCTTCAAAGGACATTTTTAGTAGTTGAGACTTGAGAGTTTATGGTCCACTCCCTTTAAAATTACTTGAAACTTTTTTATACTCCTCATTTTCCCTGGTAAATATATATATCGGGACCTCATACTGCTTTCCATAGTGGATGAACCAACTTGCATTTCCATCAGTGGTGCACAAAGGTTCTCTTTTTCCACATTGTCACCAACATTTGTCATCCCTTGTCTTCGCAACACTGGGCATTCTAATAGCATTCTTTCATTTAAACAACTTTATAGAAGCATACTTCACCCCTTTAGTGTACAATTCAATGAGTTGCTTTTTGGTTTTTGTGGGGTTTTTTAGTATATTCAGAGTTGTGCAGGCATCATTATTGCCTAACTTAAAACATTTTAATTACTCTAAAAAGAAACCCATTAGTGAATTGGTGGTGGGAATTCCATGGGGAATTATGCCAACTATACATAAATAAAGACCAAAAAAGAGAAATCCACTAGAAACTATTCCCTATTCTTTCCACTTTAGCAACCACTAGTTAACGTTGTTTCTTAAAGCATTTTTGATGAAATAAAAATGGACTGAAATAAATTTTATGTTATTGAGTTAACATAACATAAAGTACATTAAATTATGGTATACCCATCAAATAAAATATTATGTGGCTGTGAGAAATTAAGACTGTATCAACAGGTAAACTACACATGTATATTGTTTAAGATTATTTTTCACTAATACTTTATTGACTTACCATTAGTTTACAATACCATAATAATTTTGGGAGTATTTCTTCACATCTCTATGTTTGCAAGCATCATAATAGTAGCAAAACCCTTTTATGATTTAATTTCCTTTTATCTGACATTCCTGATTGACTCACTTTACTTACAACACTATAAGTGCTTTTATGTGCCCCATTTAACTTTCTCTAAACATTTCAATACTCACTATCAGTCATTGCTGTCCTAGACTGAAAATCTATAATTTGGCATCCACCTATGTCATATTTTGCTACAAAATTTTAGATGCCATAAACCCAAATTCCACTTTAATATCTTCCCAAGAGGATTATGATAATTGCTTAGAAGAAATTTAATTTCTTAAATTTTTTATATTCCTTCCTCTAAGTATTCTTACCTTTATGTCAGCAAGCCTGAAATGGTGCCAAATATATCAGATTTTTCACAGAATGCCCTTTGATGGTTAGAAAATCCCAGTTTTCTTCAATGAGATTTACTAAATATGATTCAAAATCAAATGAGTGATCCAAAGATACAAACTTTACCTAAATGTTTTGGTAATATTTTTTAAAATATTGTACCTAATAAATTTATCTCACAAGATAATCCAGTGAATACAATATTTTAGCTTTGATAATATAGTCAAAAGAACATAATAATGTACTTACTGGAAGACTTAGGAATTCATTAAAATAGTCCACAAGGATATCATCTGTGGCCAATGAATTTTCCTACAAAAAAAATGTAATGCTTAATATGCTGTTTTAAAAATATACTGATGTTATTCTCTAATTCTGTTATCAACAAATTATACTTCAAATCCTTTTCAGTTGATCAACAGTGAATCCTCTATAAACAGAACACAGTGCTACAATCTCTGGATGGAAGACCGAAGAAAACAGATGCAGCATGTTCTTAAAAGACTGCTACTGTGCTAAACGGGAAAACAGCATACATGAAAACAGAGCACAACACTTAAGTGAAGGAAGCGCTGGCAAATACAAAATGACCTAATGAATCTTTCCCATAGACATACTAAAATTTATGTTGTGTAAAAATTAAGGCACAGTCAATCAAGACAGAAATAGTCTTTAGGATAAAAGGAAATTCAGAATGCAGATTTCATAAACTGCCAAATAGAAGTAATAAGCTAAGTGAAGAAAATATTGTATTGCCTCCCTCTGTGAATGAGAAAGTTTCAGTAATCTGAAACCTGCTGAACTTCTATATGAAGAGCTTTGACAATGCATGTGTTCTAACCATAAGGATTGTATGCATTTTTTCCATAACTATCTCTTCCACCAATGTGATTTTTTTAATTGACAAAATTGGAAGGCCACTGCCAAGAACAAGTTCTCTCTTCCAAATACAACACCTTATTTTATTAGTAATTGTTTCCATTGTGTCAAAAGCATGTTGTGACATACTGTTTTACAGTACATGTGTTTATTTTGTTAATCATAATTATATTTCAATTTCACAAATCTAACATGAAAGTTGACAATATGACACAATGCTATTATTTCCATATGGCTGAATATTTTCTCCTTATACTTGCCAATTTAAAAAAATTGAAATACAGTATTGAAGTATAAGAAACTATAGTATATTAGCACCTATTTGAAAATCGATTTTCAAGGTAATTTCTTTAATTACAGCATCGGAAGAGGTATAAGTAATCACTTCTAACATTTATATCAAGGAACTTTCTAAAAATTGGAACTGCACTGGGACTAGTTTCTGCAAACTCTTAGGAAAAAAAACTGAATTCAATGAATGCATTTAATATGTCCTAGGTAGAAGGTATTATATTACAATAAGGATAACCAAATTTTACACTACAGGCTCATGTTCAAAAATCCATAGCTGAAAAGGTAAGTATGTTTTTAATTAATAACACAATTGTCTTAATAAAGGAGGTAAAGGAGTCCTTTGTTAGTTTTTCTAAAACATGCACCTTGACTTTTAGCCTTAATACAGAATGAATATTTGAGACCTTGGTATCACCTAGAGTTTAGGCAGCCCCATTGTCAGAAAATTCTAGATAATCCACAGATTTATATATTTATTTCCAGAAGCTTCACACTTTAGGAGACTCTAACTCAATGCTTTTTAAAGTACTTGTGTTAAAGTACGTGTTCTGTTTTCTTTTCCTGATTCATTTCAGACAGAGAACTTTAATACATAAGAATGAATTACTAAAACATGAAATGAAATACATACATGTACAAACCCAACTTTTTATTATTAAATTCAATAGGTAAATATATGCTGTCAAATGGCCATAAAGTTTCTAAACATTTATTCTTGATTTCTGAACTGATGTTGACATGGACTAGTAACAGTCTTCTGGTGCTATCTGTCCTCAGACCCTACTCAAGCAGCACTGTTCTAACCCTGTAGGAGAGTATTTGCTTTCTACTCTCTCGGGTCCCCCTGGAATCTAACCACACTAATAGGGCACATTCCTGGTTTACACTTATAAACACGGAAACTTAAAATATTATCCAAATACTTAAAAAATCTGTATTTCTTTTTTGAAATCACTTCTTTAATTCCACCAAGATTAAACACTAGTGCTTCTGCTAAAAACAGGGAAGTTCTGCTATAGAAATAAATGAAGTCTCCATGTGCTCTGTTTAATCTTCTTGTACATTAACAGAAAGGCCTGCACTTCTCTAAACAAATAAGCACATCTTCCTACTGTAGTTCCCAGTTCAATATGTTTATACCAGTAACAATACAATCTTGTGAACCAATAAGAATCTGATAAGCCCTTTATTCTTAAAATCTTTTTTTAAAGATTTATTTTATTTATTTATGCATACAAGAGCTAGGGTATAGGCCAGAAGTGTGGGGGGATGGGGTGTTAGAAGATTCACCAGAGACAGAGTGGAGAGCAGAACAGGCAGAGCTACTGAAATACACTGCTGAAGGAAGCAGCAGGAGATACAGGAGAGGTCTGCTGCGCCATGTGGGTCAGCTCCCTGGCCAGGGATCAAACTCCTGCTGCAGTGGCTGCTGATAGCTTCATAGTGCTGAAACTTAAGCCCTTGCATCACCAGGGAGGCCCATAATTTTTTTTAATTAAAATATTAAGGACTTAAAATAAAAATTTTAAGGACTTGATCTAAAGAAGGAAGAGCTCAGTTATTTTCCACAAGTTTCCACACTCCAGTCACATGGCCATTTTTAAATGAACTAAGTCTCCATATTTGGGTTTAATATATTCTAAATAACCAATAAACTGTTGTTGGTTAATGGTGCAATCAAGAAGAAAAACGAGTTACAATCAATTCCTCCATTACATCATTACATGAACCCAACTGCAAAATTTGCAACATAGAGTCTTAGCAAAATGATGCAATGGAAGGTAAAAACTTTTTCAGAATTGAATATGTTCTTGGAACCTCTTTTTTCATGTGTTACAGGTGCACATCTGTGAAAGTGAAGTCAGCTTTTCCATTTTTAGCTCCAAACTTCTCAAATTTCCTCCTGAAAGAGGGTGAAGCAAAATGTATTTGCTAATTATGATGGGCAATTTTTTTGCTTAAAAATTACTTTTCTGACCCTCAAATCAGATAAATTATATTATCTTCACAACTCTAAAGATACAAGATATACAGAGACTACCTTATAAACAAGGAAGAGGAAATAAGATAAATAAGACACAAGAAAGAATATCACACATGCCACCATAAGAACATTACAATTAAATCACTTCCTCCCAAAGGAGAAAAAGGTATTATCTGGTAAGAAGAATCAGAAGAAGCTCAAGTGGGGAAAAAGACATTTGAAGTATGTTTTTAATAACTTCAAATTCTATATCTGGAAATACAAATATGAGAAGCAATAATGCATGAGCAAAGGGAGGTTAGAAAGGAAAACAAAGTATAAGTGGTCACAGTCAGCTGATAGCAGAAATAGAAAAATAACTTTTTTTTAACTTCCTTCAAGCCATTCATATATTAAACCCAAGCCATTCAACAAATTTCCAATGCAGAGTTGTGATTACCATCAACCATGGAATTGATTACACCTATCAGGATAAACTATTTTTGCTTATTCTCGCTAAAGTTCACATAATTTTCCCCCTCCTTTTTAAATTTGTCAATCACTAGGCTAGAGCTTCACACCAGGTGCAGGAGGTATTCATGCAATGACATGAGGTGATGTGGGAACAATGAAACTCAGCAAGGTCAAGTGAAAAGGACCTCTTGCCCTTAAGCCAACCAAGTTTATACGGGGATGGCTGGCACACCCAATACAGTAATTTCTGGTAGTAAACAACCTGGTTTGGACAATTCAGATTCAACTGCCTTACCTGGAGACAGTGTTTTATCAGCCACATCCCACACCTATTACTCCTCTACAGGAATACACAACATAGAAGTTGTTTGAGCTCCTGGGTGTGGATTTGTTAGCTAGCAGCAGAACATAAAACACTGCCCCACAAAACTTCTACAGGAATTTCTGGTTGAGAAATTTAAGAAGACAGTACACAGCCTTTTATAAATGCTGACAGTTTACAGAAAAAGAAGGGAGATCACAAAAGGCCAGAGGTGATGACTTCCAAGTATTGCCTTCACATCTCTCTGCTGAAAGTAAGACCTGAAACCATACAATAAGTAGAAGAAAACATAGGCAAAACATTCTATGACATGCATCTCAGAAACATCTTTAAAGACTTAGCCCCAAAACAAAGAAAATGAAGGAAAAGATAAAGAGCAGGGACCACATCAAACAAAAAAACTCTATATAGCAAAAGAGACAATAACCAAGACAAAGAGATATGCCACAGATTGGGAGAAAATACTTGCACTCCACAAAACTGGTAAGGGACTGATACCAAAGATTTACAAAGAGCTTACACAACTCAACAACAACAAAAGAAAGAATCCTGTCAAATAATGGGCAGAAGAGCTAAAAAGACACTATTGCAGAGAGGAAATGCAGATGGCCAACAGGCACATGAAAAAATGCTAACCATCACTTAAAATCAGGGAGATGCAAATGAAAACAACAATGATATATCACCTCATACCAGTAAGAATGGCCCACATTAAAAAAAAAAAATTAACAACCACAAATGCTGGCAAGGATGTAGAGAAAAAGGAACTTTCCTACACTGCTGGTGGGAATGCAAACTGGTCCAACCTCCATGAAAAGCTGTATGGAGCCTCCTCAAGCTACTAAAAGTGGATTTCCCATATGACCCAGTAATTCCACTCCAAGGAATCTACTCAATGGTCGCAAAACCAGTAATTCAAAAGGATATTTGCAGGGCTCTCTTGCCCCTCCCAGGTACCATATACCTGGGAGTCTTTATTCTTCCCTTTTTCTTAAATAAACCTTTATTTTCAAGGAAAAAAAAAAAGGATATTTGCACTCCTATGTTCCTTGCAACACTATTTACAACAGGTAAAATATAGCAACAACTTAAATGCCCAAAAACAGATGACTGGATCAAGAAGATGTGGTATATAGACACCATGGAAAACTACTCAATAATCAAAAAAGACAAACTTATGACATTCACAGCAACATGAATAGAACTGGAAGGGATTATGCACACTGAAATAAGTCAGAAGGAAAAAGTATTGGATGGTTACACTAATAAGAGGAACATAGGTTTCTTGTATGATTAGTTATACAAGGGATCAAAAAACAAAACTAGCAGTCAAACTATAAACAGGAGAGATTCTTCAGGGGAGATGGAGGGAAAGAGCTCAAATGGAAGGGATGAGCACAAGTAAGTATCATATCCATTCCTGATTGACAGGAGTCTTGGTGGTGGTAATTTTATGGGGAAGAAATCAAACAGTGCACAAAAATAAACAATGATGTAGAAATAAATAAATATATTTCTATCTTTTGGCAACTAATGGATCCTCACAGTAATATCCAAGCTAGATACAAGACAATCATTCAGTAAATTTATACATAAATTTCAATATAGTTTCCTTATTTTGAAATATTTGACACAAAACATTTTATTTGTTTATCTGTCCAACCTAAGAAATTTTAACACATTTTTCCTGAAATAAGAAAGAACTATCAGGGGCCTCGCTGGTGGCACAGTGGGTTAAGCAACACACTATGACGCAAACCACAGCCACTACAGCATGAGTTTGATCCCTGCTGCAGGCCAGGGAGGGGACCCACATGGCGTAGCAGACCTCTCCTACCTCACCCACTGCTCCCCTCAGCAGTGTGTTTTGATCTGTCTGCCTGTTCTGTTCCTGGCTCTGTCTCTGGTGAAACCTCACACCTCCCTGGACTCTGACCTGTACCCAGCTCTTGTGTACATAAATAAATCTTTAAAAAAAAGAAAGAACTATCAAATTTCAAGTTTAATTTCAACTTTACAGTTTTGAATAGTTGTAGAAAGTAGTCTACAAAATTAGAGCCTGGCAGGTGGTAAATTTTCCCACCAAGAGAAACTATTCAAGAATCCTTAGAGATTATCATTAAAAAATGTCTTTGTTAGGAATTGCATGTAGTCACTTCAAGCATAAAACATAATATTCAGAGGTTATTTTCATAAAAAATGAACACACACATAGGTTATAATCCCTTTACAATAACATTAAAAAGAATAACTTAGTCAAGCAGACAAAGACATGTACACTAGAACTATGAAACATTGCTGAAGAAACTAAAGAAGACATAAATAAATGAAAAAACATACAATGTTCGTGGAGTGGAAGCAATATTGTTAAGATGATAATGCAACCCAAAGTAATCTATAGATGGAATATAATCTACTAGTAGCATTTTTTTCCCAGAAATAGAAAAACCCATCCTGAAATTCATATGAAGCCTGAAGGGAACTAGTGTAGCCAAACAAACTTGAAAAAGAGCAAAGTTGGAGGACTTACACCCTGATTTCGAGATTCACCACAAACTACAGTAATTAAAGCTGCACTGACATAAAGACAGGTATATAGACCACTGGAATAGAATAATGAGTTCAGAAATATTTATGTGATTAAGTGATTTTCAAAAGGGTGCCATGGCCATTCAGTGGGGAAAGGACACTCTTTTCAACAAATGGTGCTAGGAAAATTGAATAGCCACACAAACAAAAATCAAGCTATAACCTTACCAAATACCACATACAAAAATTAACTTAAAATGGGTCAACAACCTAAATATAAAAGCGAGAGCCATAAAATACCTAGAAAATAAAGATAAGCCTTCAAAACCTTGGATGTGGTAATACATTCTTAGATATGACATCAGAAGCATGAGCGACAAAATAAAAAAATAAATTGGACTTCATGAAAATTGTGCACCAAAAAATTCTATTAAAAAAGTGAAGAGACAACTAACAAAATGTAAAAATAAATTGCAAAACATACTAAGAAGGGTTTAATATCCAGAATATATAAATAATTCTAAGCACTCTGCAAGAAAAAAAAAAATAGACAACCTAAGTTGTTTAAATGGGCACAAGACTTGAATATACATTTTCCAAAGAAGACATTAGACAACGGTCAATAAGCACATGGAAGCTACTCAATACAACTGGCAACTAAAGAAATGCAAACCAAGGGCTTCTTTGGTGGTGCAGTGGGTTAAGTAAAGGATTATGAAGCAAACCACAGACACTGCAGCATGAGTTCGAGTGACCCACATGGCATAGCAGACCTCTCCTCTGTCTCCCACTGCTCCCCTCAGCAGTGTAGTTCAGTCAATCTGTCTGTTCTGCTCCCCACTCTGTCTCTGGTGAATCCTCTCACCCCCCACACCTCTGGCTGTACCCCAGTTCTTGTGTGCATAAATAAATAAATCTTAAAAAAAAAAAGAAAGAAATGCAAACCAAAATCATAAAGAGATTTCATTTCTCATCTACTAAGCTGGTCACATTTAAAAAGAGAGGTATTGTCAAGGATGTAGAGAAATGGCATCCCTAGTGCACTGATGAAGCTATGAAATGGTGCACAATAAAAGAGTGCCTCAAAATATTAAACATGTAAATATCATGTGATCCCACAACTTCACTTATGGATATGTGCCCAAAAGAAGGAAGGCAGGGACATCCACATTAAAAGCAACATTATTTAATTGCTAAAAGCTGGAAAAAACCTAAATGGCCATCAACATTTAGAACAATAAACACAATAGGGTTATATGTACAATGGAATGTCAGTTTAATGAAATTCTAATGTATGCAGCATATGGATAACCCTCAAAAATGTTGTGCTAAATAAGCTAGATAGAAAAGGAAAATATACCCCCAAAGAACTAAGGAGAGTATAAAATATATTAAGTTTTTTGTATAAATTTTCCCTATGAGAATTACCAAAGACCAAGTTCATGAAAACAATTCAGTAGAAAAATTCCAAAAGGTACATAAGAAATATAGACTATTAAATGAATTTTTGCAAAAAAATTAAGTGAAACAAATTATACTAATTATTATATATGAAATGTTCAGTAACCATTAATCATCTAATAGTTTTTTTTTTGGATATGTGCTATATGCTATAAGGAATAGTAATTAAGGTGTGCTGAGACAAAGTACTGGCCCTGCAGTAATTCATAATTTTGTTAAGAAATTGCAAAATTTATATATGAAAATTAAAATACATACAAGGTATTGTGTTCCTGACACCTCAAAAAGTGGCTTCTAAATCAGTTTATTCTCTCATTTAAGGGTAAAGATTCCATGTAAAGGTCTAAATACTTTGCAGATATCCATGAGGTACTGTACTTTTTAGAACACTGATTAAGAAATACAATATGAAAAAAGCTCCTATGAATATAGAACACTTTATTTTGATGCTACCAATAATGGAAAACCAAAATAACACTATTTTAATAAAATAAAAGTTTCTTTTATGTAATCATAAGCTGCTCAGGACTGGCACTGTGATTTCCCAAATGCCAGGAGTCCCTTTGATCCTGTGACTCTGCCAGCCTCAAGATGCTACTCACGCCTCATGATACAAGATACTGCTTCAGCCCGGAAACACATCCTCATTCCAGCCAGCAGTAAAGTAGAAAAAAAGGCACATTTCTACCATTTCACTTCTGTGTTTTAGTCAGAGTGACACAGGTTCTAATTGTATTGATTAGTTACTTAAGGATCAGTTATTTAATCACTGAAAACATTAGCTTTCCAGAAGCAGGTCACTACCCTCTGCTTATATCACACTGGTCAGAATGTGCTGCAAGGATCTACAGTTTGTACTATGGGAAAGGTAGAAATAAGTAGAGGGGACCAGAAATCTCTGTTACACACTTTTTTCTAAGAATAATAATGAGAAAAAATATTTGCATGCTTTTGAAAAATAGAGATAAATATATGTCTAAGACATATGAATTATTCAACCTATAACTAAAGCTTGATGAGCATAAGAACTTAAAGATCTGGTCACAAACTGGGCTCAACTGGAAAGCTGCACAAGAGCTCAAAGGCAGCCTGGATGATTTTAGGTTGGAAAGGTTTCATGGTGGAGATGACTGTGCCTGAAAGAATGTGCGAGATTGTGAAATCCATGGGGGCGAGCAACCAAGACAAAACTCAGCAGCAAAGGGAAGGGGGCAAGTGCAGCAGCTTGGCTGCAGCATGAGGCATGTGGAAGCACTTTATAAACGCAAAACAGTATGAATGTTGTCTTTATCACATAGGAAAGTATTGAGAGGTAAGGTTAAAAAAGGTTGAGTAGTTATGAAAAAAAAAAAAAAGATTCTGAACATTAAAGGGAGGTTTTAGACATTAGGAGTCTGCCAGTTGCTAGATGTGTGGCCTCAGGTCAAGTGACTTAACTTCTGTGAACTTCACCTTCCTCATATGTGAAGTGTGAATGTTAAGAAGTACCTAACAGGGTTGTTTTGAGGTTAAATACTAGCATGGAGTCAACATTCAGTAAATAGTATGATTAATATATGCTCTGAACAATCAGATAACATATTAACTTTTTTAAGAGCAACCTGACAGGAGAGGAGTGATGGGAGAAGGAAAAATCAAAAGTTAGACAAGGGAAAGCAATAGCTAGTATTCCACCACAGTGGATGCACAGGAGTTTGCACTTTAAGCATTAGGCAAAGAAAAACTAGAGTTGGCAGAAGGAATAACGGAGGCAGATGATATCAGAACTACTGCCAAAGTCCAGACCTAGGGTCGAGGGCCTGAAATAAGACTGTAGCTGTGAGGATGGAGAAAAAGATCCCCTGAAAGGAGCTAGGTAAGTGATTATAGGTGAGAGGTGAAGAGAGAAAAGGAAAGTTCTGGATTGGGTGTATGAATGGCCAGTGGCATTATTAACCAAAATAAGGGGGGAAAAAAAAAGAGGGAAAACAATTAGGGAAGAGAAGGTAAGTTCAGTTTAGACTTTTGAAGCGATGAAGGTATCCAATTATAAAACAGTGGCAGTAGAGGTAGTGTCTAGAATTGTCAGTCCTGTGAAATAAGAGTAGATGAAGCTACAGGAGAAGAGCAGCACAGCCAGGAAAAAAAACTTGAGAGAACAAAATCATGAATAAGGTCAACACTTTCATGGGCCAAAGAAAGATCAGAAAGAAGAACCTCAAGAAGAAATGGAAGATAGTGGTATCAAAAAGAAAGAAAAAGAGGAATGACTAGAAAGTTGCAAAGACCTGAATAGATTAGGAGACTACTACAAATATTTAGATTTGCTAAGTGCCTTACAGAGAGTTTATGCTGGAATCATATAAGGATTAGCTTGCTCCAGAAATGCTTTATTGGAATAAAGAATGTTTCAGGAAGAGCTTAAAGAAATTTGCCTCTACAGTTATACCAAAGCACTAAGAAGATGGAAGGAGTTTCTGAAATGCTCTTTGTGCTTCTATCTTGGTCTCTCAGAATATGACTAAAATCCTGGAAGCGTGAAAGTGGAAGTTGCTGGAAGACACAGTCTTAACCCCCCTTTCTCTCTTAGCCCTTGCTAAATTGTGAACTTTTTAAGACTTAACCTTAACACCTAGCACTGCACTGCAAATACAGGAGGCATTCATGTTTGTTGAATAAAAGCTAAAAGCAAATAAGATAATTGCCTAACAAGAGACAATTGTCTAACAAGAGCTTGAGGACATTAAGTAAATAATACAGGGAGGTGGTTAGGACTCTTGCAATCAAACTGAGACTTTAGTAGGAATTTGGCTTTGCTACTTCCTATATAGCTCTATAACTCTGGGCAAGTTTCTTAAAAGCACAATAAGAATTACAATAAAATGCATTCTAAATATTATAATCACCTAAGTGACAATTATGTAATATGCTTGGCAAAAGTACTTATTATCACTAAACTGCAGAAGTTTGTCCTAAAAACAACACTTAAGATGTTTTTAAAAGAATCATAGGTATAAATTGACCGTTTGTCAGAAAAAAAACAACCCAGTCCAAAAATGGGCAAAAGAGCTAAAAAGGCAATTCTCCAAAGAGGACATGCAAATGGCCAACAGGCATATGAAAAAATGC
>JAGFMF010011395.1:9481918-9529945 GCA_019455555.1 Galemys pyrenaicus | reverse complement strand
TGATGGTGCACTGGTGAGATGGTGATGGGGAATACATGGGGATTACAACTAATGGCAAGTATATGTAAATTTTAAAATATTTTAATAAAAAAAAAGAAAAAAAAATAAATTGACCGTTTGTTATGAATCGGTTATGAACGCCAAATACTAATGTTTATTGCAACCAGGAATTACATAGTCACGTCACAATAAAATCATAAAAATAAACCTACTTTTCATGGCATCTTTAAAGAGTTTAGAGAAATTAAATTAGATCATTTATGTAGAAGGACTTTACAATGAATAGCACCCACCATAAAAATTACTCGGCCCCCTCTTCTTAAAAGTTGCCTATTATATAACAAATATAAATAGAACATTCCATCCCAAAGCAGTAGAATATACATTCTTCTCAAGTGTTCACAGAACATTCTCAAAGACAGATCACATGTTGGGACACAAATAAATTTCAATAAACTTAAGACTAACAAAATCATACCAAGCATCTTCTCCAATCACATGGTATGAAGTCAGAAGTCAACAACAAGAAAAATGGAAAGAACACAGATATGAAGATTAAACAACACGCTACTGAATAACTATGGAATCTCTGAAGGAGAAATCAAAATGTATATGGAGACAACAGAGAATGAGATTACCATATACCAGAACCTTGTGATACAGTAAAAGCAGTACTAAGAGGGAACTTTATAGCAGCCCAGTCCTCATCAAGAAACAAGAAAAACTTGAAATAAACAATCTAACCTCACACTTGAAAGAACTAGAAAGAGAAGATCAAATGAAGGCCAGAGTCAGTAGAAGGAAATAATAAAAATTAGATTTAAAAATAAACAAAACAGACAAGATCGGGCACGTTCAGGGTGATTGGATCAGGAAGCTGTGGTATATATATACAATCAAAAAAGATAAACTAGACTCATTCATAGGAACATGGATGGAGCTGGAAGGGATTATGCTCAGCAAAATACGTCAGAAGGCAAAATAAAAATACCAGATGGTTTCCCCCCTAGGAGGAATATAAGGGAACCAAATAAGAATCAAGAAGAAGAACAATAACAATAATAATGATAATAATAATACAACAAAAACAAAAAGACAAGATAAAAAGACTTATTAAGAAATAAAGAGAGGGGCCTCCCTGGTGGCGCAGTGGGTTAAGCAACGCACCATGAGGCAAACCGCAGCCACTGCAGCACGAGTTCGATCCCTGCTGCCGGCCAGAGAGGGGACCCACATGGTGCAGCAAACCTCTCCTGCTGTGCCCGCTGCTCCCCTCAGCAGTGTGCTTCCGTTGATCTACCTGTTCTCTCCCCGCTCTGTCTGTGGTGAATCCTCTCACCCCCCACACCTCTGGCCTGTACCCCAGTTCTTGTATGCATAAATAAATAAATCTTAAAAAAAAAAAAGAAATAAAGAGAAAAGTCAGGGCCCTCCCCTGGTGGCACAGTGGGTTAAGAAACTCACTGAAGCAAAACACAGCCACTGTAGCATGAGTTCGATCCCTGCCGCTGGTCAGAGAGGTGACACACGTGGTGCGGCAGACCTCTCCTGCCTCTCCGGCTGCTCCCCTCAGCAGTGTATTTCAGTCCATCTGCCTGTTCTGCTCCCCACTCTGTCTCTGATAAATCCTCTTACCCCCTGCACTTCTGGCCTGTACCCCAGTTCTTATATGAATAAATCTTTTAAAAAAATTTTAAAAAAAGAGAAAACTCAAATAATAAAATGAGAAGTGAAAAGAGACATAATGGATACCATAGAAATACAAAGGATCATAAGCAACTACTATGAATATTTGTATTATAACAAAGAAACAGATAAATTTCTTGAATCAACCAACCACCCAAGAAAATCTGAACATCCCTTAACAATTTAAAAAACTGAAATAGTAATGCTTCCAAAATCTTCTAAAAATTAAAAATCCAGGGATTCATGGGTGAATTCTAGCAAACATTCAAAGTCTAATTCCCATCCTTCTAAAACATCAAAAAAATAAAAAAGAACTGAATGTTTCTTTAACTCCCTGTATAAGGCCAGAATAATGTTGAACCTATATTCAGCATAATGTTGAGTCAGAAAAGGACAGCACCAAAAATAAAGCTACAAGCCACTATCTCTGATTAAACACAGATGCAAAAATCTTCAACCAAATACTAGCAAACAAATTCAACAATACATTAAAAAGATCATACATGACCAAGAAGGATTAATTCAAGAGATACAAGAATGTTTGGACATATACAAATCCACCAATGCAATTCATAAAGATGAACAAAGTAGAAGATAAAAATCATATGATCATCTCAATAGACACAGAAAAAGCACCTGGTAAAATTTAACATCCACTTATGTTAAAAACTCTAAATAAAATAGTTATGTAAGGAACATACATAAAGATAATAAAGGTAACATACGACATACCCATAGCTAATGACATACCCAATGGGGAAAAACAAAGATTTTCCTCTAAGAACAGGAACAAGACAAGGATGCCTACTCTTACTACTATTATTTAACATAGTTTTGGAAGTCCTGGCCACAGCAGTTAGGCAAGAAAAATAAAAAGTATATAGATTGGAGAAGCAAAACTGTCATAAATTTTAGATGACATTATGTGTAAAAAACTCCAAGACTCCACCAAAGAGACTGATAGTAACAACAAATACAGTAAAGTTGCAGGCTACAAAATTACTATCTTGTATAGTACAAAACACCTTGTATTTCTATATGCAAACAATGAACTAGCAGAAAGAGAAATGATGAAAGTAATACCACTTATGATTACAGCAAAGAGAATGAAATATGAATAAATTTAACTAAAGCGGTGAAAGGCCTGTACACTAAAAACTCTAAGGCATTGTTAAAAGAAACACAAAGAAATGGAAAGATATTCCACACTCATGAATAAGAAGAATCATTACTGTGCAAATACGCACTTTACCTAAGGCAATATATGGGTTCTATGCAAGCCCTGTTGAGATTCCAATGGCATGCTTCACAGACACAGAAAAAATATACTGAAATTTCTATGGAACCACAGAAGACCTCAAATAGTGAAAACAATCCTGAGAAAACAGAACAAAACTACTGGTATCATTGCTCCCTGGCCTCAACTTAGATTGCAAAGCCACAGAAATCAAATCAAGATGCTGCTGGAAGGATACACAGGCACAGACAGAGATCAATGGAATAGAGTTTAGAGGCCAGAAGTAACACTCAAACATATATGCACAACTATGACAAAGGAACCAAGAACATACAATGGAAAATGAAAATTCTCTTCAATAAATGGTGCTGGGGAAACTAGACAACAACATGCAAATGGATAAAACTAAGCCACTATCTTCGATCATATATTAAGTTAAAAATGGGTGAAAGACTTTAATGTAAGGCCTGAAAGCACAAGATACATAAAAGGAAAGAGTTGATAAGTTCTCTGACATTGGCCTTACTGATGTTTTATGGAATCATCTCCAACAGTAAGAGAAATAAAAAAAAAA
Source organism: Galemys pyrenaicus (assembly GCA_019455555.1). NCBI lineage: Eukaryota > Metazoa > Chordata > Mammalia > Eulipotyphla > Talpidae > Galemys > Galemys pyrenaicus. The sequence goes on along the minus strand of JAGFMF010011395.1, from coordinate 9,526,448 downwards.
ATAAATGAGACTATATCAAACTAAAAAGCTTCTGCACAAAATATTGTTTTGTTAAAACTAAAAGATAGCCTACAAAATAGAAGATATTTGCAAGTCACATTATCAGACAAAGAGTTAATACCCAAAATATATAAACAAGTTGTACAACCCAATAAGAAAACATTAACCTGATTAAAAAATGGGCAGATCTGAATAGACTTTTCACCTAAGAAGACATACAGATGGACACATGAAAAGATGCTCTATATCACATCACTAGGGAAACATAAATTTAAACCACAGTGAGATTTCACCTCACACCAGTTAGAAAGGTTATTATCAAAAATTCAAGAAACAGTAAGCATTGGGGACATGAAGAAAAAAGAACCCTTGTGCACTGTTGGGGAGAAAGCAAATGGGTACAGATACTTTGAAAAACAAAATGGAGGTTCCTCAAAAAATTAAAAATGGAACTAGTATATGATCCAGTAATGCCACTTCAGGTATTTATTCCAAAAACATGAAAACACTGATTTGAAAATATATATGATCTCCATGTTCTTTACAGCAGCCAAGATATAGAAACAGTCTGTGTCCAATGACAAATAAATGGATTCAGACTATGCTCTATATGTACAATGGAATACTACTCAGTCATTACAAAGATTCAATCGTGCCATTTCAACAATATGGATGGGCCTTGAAGGGGTTATGGTAACTGAAATAAGCCACTAATAAGTGAGTATGTAGGATTTCACTCAATTGTGAAATACAAACAAAAGCAATCAAACAACACAATAAAAACAAAAACAAGCCCCTAGACTCTGACAACAAAATAGTGGTTACCAGAGAGGAAGAGGGAGGGAGAGAAAAGCTTAAGGGTATGGTGACTTGACACTGGGTAGTATGAAATACAGAATTGCTAAGGTGAGATATCTGAAACCTAATCATTATGGTAAACTGTTACCTCAGTAAAAAGGGGGAAAAAAAAGTCCATTCTGAAGAATGTAAAAAGATCTTCTACTCAATTCCCTTGTTACTATGCCAAACCTTTTATTATATTCATTTTACACAATGGAGAAATGAAAATACACAGCTTTTTCCTACAATCTATGATTTGCTATTTTAAAAAAGCCGGGTGGGGGTGGAAATGAGTAACCTTACTAAATTGTACTTACAAATTCTTCTTCTGTAATAGCTGGTGGCTCTGAAACAAGATAAAATATTACATTATCGCACTCAAATCTGATTTCCTTTTGAAGTAAATGGAATAATTTGAGACAGCACCTAGCCCTGCTTTGTTCATGGGCAAGCTCGGTAAAATTTTTGGCCCTCTGTTCATTCTCTGCACATGGATTGAATTTTAAGTTGGAATTCAAGGTGGAAGTGGGAAGGAAAGACCTCTGGAATCCAGTTTGGTCACTAATTCACTGTGACCCTGGAGTTAGCCTGAATAGATGGAGGCCTCCATTTTTCCAGCTGCAAAACGGAGAAGTAAGCAAGATAAAATAAGATGGTGCCAATTAGGCAATGTAAATGGGAGCGGGGTGAGGGTAAAAGTCGTAAGAAAATGCGATGAGACAGCAGTGAAGCCATTTTTTTTTTTTTAAATGTTTGGAAGACGGGGCTCCGGGGCAGTAAGTCAACTCAGACGCCGGTGCATGGCTTGGCCCAGACCCCTCCATCGCATCCCCCCAGGGCGAGGACTGCGACCAGCGCACCCTGGCTGCTGGCCCCTCCCACCCACCTGCACCCTGGCTGCTGGCCCCTCCCACCCACCTACCCGCGGTGAGCCTCTTCACCCTCATGTCGCCGCCGCTGCCCGCGCCCGGCGTCCGCGCGGGCCGTCAGGGCCCAGTCCGAGCGCGGGCCCAACCTTCGAATGGGCCCGTTGCCCCGCGGGAGCGGACGCGCACGCTGAGAGACGCGCGGGCTGGGCTGCGCCAGCTGGTGTAGCCCCCGCCTCCCCGAGTTGCTATGGAGCTTAGACAATGCGGGCGCTGACCAGCCCACCGCCCGGGCCTGGGCACCGCGCCAGAGGTCAGAACGGTCACTTGCCTTTCCTGGCCCCTCGGGTGAGGGAAGAACACGCGGGACGCCCAGCCAGTCCTCCCGCGGCGCAGTCACTAGGGAGGGCCTGGGAGACGCTCCTTGCCCTTAAAGACCAAACTAGTCAGGACTTGTTAAGGTGTTGGCGCGATTCAGGCCAGATCTACCACAACAAGGTCCTGCCCCTGCCCTCACCATCCAGGAAATTTGATGTGCCCTAGTGAGACAAGACCCGCTGGCAGGTGGGTGCCTAGACGCCTCCCTCAAGAGTTTCGTTGACACTAAGGGAGGACATTCCCCACAGCTCTTCAGCTCATTCCCAGTTGCATGAAATGCCTGTATACCGTGTCCTTTAAGATCTTCCTCACACGTTTGCTCCAATATATAGGATTGCTGCGTTTTCAAGGTAACTGAGCCATAAAAATGTTACTCCAGGAAGCTGTTGAAGAGGGAACAGTAAGCTGAAGATGACCATTGTAGTGACAGGAAGGGAGCACACAGGAGCAAGTTCAGGATGGTTCTGGGCAGACAGGTCAGGGAAGGAGAGTCTTGGAGCCTTAGGTGGCTTTTCATACTTTATTTAGTAGAGGTGGCCAGGTACATGGCAGGCAGGGGTGCGGGGGGTGGGGGGTGGCGGGAGGCTGGTAGGCCTCCCAGCCCCCGATGCATCTCACCCTCTCGGCTGCTGCTTCTCTCTCTGCTGCTGCTGCTCCTTCGTCCTGTTGGTTCTGTTAGTCTATCGGTTGGTCCTGGCGTCCTCATGACGCTGCCCATTTAAGCCCGTGTGCCAACTCAGTTGCGCCCAGTTGCGCATGCCCACCTGGAATGCTCGCAGCACCGCAGGTGTCCATCATCAGTGGTGGGAGGGTGGAAATACCTGATAGTTCTCTGACCCTACAACCATGCTATGTGTTCCAGGGAAGATTATAATGGCATTATTTAAGTGAAAAATAATACTCTTATAAAAGGGTGCAACAATATAAAACAGGAAAACAGAACTTTTAACTAGATAAAAAGGACACTTTTATTATTAAGTCCTGGGTAACTCAAATTTCTAGGCCAGACTCCTTTCCCCCTAAGCCTAAGGAACTTAAATACAACTGCTTGCTGTACACAGCGGTGGTCTCCTTTGAATGCTTCTAAATCAAAGTGTCTAAACGGAAATTCACCGTTCCCTATCTTCAAATTTCATCTTCTTACATAAATCCCATGTTTGGTAAGTGGTCCTTTACCCACTGTAGGGTAAAGGTTGATCAGGTATTTCCACCCTCCCACCACTGATGATGGACACCTGCGGTGCTGCGAGCATTCCAGGGTGGGCATGCGCAAGTGGGCACACCTGTGTTGGACACGGGCACAAATGGGAGGCGTCTTGAGGATGCCAGGACTGTGAGGACCAACAGAACTGTGAGGATCGACCGACAGTACTGACGAGCAGCAGCAGCAGCAGCAGAGAGAGGGAAGAAGCAGCCGAGAGAGTGAGAGGCTGCCAGCCTCCCAGCCCCCCGGCACCCCTACCTGCCATGTACCTGGCCACCTCTACTAAATAAAGTATGAAAAGCCACCAAGGGCTCCAAGACTCTCCTTCCCTGACCCGTCTGCCCAGAACCATCCCGAACCTGCCTCCAGTGGCACACCATCCTGTCGCTACACCCACTTACCACCCTTACCCACCTAGTGGGTCCTATATTTAGTCAAACCCTAGGTCCTGCCAAATCTACCTTAAAGTGTTTCTAGAATCTGGGTCTTCTTTCCACTCACACCAACAACCACAGGATTAGAATAGGTGCCCATTTGAACTGTTGTAAAAACTTCCTAACTTGCTTCTCTTCTAGTCTTTGCTTCAATAGTGTTCCCCTTAAGTCCATTCTCCATGCTGAAAGCAAAATAATCTGCTAAATGCAAATCTAACCTACTTAAAACATTCCGTGGCTCTACATTTGCCTCCTACAGTGTGGAGAACACGCCAAGGTCTGCCACGTGCTGTGAATGCTTGAGTAAACAAGGAGTAAGACAAAGCACCTGTATTACAAGGAACGGTAACACCTGTCCAGTTCTATGTATTGTCTTTTAAACATTACGCAGGCAAACACAAAAATCAAACAATAAACCACTACTTGAGCCAAACAAAATCAGAGGGTCAGAGAATGTCAAGGGTGCATAGTGGAAGAAAATTAAAAAGGGGAAGTGTTGGTGGACAAATCATGAAGAGCTTTGTTGGCAGGTGTAAGGACTCTGGCTCTCATTCTACAATAAGTGAAACGTGAGCCCTCAGAGTTCTGAAGAAAGAAGCAGCAGCATTTTACATTTGTTGGAAACTCAGCACTCTGTGTGCTCTACAGACTGTAGTCGGGCACAAATAGAAGCAGACAAGGGTTGATGGTGGCTCAGACCTGCATGGCAGCAAAAACAGGTTTCAGAAGGACTGAGATTCTGCATATTTTTAAAGGTAGAGCCAAGAGGATTTCTTCACATGTGAGAATGAAAGCAGTTGAGAAGAGCATGAATGGTTTTGGCGTGCGCAGTCAAAAGAATGGAGTTACATCAATGACCATGGAGAAAGCTATGAGTGGGTCACGTTGTAGGGAAGAGTTTAAGAAGTTTGTTAGGCATCCAATGAAGACTGTGTTTGCAGTGTGCATAGGAGACCGGAACTGAGATGTAAATTTGAGAAGTTAATATGTAAATGGGCTTTTCAGGCATTTGCTCTAGTGGTTTTGACCATGGGGAAGCCTTCTGGCCTCTATCAGGCTAAATCATTCTTCAATCCTCTTCTTGAACACTGTCTTCTCTAGTATGCCATCTAATAAATTCCTTTCACGACTGCTCCTCTTGCTCTTATATATTTGGTATTTGGTAAACTTCTACCTTAAAACCACATTAATATTAAAATCATCTCTACAAAGAGGTGCAGCCTCTTCCCTCAGTGCCATCCATCATACAAAACTTCTGGGGTAAAGGAGATTTATCTTGATTGTGGTGTCACCCCTGCTAGGTAAGTATGAAGGGAGATACGTTTTTTCTTAACTTACGCCTGGCCCTTGCCCTACACCCATTCCTCAATGCCTACACTCAATAAATATTTGTTGAAATACCTTTCTCCATTGCACTGTGTTGTGCTCACAAAATGAGTTAATCCCTGACATTATTATTCTCAACAATTTATGAAGCTGATTTAGAGTCTCCATGATGAACTGCTTGAAAGTGCTGAGGCCATGAGATGATCCAGCTCTGCCTCATCCAAAGCCTTTGCACTTTAACAACCATGCTACACAGCTTTTCTCTCTAAAGACAATCTCATGAAATGTTAAAATAGCACAAGAACCCAACAACATTAACTTGAATCCAAATGGTAAATATATGCTAGTCTAATGTTTTTGGTGATTTCTTAATAGCTTTATTGAGATGTGATTCATTTATCAAAAAATTTACCTAAAGTGTGCAATTCATTAGTTTTTAGTGTATTTAGAGTAGTGCAGCCATAACCATAATCAACTTTAGAATATTTTCATCACCTCAAAGAAACCCCATAGCCTTTAGCTAGCATCCCCTATCCCACATGCTAACCTCCAATCCTAAGCAACCACTAATCTACCTTCAGTCTAACAGCCTAACTGGACTGTTCATATAAATGATATCACAACATATGTTGGTCTTTTTAATTTTTTATTTAGATGTTGGTTTATGTTATTACATAGTAATTTAGGAGAACAGGTTCATACATCTTCAGATGTATGTTACCACAACACACCCACCACCAAAGCACCTATAATTCTTCACCATAGACAACTGGGCCCCCCTCCCTCCTTGCTCTCCATTAAACTACCCTCCCCATCTTGGACTCAATTCTGTAGTCATATTTCTAGGGTTGTTTTGTTTTTGTTCTCTCTCTCCCTTTGTTTTGCTTTTTATATTCCGTAAGTGAAACCCTCCAATATTAGTTTTTCTCCTGACTTGTTTTGCATAGCATAATCCTTTCCTGTCCCATCCATGTTGTCATAAATGGCAATATTTCAACTCTTTTTATAGCTAAGTAGTAGTCCATTATGTATACATACCACATCTTTTTTATTCCATCTGTAATTGGGCATTTATTGTTTCTATAACTTAACTATTGTAAGCAGTGCCGCAGAGAACATAGGCGTGCACATATCCCCAAGTTAGCACTTTTGTACTCTGAAAAAAATACCAAGGGATAGAATTGCTGGATCATATGGTAAATCTATTTTCAATAATAATGAGGAGCTTCCATACTGTTTTCCATAGGAACTGGATCATTCCACAGTCCCACCAATTGTGCATGAAGGTTCTTTTTTCTCCATATCCTCACACATTTGTTTGATTTTTTTGATATGGAACATTCTCATGAGAGTGAGGTGGTATCTCGTTGTGCTTTTGCTTTTGTATTTCCCTAATGGTAAGTAATGTTTAACATTTTTTATTTGCCTATTGGCTATCTGCATGTCTTTGGAGAAATAACTATATAGTTCTTCTGCCCATCTTTTGTGTTTTTTGTTTTCTTTTTGTTGATTTATGTGCATTCTTTATAGATCGTGGATACTAGCCCCTTGTTAGATGTACAATGTGCAAATATTTTTTCATTTTAATGAGTTTCTTTCATTGTACATAAATTTTCTAGTTTGATATAGTCCCATTTGTTTATTTTTGCCTTTGTTTTCCTTACTATTGAAGTATACAAAGCCATCCATAAGGTTAATGTTATAGAGTTTTGCTTATGTTTTCTTCTATGTATTATGTTTTTTGGTGTTACATCTGAGTCTTTAATTAATCTTAGGTCAATGTTTTGGATAGGCTGTAAGACAGTGATCTGCTTTCATTCTGATGCATGTAGCTATCCAAGTTTTCCCAACTCCACTTCATTTTCCTTCCTCCAGTGTATACTCTTGGCTCCTCTGTCAAAGATTAACTGTCTATGTAAGTGTGAGCTTATTTCTGGGTTCTTGATTCTATCCCATTATATATTCAATGTTTTTGTATTTTGAGGAATTCCATTGAAATTTTAATAAGGATTGCATTAACGCTATATGTTGCTTTGGGCAAGCTGACTGTTTTAACAATGCACTTCTAAACCATGAACATGGGATTGTTTTCTTGATTGCTCTTCTAGCATGTTATTTGCAAATAGAAATACAACACACTTTTTTATATGTTATTTTGTAGCCTGACACTTTAGTGTACTGATTTCTTGTGTCTGTAGATTTTCAATGGAGTCTTTAGGGTTTTCTATGAATATTAATTATCACATCATCTACAAGTAGTGATAATTTTACTTCTTTTCCAATTTGGATTCATTTTGTATCTTTCTGTTGCCTAACTGTTCTAGCTAGGAGTTCCAATACTATGTTGAATAGTAGTGTTGAGAGTTGACATCCTCATCATTTACCTAATCTTAGAGAAAAAGCTCTTCAGCCTTGAGCATGGTGTTAGCTGTGGGTTTGGCATATCTGGCTTTATTATGTTGAGATATATTCCTTCTATCCCAGTTTTACTGCATTTTTATGATAAATGGATGCTGGATCTTGTCAAATGTCTTCTCTGCATTTATTATTATGGTCCATATGTTGGTCTTTTTGATTAGTTTTTCACTTAGTATAATTTTAAATTGCATTCATGTTGTGGCATGGCTACTTAATTTCCTTTATTGCTGAATAATATTCCAACAATATGGATACACCACATTTTTTCCATTCATCATTTGATAGGCATTTGATTGGTTTCTACATTTCAATTATTATGAGTAATGCTGCTATGAACATTTGTGTCTAGTTTTCTTGTGTGGACTTGTTTTCACTTCTCCTGGATATATAATTAGGACTGAAACTGCTAGGTCAAATGATAATCTTATGTTTGTCTGGCAACCCTATGTTCAATTTTTTGAGGTACTGCCAGACTGTTTTCCAAATTAACTGCACCAATACTACCACCAACAGTGAATGAGTGTTTCAATTCACTGCTTTCTCATACACTTATCATCTGACTTTTTTATTATAGCCATTCTAAAGGGTGTGAGGTGATTCTTTGTGGTTTTAATTTGTATCTCCCTGATCATTAAATTTTTTTTACGCTTAACACATTTTAATTTCTGTGCCCCAAACTAGCTAGTTTTTCCAAAAAGGCCTTTTTCTACAGTTACTCATTGTTGAAGACTATGACAGTTCAAAATCAAGAGCTTATAATGGCAAATATATGTACATAAATTTTCTGTTCATTATCATTTGATTTGCAGCATGTTAGGAAATTTTAAGGTCATGTTTGGCATGACCTTTCTTAAATATAAACTTTGTAGTACGCTTGCAATTCAGATCTCAGATAGTTTCCCTGCAAAAATGCTAGAACTGTGAAATGAGAAGCCAAAAGAACCATGGAACAGAAGTGATACACTGAGTTGCTCAGGACAAAGAAAAATGATCAGCTTTCAAATATGACTCCCAAACCAAATGTCATAAGGGTTCACCTAAATTGCAAGGGTTAATTTGCATCATGGCTACTGTATGGCCTGCTTAGGGTGAGAAGCTGCAAGAATTTATTGAACAATTATTCCAACTACTACTAGAGACTGGCTAGCATCTATATGTATATTTGTACATATCTCTTAAACAATCCAAGGCAAAATTTCAGGCATCCTACCTGATTAAAGATTTAAAAGCACCAGCACCAATCAATCCTTGGGGTTTGGTGTGGTAGGGTTCAACTTAAATCTATTTATAAACCTTTCTGGATGTGAACCCAAGTCTTTCCACTGGCAGAAATTCATATTTTCTTTGTAATTTTAAATTTTGATATTTTATATGCCTGAGTTGAATATAAAAAGAACAACAGTCACACCAGATATGACAATAGAACTCTTAACTCATAACCTCTGCAGCAACTTGTGCTAGAAGCCAAACCACAACTTCTACAGGCCCAGAATGGTCAGGATTTGTAACTGTCAGTTCCCAAATTTTTGTCCCCACTTCCAACTCACGACAAACAGAGAGAGTCAAATATACTTCCCAAATCAATCACATAGCATGCCTGTTAGATTCTGGTTAGCCTGCTTCTAGCTGAGCTGACCTGTGCCAACAATCTAAAATGGAAGCATCAAATCAATGTCATCCCCCCCCTTTTCTGTGACCATCCAGCTCTTCCACTGTCTTGCCTGCCTGTGAGTTTCTGCCTAATGCAAGTGATGGTGGCTGGTTCCCTTGTTATAACAAGCTCTGAATAAATAGCCTTTAATAGTTCTCACTTGGGTTTTCATTTATTTCCACATAACTGTATTTGTCACTTTTACGCATAAGAGGATCAAAATGATAGGATAGCATAATAATTTTTCTAAGAGCTGGATGGTAAGACAACATCTAATAATGTATGATACCATCTCTACTCTAATCCCTAAAGTAATTACAACTGTGGCAGGAGATAAGAAATAATGGTTATAAAATGTATATATTTCCATTCTGATAATCACAATCTTTCCCTTTTGTGAAATTACAAATCTATATTGGATAACAACTACACACATCCGTATCACATTTAACTGGAAAACAGCATTTTTTTCTATTTCCTAACTTAACAGTTCATAATTTTTTGAAGAAGGAACATAATTAGTTTAATACATTCATTAGGCAATTTCTTAACTTGTCCAAGATAACTACCATCTGGACCTGCTGGTTTAGATTTATTCTAATTGTCAATATATTCCATTACAGTACTTTGTTTTTTGGACAAACTGATGAGATAATTCAGTTTTTAACCCTTCCCTAGTTAAAGTTTTAAAATATAATATTTCTCAATATTACAAGTAGAAACTACATTCTTATATTCTGGTTTATTTTTCACAAGGGGAAAACACATTTTTCCTTTCCTTCTTATTTTTCTTCTTCCCTTTCTCCCCTTTTTAAAAAGTGAACTTGAGTCTAAGGGATTTTTTGGCCTATGTTAATCGCTCCTGTAGCCCCAACAACGAGAACAAAACTGACAAGATACAGAAAATGCTCAATGTATATATCAAATGCAAGAACAGTTAATGAAAAATCAATATGCTATCAAAACATTAAATAGTAGATACCACAACATATCTTTTCAAATGGCCAAAATCTGGAACATTGACAAGGATATGGAACAAGAAGAACTCATTGGGCCTCCCTGGTGGCGCAGTGGGTTAAGCAACACACTATGAAGCAAACCTCAGCCACTACAGCATGAGTTCGATCCCTGCTGCCAGTCAGGGAGGGGACCCACATGGTGCAGCAGACCTCTCCTGCTGTGCCCGCTGCTCCCCTCAGCAGCGTACTTCTGTTGATCTGCCTGTTCTGCTTCCTGCTCTGTCTGTGGTGAATCCTCCCACCCCCCACACCTCTGGCCTGTACCCCAGTGCTTGTATGCATAAATAAAAAAAGAAGAAGAACTCATTATTTGTGGGAGTACAAAATGGTACAACCACTTTAGTGATTTCTTACAGAACTAAATACACTGCTATCTTATGATCCACTAATCATGTTCCCAAAGGAATTGAAAACATGCCCATGAAAAAGCCTATACGCAGATGTTTATAGTAAGTTAATTCATAACTGCCCAAACTTAAACACAACTAAGAAGTCCTTCAGTAGATGGATAAGCTGTGGTATATCTAGACAATGGAATATTATCAGCACTAAAAACAAATTAACTATGAAAACATGAAAGCATGGAGAAATCTTAAAACAGAGAATTTTCCTATCTATTTACCTGAAGCTAAACCACCAGAAGGGATTCTCCAACAGTGTAGCAAAACCAAAATTTGGGAGCAGTACAACTCAGGTTAGTATGAGCAGGCAACAGCTAAGACTAAGTATCTGGAGTCAAAAAGCCATCATTTAAACCCCACTCCTAAATTCACAAGTATAGGACAAACACACTTCAAAGATCTTCTAAGCCTTATCTGAAAACAAAAACAAAACAAGTACTAATGAGACCACCCTCACAGCATTGCTCAAAGTACTGTCTAAGACACAGAGTTCACTTCTTGGTCAAATCCAAAATTTGCCACCAATAGTAAAGATCTATACATAGCTTATGATAGAAGATAAGTGGAACATGTGCATATGGAAAAGCAAAAATGTATCCTCCAAATTAAAACAAAAATATAGTTTAATTTGGGGTCACCATCTCAGAATTCCACACCCTGTATGGTTATAGTAGTAGCAGACATGCGAGTGCTAGAAAGAAGAAAGATCAGTTCCTGTCTTTGGGACATTTACATACAAATAATTCAAGGGCACTTACAAAGTAACTTGAAATTGAGTGCAAATTATCCTGTTCCAGTAAACATAAAGAGGAAGGCAGTGTGTACATCTCTCTGGGAGAAGAAAATAAGAGAGAGGCCTTTTGTGTCTGCAGCCATGACATCTCTCATTTTTAACAATGAGAGATCACAGAAGAGTAGTTTGACTAGGCGCTCCCTCGCTCTCTGCTCCCACAGTAACTTGTGAGTGCCTGACCGTGTGTAGAAGCAGCTGGGGCAGTCTTCTGTCAAGCAGGGAACTCTTTGTTCAGTGCTTCAGCACTAGACTAAATCCTGGGGACACAGATACAAGCCAGAGGAATTCACTGTCACATGAGTTCTAAAAACTACAAAGGAGCTCTGGAGAATGACATAACCAGCCTGCGGGTGGAGGAAGGTGGTCAGCCCCAGTGTCCATTAATCAGAGGCTTACAGGGAAAGTAGGAGTGAGGCAGTGGGAAGGGAGAAAATCACAACCGGAGTGAGAAAGCAGCACAACAGACTCCAAGTAGTTGAAGGGTTGGAGCGAAAGGAGTATGTGAAATAGGTGATGTCTCAATTATAGCTCCCTCTAAAGTAAATCTCTGTATTGAAGTTCCCTATGATATAATATGGTAGCAGTTGAAAAAGTAGAGATATCTGATTAAAATTTGTTATATGAAAACCAATTATTAATTCATCAACTTAAGATTTTAAAATAATAAGACTTAGATTTGTATTTTAGTAAAATCACCCAAATCATACATTTTTTTCTTTTCCACTCTACTCTTATTTATTCTTAACCTGATCTTATTATTATGAAACTATATTTCTAAAGATTTATTTTTTATTTATGCATATAACTGGGATATAGACCAGAGGTGTGGAGGTGAGAGAATCCACCAGAGACAGAGTGGGGAGCAGAACAGGCAGATCTACTGAAATACACTGCTGAGAGGAACAGTGGGAGAGAGAGGAGAGGTCTGCTTCACCATGTGGGTCAGCTCCCTGCCCAGGAATTGAACTCATGCTGCGGTGGCTGGCAAGAGCTTGACAGCACAGAGACTTTAACCCATGTACCAGCAGGGAAGCCCTATTATGAAAATATTTTAAATGTATGACTATTCAGCTCTTTTCAGGTGACAATCAAAGATGCTTCAAGTCCTTAATGCTTACTAAAAGGTATGACAACATTCAAGAAATGAGAATATATCGTTATAAAATTAATAAATTCTGGAGCTCTAATGTACAGCATGGTGATTAGAGCTAATAAAACTTGAAAGTTGCAAGTTGTTGAAAGTAGATCTTAAGTGTTTTCACTACCCCCACCCCCACTAAAAAAAAAGAAATAATATTGTATGATGGGATGGAGGTGATAGTACTATGGTGATTATCTTGCAATAAATAACAAGCATATTGTACACATTATACAATGTTATGTATCAATTATTTCTCAGTAAAACTGGGGGTAAATAAAATTTTCTCCTTTTAACTTATCATATGTTCTGTGTCTTATGCACACATTTCCCTCTTTTAAATGTCATGTTATTTTCTGCATGTAGCTATTTTATGCCACTTAATCATAAAGGAATGCATATTTTATCTCTAAAGGTCAAAATCATTTGCCCCTAAACATTTAATATGTTTAACTTTTATTCATATCATTATCAATGCCCTCATCATTTCATCATGGTCATTCAGCATCATAGCATGTGACAATCATTAATTCAGTAATTCAGTGGAGACTTCCTGCATCATCATCTATCATACACAAGAAACGGTGTATGACAGGAGGTAGAGAGAAGTGAGCAAATTGGTTCTGGTCTTAAGGAAATTGCTAATATTAGCAGACAAAGAATTTAATACAAATAAGACATGCCAGAAATACCACTAGAACAGTATAAATAAACATGATATTCAAAGATGGTAACAATTTCATTTTGTTGGAGAGGTTGGAAAATGATTCATGGAAAGAAAGTAAGGATTAGCCAGATTTGATGGGGCTTAGTATGGCAAGAGAGAGAAGCTGGAGAAAGCATAGGGGAAGTTTAGAAAACAGTTTGGTCTGTGTACAAAATGGAGTGGTGGGAAAGACTGCTAGAAAGTTAGGAACATTATGATATCCTAGATTCTACTACATTTTAAATAGTAAATAACATAATTAGAGGCACATTTTAGTGCAACTAACCTGTTAATGGACATTTAGGATAGATTCAGATAAAGGAGAAGGTATCCTTGGAAATCCTTTATAAAATATAAGAAATCCTTTATAAAATATAAGAAAGATGTGATTAGACTGAACTAAGCACCATGTAACTGCCTTTGCACTGAAATGAGAATTGGGAGAAAAATAACTGGCAGAACACCGCCAACAATCATAACCAGCACTCACCTCCATGGTTCTGCTTATCCTTCCACTCCTCTGACTCCACAGTTAGTGATGAAGGAGCCAGACGGGCAAAGCCCTTGGGCAAGTAAACACAGATGGCTAAGACACTGACCTGGCTGCCAACAAGGTGTTCTGTTAAAAGTCATCTCCGAAACCAGTACACTCGCAAGCCAGCTGAAATCTTTTAATTGCCAGCTCTAATAACTATTTTGAGAATTTATTCTACATACATTTAAAAAATTAATTCAAGTAACACTTCCCCTATCTGGCAATGTCATAGCACATCCACATCAAATAGAATAAAAGCTAAATTTACTTTTTTGGAGAGGTGCCAAAATCACCATACATGAGTCTTTGGTGCCCCCTTGTGGAATATTTAGTGTATTTTTTACCCTCCATGTGGAAACAGCGATGGGGTTATTTCTATCATTTGAAACATTTAAAGGACTTTCTATATATGTTACATTATTTTTAAGAGACACAATTTAAAATAAATAAATACATAACTTATTGCAAACAAGCAACAAAATGATGAATTTTCAGTAAATTTTTGTCAAATTTATGTTGATTTTGTGTTATAAGTTAAAGCAAACGTAATGGAATAACTAAGCTTACACAGGGCTAAGCACTAAACACATTTTCTCAACAGCACTTTTAAATTACTTATAAATTAACAATACCTTAAATTATTGCAAATAAAGTCATACTATGACTTTACATAGCTGTAATAAATTTAAACATACCTATTTGTGCCCATAGAAATGCTAGTATAAAATGATGACTCTTATAGGGTTTTTTTCTTTAACTTATCACAACTGACTTTTTCCCCCCAAAATATAGGGGATTATAAATAGGAGGAAATACCTATCCTGTCTGGAAAGAAGCAGAAGTCAAATAGAAAGACTATTCCTACCCATTAATTGGAAAGACTGCAAGGGAGATGGAGAGATCGTTTAACCTAAATCATTAAAAGATAAAGTATTCATTGGTTTCCCTCAAAAATCAATACTCAATTCATTTCCTCAAGACCTTATTAGAGAAATGACACAAAATATAGAAATAAATGTCTATTTAACCATCGCTTTGAGAGTCTACTTGGAAACAGAGTAGGCCCATCAATAAATATATTAAACCCACCAAATATATTTGGTGAACTTTTTACTCTTTCATTCAACAAATTAAGAATGTAGTAATTACTAGAATGTGGTAATACTTATTCTTGCTTTCATGCCTTCTGTCTTTAGATTACAAAGATCTTGAGACTGTAACAGTGGCTTTTCACTTGAATTGAACTCTCAGATAAAGGCATGCATATTCATGCAATTCATTTAATTCTTCAAATTATAAAGTTGTTTAGGTAACAATGAACTAAGAAGTTACTGCATTTGGGCAGAGTTGGTCTAACTTAGATTTTCCTCCTGGTACACCAATAGACTTTTCTTCTTAAACGTCAAGAGAATCTTCCCTTTAAGACATGGTAATTATATGCATATTAAATTTATTATAAGGTGTTCTGTAAAGAATTTTGTCATGTACAGTGGCAGATTAGCTCTGGTAGAATCCTGCCTTCTCACACATGCTGTCTTTTGGTCTTATTTATTCTGATTTTTGGTTTCTTGATATATCAAAAGGATAAGACAGTATAAATATATATGTGTATACACACACACACAGTAAATAATATATGGTTTGCCAAAGTTTTTCAATTAGAATTTTTTTGCAAGAAAGTTTGACTTTGTGGTTTCATTCAGCATAATATTAACGATATCAAGGTTATATGTTTTATTCCCACAAAAGCTACTTTGTTTTTTCTTTTCATTTCAGTCAAATGTGTAATATCCCAGATTAGTGTAACATTAAAAGTTTTAAGAGTGATTTTACACTACATCGTCTCATTTAGTTTCCTTTACTATAAAGGAAATTGCTTAGAACAAATAAGTGATTGCATAAGGACACAGCTTGTATGTGCCATTCAAGGTAGCAACCCAGGCTTTCTGAATCCTGGTCTGGAGCTTCTTCCATTACACTCTACCTACTTATAAACCAGTTAAAAGAACGAGTATACCAAATTCACTAATTACACCTTTAAAAGCTATTTATAAATCTTTAGATCATACTTTTGTGTGTGGAATGAGCATTAATTAATTAAATTAAACAGTAAGAGATTAGCAAATTATTTGGCTAGAATTGTAATAGTTGACCTGGATAAAAGTTACAAGTAGAATTGGTGGGAATGTAGACTGGTCTAGCCTCTATGGAAAACAAAATATGTTTCTTAAAATAGTAAAAACAGACCTACCATATAATCCAGCAACTCTACTCCTCAGTATCTATCCAAAGAATGCGAAAACACTAATTCAAATAGGTATGTGTTCACTGCAACACAACTTACAATAGCCAACTTATGGGAAAAAACAATTGTCCAACAAAGATAAGTGGACAAAGATATGGTATATATGTACAAATGGAATACTACTCAGCTATTTTTAAAAAAGACAAAAATGTGCTATTAGTGACAACAGGGATGACATGAATGGAAATGGAGGGGACCGTGCTATGTGCATTAAGTCAGAAGAAAGGAGACAAAAACTAGATGATTTTACACATGTGGAATATAAAGAAAGTGAAGGAATGGACAAAACAAATCCAAGAAATCTGATTGTAGAATTGAGGCTACCAGAAGGCAAGGTGAGGGTAGAGAACAAAGTGGGGAGAGGCCCAACGCACTGTGATGGAGGATCATTTGTATTGTGGTGGTATGTGCAGTATGGTAACAGACATCTGAAGAAACGGGAATTTATACACTTAAATCATATGCAGGGTTATAAAATAATGTTGATATTAAATATTTAAAATAATTTAATATTTAAAACGTTACTAATAACCCCCTCCCAAATCTATTCATTCAATACATACTTCTTGAACACCTACTTACCTGCCACTAGGTGCTAGAGATACAACTGTGTTTAATCAAATATAATACAGTGTAGGTCTTCAAAAAGCTTATGGTCTTATGGGGAAATAAAAGTAAACAAGCAATTTTAATAATATGAACTAAGTGGCCACAACTAAGGAAGTACAGGATGCTATGAGAGCATATACCTAGGGTAGCTGTTCCAGTGTATTATAAGAATATATAATAATTTAAAGGAATTAGAATACTGTTGACTATTTTCTAGATAGCTGGAGTATTCATTTAATAAAGTTGTACATGAATTCCATTTGATTTACTTCTAGTAAACTTACCTATTTCTTGGCCTCATTAAACATATAAAACCTACCAATAGGAAACTTACCTTTTGAATTTCTATCTGATCTTTTTTCAGAAAGCTTTATGATAAAGTCACTAAAATATGTAGAATTAAGTCCTAATACTATGTCACTTGTACCACTAGGTCATAATATTCAAATCCTAACTAAAAGCAGAAATATAAAAAATTTGAACTTCCATTGTTAACAGTACTGCAGTAGAGATGAACACATACAGATTATTGATTTCTAAAATTAAGCATGGTAAAATCTGCTTCTTCACCACCAGAGTGAAAGACATATACATATATAAGTTATCTAAACATAAGCAGAGAAAATATAGAATTTTCATATTTCCCTTGGTTCTGTTCAACAACAGAAATTCTACCTTTTTTGCTGCTATTTTATAAATGGAACATGCAACTGCAAGTCATTGTTTGAAAGAGGGACATTATAAACAATTTAATAATTTTTCTTATTACAAAACACATCTTTGCAAACATTCCCAATTTGTCACAGTGTTGATGCACAGGATATATTAACCAAATGAAACCAGCAATTGTAGTTCTGGAAACTTAAAAAGTACTTATGTAATGTGTAATTTAAAGGGGAGTTTATTAACTGAGACTTCCATTGTGAATTACCACAGACATTTAATAACTTACTTTTAGGTCCTCTTATCAAAATTCAGTAAATTTTATTTAACCAGAAGTCTGTCCGAATATGACACTTAGAAATTAAGAGAAAGTGTGAAATTAGAGTAAATTTTGAAAGAATATATTTTATTTATATTTCATTTCAGTCAAATGTTCTTTTCCAAATCTGTAAGACCATCTGTATCAATTTCAAAGTTTTAAATATTATTTGGAAAATTGTTATTAAAAAGGGACTGAAAACATTTCAACATAGTGATAAAGTGGACAATTTTAAAATGTTACATAAAACAGTTAAATACATATATAACAACAAAAATTCTTTATTTAAAAATACAAGATTAAAAAGGGTAAAAATGATAGTAAAATTTTTTCAAAACTCACTTTAAAGAAAACATACAATGACATGAATTATCATATACACAAAGTAGGAAATAATCATCATCTGTCATTAATAGGATTATTTGCATGCTCTCACAATATTCATAATTTTAAGTCAAAGAAAGCAAATATTGGTGGGGAGTGCTTCTTATATAATTAAAGTCTCTTTAGAGGCGTTTTAAATTCTGCTTACTCTGGGCACTTCCTGGAAGAGCATCTTTTCTATTTCTTGGCTTTGCTGCTCCTCTACTACATTCTTCAGACCCATGGTAAGCACACAAACATAACACGCAAAAGTCAAAACCACAGGCTGTGCGGCTACAAAGTCCCCTTTTCTTATATGGCTGGTATTTAGCAGGGGATTGGCACCGCGGGCAAGGTTTTAATGCTTCACCAATAAAAAGTGTTTTGGCAACCTGTAGTGAAAGCATACACATATCTTGCAGTTTCATGTAGAGAATCCTTTTATTTCAAACTCTGGAAAAATTTATTTCAAATAACTTATGATAAATACTCACCTTAACATATGCTTCCTGTTTACTATTTAAGTGGGCAGCAGAAGAGCTTGCTATAGGCGTCAAAACTTCCCCCCAAGGAGAAAATGCTGAAACTTGTTCCTTCTGAGAACCTGGGGTCCTAGCCTGAGCTTGCACAGACCTTAAAGCTGATCGATTTAAAAGGTGGAGCCGAGTAGCTGCATCCTCAACATTTAATATAGTTCCCTGTGGTAAAAGATAAGAAGATCACTAGTACATATCATTGTTCTACGACAGTTTTCTGATGCTCAGGTATTTAAATGTGTAGAAATGTGCGTACACTCCTAGAATTTTCTACCCAAAAAGTTCTGCATTAGAAATGTTTCCCCCATCTCACTTTTAAAAATCAAATATAAAAAAATTTAAAACACATGCTAGCTTAAAAAAAAAAGTTTGTATGATTAATTATTTTTCCTTATATGGGACAGGTCAGCAAACAGATCCTGAAAAGGGTCAAACAATAAATATTTTATACTTTGTGAGCCAGATAACTGAAGCCACTCAATTGCCATGTTAGCAAAAGCAGCTTAGAGAACATGTGCAAAAGCAGGTCTATGTGCCACTAAAACTTACTTTAAAGATATAGGTAACAGATTGGAATTGGCCCACAGACTGGAGCAGCCAACACTTTTTAATTGAAGGACTATGAAGAGGTGTTTTTTTTAAAGTTTGTTATGGGATACCATAGAATTCTCTGAAGGTTTCTATCTTAGACACATGTCAGAAGAAGCTTGGATGGGCCTGGTCAGACCATGAAACACAATTAGTTTAGCTGATTTTTGCAAACAACAAATGCTTGCCATACTTGGATCATTTTAATACCTAAGCTTTAAACAACTTGATATTTTAAAAGGAGAAAAGAAAACCTCTCATCTGAACTGGATTTCCACACTACTTAAATATCTAACAAAGAAATATAAATAATCCATATAGTTCTCTATTTTGTTAAGGTTGGTAATAAGGAAAACAGTAAGATTTTTAATTTAATTTTTTTTACAAATTGGTATTCTTACCACTCATGAAAATGAAATGTACTGTGGGTGAATTTCCTTATGTAATTGTAATTACACAACTGTAATTGTGTTTCCTCTCCCTAGGTAGTTCCTCCTTGCCACAACTCACTCCTAATAATGGGGAGAATTAAAACATGAGAAATTGTAATAGGGCAAGTATAGGAAATGAGGTTAGCTGGTCTTGGAAAATTATGTGATTAACATTTTAACAACAAATGCATCAGTGTCATTGATGAATATTGGTTTTCAGAAATAGAATAAAGTTGAATTTACTCAAGGACTCTTTTTATATTACATTTGTAAAAATGATTTGTATCCTAGACCACAAGCACACAACTCAAAAACACACCAAAAGAAAATACCCATTGGATATGGATGCAGTTGGTAAACACAGAGATTGTTCACGCACCAAAAAAAAAAAAAAGAGATTTTGTTGAAGCAAGTTCCAGCCACAGGAAGATAGACTCATCATTAAATACTTACAGACTACCTATAAGTACAAAGTGAATAAAACAGTCTAATTCCTGTATTCCTAAAGCTTAAAATGTATGCTACTCTCTCTGAATAACATGAGCAAAGATTCAACAAAGGCACATGCTCACAAATGCTGAAATCTTTCACAACATAGCTATCATCACCAGAAAATATTTCAATATGAGAATGGAGTCATTTCATGGTTGTTCATTTCCATGGTGAATAGTGAAGAATACAGTACATTAAGAAATTCAATGCAAAACTTGTGGTATTGCAATTAAATGTTCATCGCACTGATACAAATCAAAACAGAAAAAACTAAAATCTTCCTATGTATAGTTGGTCTCTGCCATCTAATATTTATACACATAGAGCTTTCAGTGTAAGGAAATACACACACTATACCAGTGGGAAGAAACTACCAAACAAGTCTGTTTTATAATTTTTCTGTTTGCTTGATACATTAGAATAGTTCAAGTAGCAATCAATTCACATTGAAATAGGAGAGCAAAGGGTCCCAGAAGGATGTTGCTGAAGAAAAAAGTCACAGATAGAATACCTGATTTGTTTGGACTTACACAGAAGAGGTTTTCAATTCTGGTGGGTAATAGGAGATGAATCAGGGATCTGTATAGGGGAACACTAAGTCAAAAAAAAAAAAAAAAAAGAAAGAAAATCTGGGCAATTATTATCAATGAGGAGTCGGGGGGGAGTTATATTAAACAAGGTATAAGCACAGTGTACTATATTACCGCCATCAAAAAGTCAAAATAATAGTTATCAAACTAATATATCAGTATACTCTTAATATGTCAGCACCTATTTCTTTTGATTCACTCCCAAATTTCTTCTGATTTATTCCTAAATGTATGTAAAATGTAGTTTAGTAGATTGGTAGTGGTAGTGGGTAAGAAGTTAGAGAACTAAACTAGCCTTCTGTAGAAAAACAAGAAATAATAATAAAGTCATGGTATTTAGAAATATGGAGGTAAAGATTAAAAGAGACCATTACAGAGTTGAAAGTGACTACCCTGATGACAAGAATCAAGAGTAGGAAGGGGTAGAGCAGAAGAATGTTTATTATAAACCTCATAATCCAATTTAACTTTTTAAATCCTATCCTCTCATTGCTTTGAAAAACTTTAAAAGCATACTAAAATAAGAAGAAAAGTTTAAGTACTTTCCTTCAGAAACAAGATTCTAAAAAAGTGGTGCCCAGAAAATGAACATAGAATATTCTATCTGGAATTACCTGAATGGTTGCGAACACAACCACATTTTTGCCTTACAGGAAATATGCAGTAGAGTACATAAAGCTAAGAGTTTAATTAACTGGTGCTTGCTAAAAATAATTACTTTTTAAGTATGTCCTTTGTATGTACATTAGCACTCTTGAAAGATAAGGCAATTGAATCTTTGCTATAATAAGCTCCCAGAATCAGCAGCTGCAGCAGTAAGTAGTGACCAGGAACTGTGAAGGTAATAATGTAAAACAATTTTTCTAAGTAAACTAGAAAGTCAACATTTTCATTAATAGCAGTCCCTAATATTTTACTGTAACAAGAAACCCATCAATCTTTCTACTCATATTTGTTTATGCCATGCTTCATCTTAATTATCACGTTTAGTCAAATGAACAATTTACCTATGCTATAATTTCTAGTAGACAAGAATAAGGGATAAACTCTCAGGATTGGTAATGGTACCTAGGGAAGGTCTAAAAGTTAAATATACAATCAAATGCCAGAGTCATGAGCTGTATGTTAAACAAAGCAGTGTCCCTAGTAAGAATAATCAGTTTCTTTAGGATTTTTCTTGTAATTTCAAAGTTTGGATCTCAAATTTTCAAGAAAGTACAAATTTAAAAAGCTTTTCCAGTGCTAACCTGTGATGTTTGTTCACCTCCAAACCTTCATATATGCTGTGGCCTTTGCTGAAAAACTATTGCCTGGCTAACTATTAATTCCATGCAGGTCTCAGTTGAGATGCTTTTTTCTGAGACGCTCCCTCATACATTCCTTTTAATGTTCCAATAGAACTTACTCTGGCTTTCACCTAACCTACTTGTAATTAATTGAGTGCCTGTTATTACCCACAGAGTATGAGCTCCAAATAAGCAGGGACCAATTTTAAAATGTTCACCACTGTAATGAGTGGCATGCATAATCCACTCAGAAGACTGGCTAGAAAATGCTGTAAGAATATCTTGTTATGGGGCTTCACTGGTGGCGCAACGGGTTAAGCAACGCACTAAGAGGCAGACCGCAGCCACTGCAGCACGAGTTAGATCCCTGTCGCCAGCCAAGGGAGGTGACCCACATGGCATGGCAGACCTCTCCTGCCTTGCCCGCTGCCCTCCTCAGCAGTGTATTTCAGTCGATCTGCCTGTTCTGCTCCCTACTCTGTGTCTGGTGAATCCTCTTACCTCCCGTGACTCTGGATTGTACCCCAGTGCTTGTATGTATAAATAAATAAATCTTTAAAAAAAAAAAAAAAGAATAGCTTGTTATGAATAGGATCCAGTATATCATTGGTATTCAAATGCTTTTGTTTTTTTAAAGGCTTATTTACTTATGCATACAAGAGCTGGGGTACAGGCCAGAGTCTCAGGAGGTGAGAGGATTCACCAGACAGTGTGGGGAGCAGAATAGGCAGACTGACTGAAACACATTGCTGAGGGCAGCAGAGGGCGAGGCAGGAGAGGTCTGCTGCGCCATGTGGGTCCCCTTCCTGGTGGCCGGCAGCAGGGATAGAACTCGTGCTGCAGTGACTGTGGTTTGCTTCATAGTGCATTGCTTAACCCACTGCACCACCAGGGAGGCCCCCGGTATTCAAATGCTTTTAACATAACAAAATACTTAGAAACAACAAGATCCAACAAGAAGTTCTTGATGTTAGTTTATTCCACTTATGGGCTAGGTAGAAAAGGAGTTTGGGAAACATAACGAATGAATATTATTAAATGGAAAATAGTTAAAATTAGCAGGAAAACCAAATTAGCTTGTCCAGAAATATGGAACTGTTAGATATTTATGCAAATCCATCTTAGAAAAGTATTGTATACATTACCTCAGAATCTGCTTTCAGTTGTGTCATATATAATTTCCTCTTCTTATTTGCTTTTTTATCTTGAACAATAATTTCACGCCAATTTCTGCTTACTTTCCAAACACTATAACACAAAAGTCAGGTCTTATATTGTACATATTCCACAAGATTAATATTTTTGCATATGGTAATAAGAAAAATGTGTTTTAAAAGATCTTAGACACTAAAGTTAATCTAAAAGTTTACATTAAAATGTGACTTGCTCTATCTCATTTCATGTTGTTTTACTATATGAAAGAATTCCTATTAAAATATTAAGTATATGGCAGTATTTAATGATAGATTATTGCTTTATAAATGGCTAAGGAAAAAACAGTTTCATATAAAGTCAATGAATCCACTAGGAAATTAAGAGAATTTATCTTCAATTGTGACACTAAGATACAAAATTTGGAACACAATATTCAGAAAATTATTTATCAGCTAAATTTTTTTTATATTATCAGCAAGAGATTTTTTTATCAATTTATATTACTGTATTTAACAAATGTCAGTCATTTCAATTAAATAAACATAAGAACAGTCAATCCTTCATTGCAACAACTAAGTGATAAATAATAAATATAATTATGGGTGGGTACAAAGTTCCTGTTTTACACACCAAAGTTAATGAGAATGAAGCCACTAAAGAAAAAGCACAATTTATTCTCAGGGACTACTCATCAGTAAATTTTGAGTACATAGTTATTTAAAAAGGTAGTTGTTTGGTAGCTTTATTACTCTAAGTTTAACAAGTCACATAGGGAAAAGGTCAGAGGTTGAAAACAAAAAGTTATTTGTTAGGAGTCAACACTACCATTCTTCCAGCTACCATGACCACTTCTGCTGCTACTGCCCATACAAAAACTGATATATTCCTTCTATCAGGAAGATGGGGAGTAAAAAATGTAAACTCATCCAGTAAAGGCAAAAAAATGAATTATATAATGGAATACTTGCCGTAGCGATTACATCTGACCATAATCTCTCAAATTATCAGGAATAAGCACTACTGACATTATACACAGATTCTGCACAAATTTTTAGGGATGGGCAGGAAAGGTAATTACTATAATATAATTGACTATCAATTGCTCCTACAAATGAGCACCCAGAAGTATCATCCAAGTTTTAACTGATCCATATCCAAATATTCCAGCATATAAAAATAAAGTTCCTATGTCTATTACATAGTTTTTAAAAAATTTGTTTATGTGAACATTTTTAAAGGCAAATACATGTAGGCTGCATTAATCTTTTATTATCCTACTTGGATTACCCCAAATATAGACCCAATTAAGTTTATTCTGGAAGACTAAAAACTTAATAAAAGTCTGTGGGGAGATATTGGGTAGTCAGAGAGCTGAACTATAGACCAGTTCCTAGAGTGTCTGCCTATCTCCTAGAGTGACTACTGGCAGGTTATTTACTTACTCTGGAGCTCAGTTTCCTCATCTGCAAAATATGTGAATATCTCAGAAAACTTTCAGTTATGAAATTCTAGAGTTCTCTACAATTAATTTATGGGGGAGAGGTGAAGAAAGGCTTTAGCTGAAGTGGTGGCCATAACAACAACAAAGACTCTTGAGTCAAACTCTTGACACATGTTTATCAAAAAAAAAAAAAAAAATAGAAGTTCTTTAAATCTGTTGCAAGTTCTCTCCTAACCATCACTGCAGAAATCCTGTTCCATGTGGTTCCCTTCCTTCCTGCTCATGGCATTCTCAAGAGTGTTATCTTCTGATAGTTCTTAAACTACCCAAAATTGCCAGTATGAACAGCTTCAATTTAGTCTTTGTAACCCTAGTTCCTACCTCAGTACTCCTAAATATTTTAATTTCTTTTTGATAATGTAGCAATTCTCAATATACTGAAATTTCTATAACCACAAAGTCTTCAGTTTCTAAATCCTTGAAATACACCAAAGTAATTAACTTCCACTGTTGTGTTATCAATGAAAAGGAAACAAGCTACAGTCCCTTGATCTCTGGAAGGACCAAAACATAAAATGAAAGCTAACAATTGCTCTTGGATTCTAGAATTTAAGTAATGATATGGTATCCTTTATGTTGTCATTTCTTAGGTACCATAATGCTTTACATTATTTCTGGTCAATAATAACTTAATAAAATCTGAAGTCTGACAACAGGATATAAACTATTTATTGCATCATTAAATAATTAAAAACTTCTGTGGAACAATGCTTTCTATCTCGAAAATTTTAAGTTTAACTTTTAGAAACTCTCTTCCAAAATGATAGTGACATGAACTAAATGATGGCTATATTGTTTCTTCTACAACAAGTTTTTAAATAGAAGATACTATACTAGTAAGCCATATTTGGAAGCTCACAAAACCACTTTTGGTAAAGTGTAAGATAACCAGAGATACAGGTGGTATTAAAAAAAGAGAGTGAATATTCAACTCATAAAAAAAAAGCTTTACAAATTAAAAAAAAGCAACAAAAGTGGTTTTACTAATAAATTTTAAAAGTTTATTAGTAAGTTAAAAAAATGTCTTACCTGCATAAGCTTTCTGCAGTCAATGAATCTAAAACCATAGCAAGAACATGCTTTAAGTTTCTATATTTTAATTCTGTAAGAATGTCCAGTTTTTCTATACCCATTTTCTTGCCAATAAGTCCTGCAAGTACAGATTGCAATACAGCTATTTTCTCCCCATCCCTTTCATCTAAGAATTCACGTGCACCATTTTGCTGTAATCTTTTCCTTTTGCTTTTCATAAAGAGCTCATGCACTAATTGCAAGGCTGGAGTTTTTGATAAATTCTTAAAGCTTAAAATCAAATCCTCACTCTTATCACTGTTCAGTTGACTCTCTGAGATAGCTGAAGCAGCTGCTGGTGTTGCTTCAAAGTCAGAGTGGATGACCTGCTTTTCCTCCTCTGTCTCAGACTGTGAGCCTTGCTCCCGAAGGGTGGACAGTCTTCTCCACCTTCCAAGACGCCTTGACTTTTTTATGGTGTTCCCCACTTTGAGAGTTCCCTTAAGCTTCTGAAATAGTTCTTGAAAAGAACTCTCCTGGTCAGAGAGTAAATCTTCTGATTTATCCAAGCAAAGTGAGTTAAAACCACTGTCTTCAGGGGTTGAAATACCAGTTCTCACTTCATTTAATGGAGAAAGACTTTCATTAGCATTAAATTTAATGTTTGCCACAAGATTACTTATTGGAGTCACAAATATGTCCTCATCTGTTCCATAAGTAGTTCCACTAACAGAGGAGCCCAGAAGTTCAGGATATGTATTCTCATCGTTAACACACAGACTGCTATCACTAAAGTCATGTGTGATAGAGTCTTTAAAACTATTGCCCTGAATAGGAGATATACATTCAACTTCAAAAAGGCCACAGTCATCTTTGGGGTCATCAACTGTGGAAGTCTTCTGCTGAGAAAAATCAAGTCTGAATTTTTGACTGCTGGAAGTTGCTGCTTCTGTTTTCAAAGTGCCAGTAACTAAAGGACTAAAATTACTTTGCCTTGGAGAACCTGAAGTACTATTTGGAGTATTGTGTTCTAAGTGGAGTACATGACTTACATTACTTGCTGAAGAACTAGTCTGTGATTCAAAATCCCTTGTTAGAAGAGAGAAAGATATGTCCAACCTTCTGCGCAGTAAATATTTTTTCCCACTGACTTTTGGTGTTTCACAAAGTTCTGGGGTTTTATCTCTTTCCTTCCTCGGGAAGACAAATCTGTTTTTTTGGGTGGAAGATTCTAAAGGATGTGTTAAATCCAGACTGGAAGTTTCAGAATGTTCATAAATTAATGCTGGGCCGCTTTCCTTCTTTCCCAAAATTTCTTTACTTGTATTATCAAAACTGTAAGATTTTAACAACTCACTGTAGTCACTCTCTTGAAATGAAGATGTGGAACAAAAATCTCTGGAGTACTTGAAATTTCCTTCTCCAGTACAAGCTTGACCTGAACACCTTTCTGACATCTTCAAAAGCTCTGTTTTTACAAAGCAAAAACAAACTTTATTCTTTCTCTGAAATGAGTAGCCTAGAAAGTTAACAAAATACATTCTGTTAGAAGTACTGATAATAATGGAAATTTTTACAGCAGTAAAATAGTTAAAACAAATCTCTATAATAAACTCAATGGGTACCTTGCTTCAAACAACTTTTGACATGATAAAAGAATTTCAGATTATAAATATTCACAGATAACTAGGCTTAGTTCTAAGCACTGTGTACAAATATTTTTTTAAACTAGACGAGGAAAAAAATCTGGCAGCATAATTTTTAGATGATTTTATTATCTTTGACTTAAACAGCACTAAAGTACAAAATTGAAGTTTTAATATTCAAGCTTATTTGTACTGGTCTATATCTAGTCAAATGGATGCTTCCTTTCAAAGATCAAGGATATAAATAAATAAAGTTGCTTTAAAAAAGCCTATATGCTTAGTTTTGAACAGGTCTTCGGGAAATGTGTCAAATGAATGCTGTCACTTACTTTAAAAAAAATTTGGCTAAGCAACTCTAAGATAATGTTATTTATAACATAGGCCTGTCTCAGAAATTAAGCTCCCAGGACCACTCACAAGATTTGAATTCCCAGGCTAATCCCTTTGCAAAGATTTTTGCTCATTGATAAATTACTAATACATTCTTCTTGAGTTATCCAAAATGAACCACTATCTAATATAGATAAGCTTATTTCAAACCTAGTATATTACTGTTAGGGGGAAAGGTAGTCCTAAATAAATTACACAAATAGGTTTATAGACTCCAACCCCCATTCCAGACCACCAGTGTTCCAGAACCACAAATCTGATAAAATGATTATCGAAGTGTAAATCACTGGGACCTGAGGGTGGAGTTAAGCAGCCAAAACCAAAGAGGTAAGCCTTGGGCTCTCTCTCTTCCTTTAGAGTCATCTCACTCGATTCAGAGCCAGCTCTCAATGCGCCATTGCAATCCAGCTGGGAAGATCTAATAACATATTTACAGATTTGTATCCCTCTCTTCTCCTTTTAATATTTCTACTTTATTCCCCTTCTTTTATAAAATAAAACCCTTTAATAACTTTTGTCACGTGTGCCTGAAGTTGAAACATTATAAAAGTCTTCTGAGCATGCAGATGAAGACCCAGTTAAGGAAACCCATTTTATATTAGGGTTGCCCTGTAACATTACTACTCATCCGTGCTTCATTTTGTGAATATTTTGAGACAAAGGGTCTAGTTGTAGGGTTGAACTGACAGATATCAAGCAATTATTTGTAGGATACACACATTTTGCAATAGTCTTAAAACTCGAATTCAAATCAGTTAAAGAAAACATGTTACTCAGTAATTACATTTATCAGGAATGATACCATAAAGTAGTTTACTCCTTAACCTTTTCAACAGTATCATCATATTTCTTTTTAGAAAACTTGAACTAAATCTTAATACAAAGGAAGCTAGAGTAAAGTTATAGTTTCTGATTTTTCTTCAGATTATTCAAAGGCCACTAAGAAAATTGCCATTCTTTCAAACTTACTAAATATGTGCTTTTTACTCTAGTAATAAATTCTGGGGAAGACAAAATTTTGTGAGTGAATGACCTTTTTTAAAATAACAACAACAGCTGCTACTCCAACCACAAAACAATATAAATTCTTCCTGGTATAATAGTCATTAGAAAATTATTACTCCTGGACAAAGTAAGTGCTTTTCAACTCTTTATTTTTGGTAAATCTCACAGTTCCTTCTGATATGGCTCCTACCAGATGTGAAAATTATTGCTCTATTCTGTACATGCTTCCCAAAATAATCAAAATCAAAGTTTGATAATTTGTATATTTTAAGACAATTTTATTTTCAAAATATTGTTATTGAGATAGAATGCATTTTCAAATCATACCACCACTCACTAATGTCATCGTCCCCTCCTTAGTTAATGCATTTGCATTAACTAACAATTTTCACTCCTGTCATTTGGTAAAATTAGGTTAAGGGAGTCCTTTAAAAAGTTAAAACAAAAAAAAATAAATAAAAAGTTAAAACAAATGTAACTTCTGCTACTTCACCATTAGGTGTCTCACTCTGCTAGAATACGGGAAACTGAGTGGCAAATTGTTGGAAACCGTGGGGAACGCATTCATACTCACCCCTAAAAAACTATAGGCCACTTGTTGTAACAGAAATACCAAAATATATATATATATATACTTTCTAATTCCTTTTCGGTAAATCTACACATTTGAAGTTGCCTTCAACGTCCCTTCTCGGCTGTCATCACTTTCATCTTTCTATGTTGGTCTCAAGTAACATTCATTACTTCAAAACTTAACTAAAAACTATTTAAAATGACTTATGCAAAATGTGAAATGTTTACTAAATTTTTAATATAGTGATTAACAACTTACTGATGACTCAAATAAGTCTCCGTATTCACTTTTAAAAACCAGCCGCCTAACAAAGGCATGAGAACACTAATCTCTATAGTGCTCTTTAGAAAGAACACACACACTTGTCAAGTCAGAGAATGAAATATTTATTAATTACATTAAAGCCAAATTTCCTTCATTTGTTAAGGAGGGCAATCTTACCATCAGTAAATCTTGAGCCTTTAGATGTCAACGTTGTGTAAGCTTCTAAAGGAGAATCTCAAGTTGCGTTTAAAATTCATGCCCAAGTAATACCACTTAAAGAGAAAACTTTAGTTTCAACAGTTAATTGCAACATGCAGTAGCAAGATGACTGCGAAGATTTGAAGGCTATCAAAGTACAAGCTTCAGGGTTTCTAACACTTGAAAGTTTCAGACCAAAAACATTTTGAAGTTCCGTCAGCTTTTGAGGCAACAGCAATCTTAAAGTCTTTGTTTTTCCAGCTACTCTTGGAACTGAGGAAACCCCCCAAATTTGTATTTCTGAAAACGCAGCGTAAACTGCAGCGCTGTCAATTACTCCCGCGAGGTTTTCTCAGCCGGCGGGGGGTTTAACGGTCCCACCTGAGCGCCGCAGTCCGCCCGCCCCTCCCCAGACGGCCCCGAGGCCAGGCCGGCGTAGGTGGGAGGCTCCACTGGGTCTCCAGGACCCAGGGTCACAGCCCAGACGGGTGGGTATCACCTGGAGCAGGGCAACAGAAGTGAATGTTTTCGGGGTACCTCTCCAGTCCCAGCACCTGGAAAGAAAAGTGGGGTGCCGGCTAGGGGACGCCCGGCGTCCTGCTATCCTGCACACACCTGGGGTCCCCCGCTCCCGCCCACCTGGAGACCCAGGCGACGCCGCGCCGACGTCAAGGTGAAGCCGACGGGTGTCCCAGGCCGCGGTGCTGGAGGAGAGACAGCAGCTGCTGAGCGAGCCGGCTAGGAGCCGCGCCTCGCCCCCTGGGATGCCCGGCTATGGCAACTCCCACGCCAGGTTCGCGTGGGGCCGCCGCAGAGTGCCCCTTCAGTTTGAACCGCCCGCCCCAGTAACCGCTAGGCCCCGCCCCTCGACTCGGCCCGCCCCTCCCTCCGGCTACGCAGCGCCCCCACCGGTCACCTCACGACCTGCAGACCCTAGCCGGAGAGGTCTCGCTCTTTCAGACCCTTCCACGCGCAAGGGTAGCTCTTACTCTCCTCATTCTCACCTTGGGGAGGATTATATAGAAATGCGAATAGGTTCTATAGAGGAATTCCACTAAAAATAATGGGGAGGAATATTCACTTTAAAATGTTTCCCGAGGGCTTCCCTGGTGGCTCAGGGGTTAAAGACAGCGCTATTAAGCTATACCCAGACTCTGTAACAAGAGTTGGATTCCCAGCCAGGGAATCCACATGGCCCAGCAGACCTCTCCTGTCTCACTGCTCCCCTCAGCAGCATTTCAGTAGATCTGCCTGTTCTACTCCCCACTCTGTTTCTGGCAAATCCTCTCACACACACCCCCACACCTCTGGTTTACACCAGAGGTCTGTATGCATAAACATATAAATCTTTTTAAAAAAATGTTTCCTGAGATTTGTGTAAAAAGCAGGTTACAAATCAAATAACGCATTCTAGGTTAGAAGTACAGATATACATACACAGAATAAAGTCTGAAAGATGAATAACTTGATTATGCTTGATTCTTCAGTGTTTTTTTATCTGTATTTTCATTTTTTCTACAAGTATATTTTGTAATAAGGAAAAATTAACAACAAAAATGTGAAACATGGTAATTGCTTACAAACGTCCCTTTCTAGGCATCTAAAAAAAATTTACTAGGCACCTATTATCTGCTAGGTGCCATC
Organism: Galemys pyrenaicus; assembly: GCA_019455555.1. Taxonomy (NCBI): domain Eukaryota; kingdom Metazoa; phylum Chordata; class Mammalia; order Eulipotyphla; family Talpidae; genus Galemys; species Galemys pyrenaicus. The sequence continues at coordinate 9,495,169 of JAGFMF010011395.1, read as the reverse complement.
CTCTGCTACTTGCATCTCCTTCCTAGTTTCTTTTTTTTTTTTTTTTTTTTCTGGCTTCTTTTCCTCTGTCAATTCCCTCAACCAAGCGTTCGACCTAGCATTTTTCTTACTTTACCATCTGTGCATTAGAGCTTCACATTATTCTTCAATAACAGTTGCTATCACAACTCTTCTCTGACCATACATTTCTCCATCCGACCATACATTTGATCATCATCCGAAATGCAATATATCCAAAGTCATATTCTCCAACAATTAAGCGCTGACTATGTGCCAATTACCAGCAAGGTCCTGAGAATACAAAGATGAGTAAGGTAGTTACTGCCCTTAAGGGACTCACTGATAAGTGAGCTATAAGTACTATAATAACATAAGTAGCACAAAGGAAAGAGGGATCAAGAAATCTTAGTGAAGAGATTGCTGAGCTAACTTTTTATAAAAATCATGATGTGAGGGGTATTTTGAAGGACAAGCGGAAATTTAAAAGACAAACACCAATTGATTTCAATCTCAGAATACAATGGAGCAGGAAAAAATGGCACAGTGGAGACTACATTATTTGCTGGGAACTAAGACTTGCTTGAGGAAAGGGCAAAAAAAGGAGAAGGTGAAGTCAATTCATGGAGAGTTCTGCATACATGTTAAGAAGCTGACATTTATCTCTAGCCAACACAAATAGAATTAAAGACAGAATAAAGAGAGGTGAGAAAGTTACTGCATTACTCTGGGAGACCGTGGAGGGTGGAGAGGAATCTGTACTGGCCATATTCCATTACCAGAATAAAACACAAGGGGCGGGGTTGAGAGAGAAAGGAGTACAGGTTTGGGAGAAAATAAGATGAATTTAATGTCACTATTACATTTAAGGTATCTCTAGAACTTAAGGTAAAGACTTAGTGAATAACAATGTTCAAGACATCTCGCTGAGGCTTCCCCTTCCCAGGGTAGAATGAGTAGTAATTGCCTTTCAAGCTCTTCAAAGAAATCTGTTTACAGCCATTTGCCTTTCCCTGCCACACAGTTGTAATTCTTTTCTATTGAATTTTCTCCATGTAATTTATCACCTTCTAAATGTATTATTTACTTATTTTGTTTAATGCCCATTAAGCCTAATGGAACTGTTACAGGGCAACCCTAATATAAAATGGGTTTCCCTCACTGGGTCTTCACCTGCGTGCTCAGAAGACTTTTATAATAAGTCCTAACTTCAGGTATACGTGACAAAATTATTAACGGGTTTTATTTTTCGAAAGAAGGGGAGCAAAATAGTAATAACACCAAGGGAAAGAGAGGGATACAAATCCGTAAATATCCTACCAGATCTTCTAAGCAATGGCGTGTTGAAAGCTGGCTTTGAGTCAAGTGAGATGACTCTAAAGGAAGAGAGAAGAGCCCAAGGCTTACCTCTTTGGTTTTATAGCCAGCCTGGCTGCTTAACTCCACCCTCAGGTCCCAGTGATTTACACTTCGATAATCATTTTATCAGATTTGTGGTTCTGGAACACTGGTGGTCTGGAATGGGGGTTGGAGTCTATAAACCTATTTGTGTAATTTATTTAGGACTACCTTTCCCCCTAACAGAATCTGGCAGTGACTTTTGCTTCTTGTTAAATAAAAGCCACACAACCTGAGTACCACTTAAACACTGTCCTTTTCCCTTTCTCTGATTTTACTTTTTATGTTACCGCATCTGAGGAGTAAAAGAGCATACCTTTCTTGTATTATTCAAGGACCAATAACTTTCACTCCCCTCTCCCCACCCAAGGGCAAAAAGACATATAGTTCCATGTACTTTGCCTTGAGCTTTACTCATAGCTCCAAATTTAAATGATCAAGCTATATTTTCCTATTCTTAACCCACCAGTTTTCGATCTTTTAGTCTCCTTTTCTGGATTGGGTGTCATCCATCGTTGACTTTATAATTCTAAAGCCCATCTGTTTCCAACGGAGGAATACACAGGATGGAAAGAATGTCAGTGGATGACTACAGCTATCAAAATCCCTTAGCTTTAAGGTGGGAGTAATGGATAGTTAACCCCAGGTCCACCTTTGCTGGAGTGGGCGAGGGAAATGGCAGGAGCCTAGGAGATAAAGAGCGAAAAAATAAAAGTGAATTATGCTAAGAATAGGAAGTAGCTGTCCCACTATTCCAGCACAGGTATTTAACGATTAAAACAAAGAAAAAAACATAAGCTGAAAAGTCTTTTCTACGTGAAAATCGGCAGTGGATTCGAGTCTTCTATGCTTCTCGGAGTAATGACTAATGTAGGATTTCCAGGACATTCGTCATTTAGGTTTCTCTTCTACCCCTTTGCCCTCCTGGAAGCATTAATTTCTAGTGACTTCATCAGTTAAAGAAACAGATGCCCTTTGGCTTGCATAACTGTTAGAATGCTTTCCTTTAAAGAAAAATGAAAATAGCCGCGAGGAACACGGGTCTTTTAACCCCAAAACGGGGTTTTCCGCCTGCGCACAACACGGGTTCTTCGTAAACGCCCGGAGCGGAAGAGGCGGAGGCCCTGGTGCGTCACATGCCGGCGCCGGAACTTGCCTGAGACACGGCGAGTTGTCGCTTGGTCTGGAATCGCGGAGCGCCGAGTTTCCCGAGGACGCAATTGGCACTGTGATTTGAGCGTACGTATTTGGGGACAAACTGGAAAGACTTTCCAGCTTAAGATCTGTTGTGGGGTTGGATGCGGAGAGACTGGGTATAGAGTCGATGTTATCTTCTGCCTGGTTTCTTAGAGTTTAGTTGTTAGGAACTTTTGGAGTTTAGCTCTTGGGATTCTTCCCTTAGCTTGGGTTAGCGTGTCTCCTTGTTGAGTTATGTAATGTTTTGGTTATCTCCTAGAGTTTGGGAAAAATCGTAACTTGTGCTATGGTAAACGAGAACTCGAGTTCTGCAGTCAGGTCGAAATCCCTTTGCCTTTTAATATATGAATACTCCTGCGCAGGTTTTCTCTAAGCCTTGGCTTATTATTATTATTATTATTATTAATTTATTTATTTATAGCTATTTGACATCAATTGTAGTCTCCATGGAATTCCCTAAACCTTGGTTTCTTCTATAAAATATATATATTCTAGGCTTGTCGTGAAGATAGTAATGAAATCGCACGTGTAGACAGTATTTATTAGTGTCCAGCTTAGAGCCAAGTGTGCAGTATGTTATTTGTTTCCCCATTATAACTACCAATAGATTTTGGAAATGTCCAATTTAGAAATTAGGACCTATTTTAGCTTTCCATGAGGAGGGCCTGGTTGCATTTGTGAGGAGCCCTGTAGATATATTGAGTCTGTGATTTCAGGAACTAACAATGGACACACAAAAGGAAGTTCAACCCCCAAAGCAGCAGCCAATGATATATATCTGTGGAGGTAAGTGTGGCACTTACATCAAGAATATAACCTTTCTGAAATTATTACTTTTATCTTTGGCTTAAATGTATTACTTTTCTTACAAAGGAGAATATTTTAAACAACTGTAAAAAGAAATCTTTTCACTGAGATTTTCTGTCCTGGAAAAATGTGCGTTGCTCACAGTCCTTCCCTCCACCCCACCCCACCCCACACCCCCAGTATGCTTGGTAATAGCAACATACCCTTGAGATCGAATGTATTTTAGTGCTTTGGATGAAAAATACAATTAATTTGTTTGCCTGAAGTATTTTCCTTCCAGACACTGAATGAATGTGTTTTGTTTTCTAGAATGTCACACAGAGAATGAAATAAAGTCCAGGGATCCAATCAGATGCAGAGAATGTGGATACAGAATAATGTACAAGAAAAGGACTAAAAGATGTATCCTTTTAACTATGGTTTCTAAGTATAAAGTTGGAGTAAGTCAATATTGAATTTGATAATCAAAGACTGGATTACTTTTAAAAAAATGATTAACATTTTCATGGTCCAGTATGCCAGCATATAGGATCTAAATAATCTACATATTAATTGACTTTTGTTCTCATTAATTTATTTTTCAGGGATTCTGTATTTTACTAAGTCCTTGTTCTTAGCTTGAGTTTATGGGTAAACTAAGTTACACAAAGAGAAATAATATTATGTATGTTAGCTAATAAAAAAAGCAAGACTTATTAGCCCAAATGCTGAGTATAAGTTGTTATGTGATAGCAACCAATGTTCATTAACAGTTGTCACCTTTAACATCACCTCATGCTTTTGGTGTATTGGTCTTTTTGTCATGGAAAATGAATTACTAAAAATTGAAATTGTTTTTTTTTAAAGACTTATTTATTTATGCATACAAGCACTGGGGTACAGGCCAGAGGTGTGGGGGGGGGGTGAGAGGATTCACCAGACAGAGCGGGGAGCAGAACAGGCAGATCGACGGAAGTACACTGCTGAGGGGAGCAGCGGGCACAGCAGGAGAGGTTGCTGCACCATGTGGGTACTCTCCCTGGCCAGCAGTAGGGATCGAACTCGTGCTGCAGTGGCTGCGGTTTGCTTCATAGTGCGTTGCTTAACCCACTGCGCCACCAGGGAGGCCCCGAAATTGTTTTTAGCTCATTTCCAATTATTGTAAATAGTGAATTTCATTCTTTTGTGCACTTTAAATAATATAACTAACATTACAAAGAGAAAGTAACTTGGAAGTGCTAAATCTTTTATATAACTTTCATATACATTATTTTCCTTAACTCAACTTAATACAGTGGTAGTTTTTGATGCTCGATGAAATGTGGAATTCAGAGGAATATCTTCTCTTGGATTTGCTGTTTCTCATTGTATATAGCTTTTCTTATAAAAATAATGGAGAGTGGTTTACACTGGGTAAAGTTTAAAACTTTTGCCTTGTTTTTAGAAATAAAGAATTGATGACCCTGCCTGTATTCCTGTTACTGGATTTCTATCACTATGGAATGTCATACTTTAGGAATATAACTATACAATTTATTTCACTTTAAAAACTATTGTATTTAAATGTCAATACTTTGTATAAAGAAAGTTTTTGTTCAGTCTCATGATTCATAATTTAATTTTAAAGCATATGTAATGTAACCCAGAATGAAGATTGAAATTGTTCCCCCAAACAATACTTATAAAAATGTAGAATCACTTGGAGCCTTTATGAAAAATGAAGTTTTCTACAGCCCTCTGAAGATCTCAGTAACAGTTGGAAAACACTGTTTTACATCATCAACTGTTGTGAACCCTAGCATTGTCTAGAGTACAATAGTGTATTTACTGTCTGTGCATACATGTCTTTGGGTTATGTATTTCATTTGTTACTTGGCATAGGTATGTCTATGTGTATTTTCCTTCACTAATTTTGACAAAAAGAAAATTAAATGGTTGCTTTCTGTAAGGAAAAATTAACCCAATGATGAGGGAGAAAGTTAATTTAGGTATTCACAGGTTTCATCATTCATTAAAGTAAAATATTCTGCTTTTGGAATATAAAAATAATGGGGATTGGTTTACACTGAATTACTGGGTAAAGTTTAAAAGTTGCCTTGATTTTAGAAATAAAGAATTGATGACCCTGCCTGTATTCCATTACTGGATTTCCATCACTATGGAATGTCATGTTCACTTACTAATAACCATTTTGAAGACTGAATCTGTTCCAACTTTGTTAATAACTACACGTCTCTCTGACATTCAAGAAATTATGCCATATTTATTTATTTTTTTCTGTAAGCACACCAGCTCTATTTGCATGATCTGTGGGATACTCTGAATCTCCTGTTACTGAGATACAAACAAATTCAAATCAGACTTACACATGCTGATTGATTTTGGCAGCTATTTCAGTCAGGATCATCAGGGAAATGCCTGCACTAGATAGGCAGTGTGGTGCCCTCAGTGGTATATCACCCCTCTAGAAAATAAGATTTTATACTCTTTCTGTTCCCCAAGGAAGCAGCAAATCCTTCTTTTTGCCTGTTTTTGGCCAGAACAACTATAACCATAACTCTTTGTCTTTCCTTATAGTTCATGAAACCCTTTAAATCACTTCAACACCTTATTCATGTCATCTTGGAATTGTTTCTCCCAGAATTTATTCCCTTTCAACAGTATGCTGCTTTCTTCATCTCCTACATGACTCTTGCTCAGGGTGTCCCTACACTGTTATCATAAGGATTTTCCTGGATCTCTTGAGCTGACTCCACTGTTTCCTGGGTCACATTTTCCTTCTTAGTTTACCCCTCGTTTTTTGGAATACTTTTTCCAGTATATCTTTTTAGGGAAAAAAACAACACGTGGATGGTAACTTTCACTTCTGAAACTGTCTTGTCCAACCCTTAATTGATAATTTGGGTATAGAATATAATACAAATTATTTTCGTTCAGAAATTTAAAGGCTTACTTTATTTTATAGCTTTAAGTATTACTGTTGAGAAATTCCAAACCACTCTTATTCTTAATCCTTTTTGACCTATTTTCTTTGTTTTTAGAATGTTTTGGTCAGTGTTCAGAAAGTTTAAAATATGTGCCCTGGTAGAGTCTATTTTCTACCACTGGTTTGGTCACTTGTTTTGATATGGACACCCAACTCTTTAGTTCTGGGGAGTTTTCTTAGACTATTAACTTATTATCCTTAATTTTCCTGTCTCCGCAAGTCTTTTTAAAAATGTAATGTTAAGGGACCTCCCTTGTGGTGCAGGGATTAAAGTTTCAGCACTATCAAGCTATTGCCAGCCACTGGGGCCTGAGTTTGATTCAGGGGCAAGGAGCTGAACTACATGGCACAGCAGACCTCTCCAGTGTCAACTGCTACTCCCCTCAGCAGTGTATTTCAGTAGATCTGCCTGTTCTGCTCCCCACTCTGTCTCTGGTGGATCCTTTCATTCCCCACACCTCTGGCCTACACCCAGTTCTTGTATGTATAATTAATAAATCTTTTTTTTTAAAGTTAAAACAAATGTAATATTAAGATTCATTGACATAGCTTTCATCTTTCCTGCTTACCATCTTTATTTTTCCTCTTTCTATAAGAGATTTCTTCAACTGTACTTTCTAACCCATCTATTGAGGTTTTTATTTCTAGTATAATTTTAACTTTTATAAATTTGGTTTTTCTTTGTTTTTTGGACTGAATGTCTTATCTCAAAGAAGATAATATTGATCGTGATTGCTTAGTGTGTTTCCTTCATTGCTTGGTACCTTGCCTGTTTATTTAACATAAATGTATATGTGTAGGATGAAAGAGAAAGTGCATGTGGAAAGAAAATTGAAGGGCATGTGGAATTACAACCATTCCCCTAAATTTTTAAAGGATTCCTTCCTATGCTGGAAATAAAATGATGTTCTTAGAGTGAGCAGTGTTTTAGAGGGGGTTGGGGACATGGTTTTGTTTGTTTTTGGAGGTATAAGTGAATTTTTATTAGAGAAGTTGTCAAACAGCAAATGCAGAGTAAATAAGGAATCTCCCTCCTGTCACAGATACACAAGGCCTCTCCATCATATATGAGACACAAGAAACATCTCAAATTGTGACCCGCAACTTAGAAGTGTTGATCCTTTTTCATTCAATCTCTTACTTCTGGCATGGTTTTAGATGAAATTTGCTGATTGAAAGGAGAAATGAAGTGACTTTATATACCCTGGAGCATGTGGTGCTGCCTCCCATGACAAATTAGTAAAACAACATACAAATTATGCTCGTTTGAATTTGTGTCTATAAACACGCAAATTTAACATTCTCCAACACTAGCAATGAAAATAAGTGTAACTAGCATTAGAATTTTTACCATGATGATAGTGCCACCTGTTAGACTGTGGGCCTTCAATTTAAGTGCAAAACAAGTTGGGAAGAGAAGTACATTTGTTCAACTCTTGTTATGTGCTACGCACTGTATTAGGTGCTTTATGTAATTACCTATTTTAACTCATCTGAAATTATAAAATTAAAATACGACTATCTCACAAATGATCTCTACTGCTTTATTCATCTGAGTTGTGTTGTCTTGCCGCCTTTTTACCCTAGTGCCCATTATTACAGTTTCTGATTCAGCAGTAGCCCTCAGAAAATGTTGGATGCATGATAAGGACGAGAGAATATTGCCTTACTTTTCTGTATGAAGGGGAGGAGGCAAATTGATTTAGGTTGCAATGTCGAGATACCTGAAAGTTTTACTTTTTCTATAGTTAGGTGAACATAGATATAAACTTATCTTGCAGGTAATATAACTGTCCAGAGTAATAACGGTGTTTTAACTTTAAAACGAACTGAGATAGAGCAGAGGGGACGCTCACGGTCAAGACTCTGGTTTCTCCCCCAAGGGTCCTTTGGGTGAAAACCGGGCCTGGAAGGCCAATCAGTGAGATCGCAGGTCCGGGACCAGCCAATCGTTCCGCAGATAGCTTAATCCCCGCCCAGGGCAAGCAGCCTCTCGCGGGAGGGTCCCTAGGTGACATAACCCTCGCTCTGCAAGCTGCTGGTCAAGCCGTCCACTCCTCCTGGCTCGGGGTGTGAGAACTGGTGAGTACCTGCAGATCCCCGCTAAATTAGACCTTCCGGTTACAGTGCCTCCTGAGAGCCGGGGTAAGAAGTGTAACCGCAGGAACTAATGCATCGCGGAACTTGAATGACCGAGTGTGTTATGAGATGATCATACTTCGCGGTCGAGGGTCACAAACTTGGGGCCTTTTGTATCTCGGGCTGACTGGCGGACGTTACGGCTCGGTGGCATCATGGGGATCCTTGGAGTTCGCCAGTGGCAACCAGTCCTGGCGATCAAAGTGGGGAGCGAATTCAAAGAGGTCTAAGGTGCCCCCCTCCCTGACCGTTTCGGGTTGTTGTGAAGCTCCTGGATCTTCGCCAATACCTGCCCTCGCGGTCCTCTCTGGTTGCGGTGTACATAGAAACCGTTGCTAGGCTGGAGGATACCATTTCCTTTTGGCCTCTTGCTGTAGGAGGCGCTCGATTCTAACTTTTAGAAGGGTGGTCTCTTTGGAAGATGCCCAGATTATCGCTGGGCATAAATTTAATCAGCTGACTAATCAGAAAATAGGGTAACTGAATGTGGATGAGGATCATGAAGAAAAAAATGAAATCCAAGTAGGAACGAAGGTTTTCCTAATCAAAGACATTGAAACCCGATTTGTAAAAGAGTTGTGAAGTGAGCTAATAGAGTATAACTCGTATTTTGGAAACTGAGCATTACTATTTAGTCATCTTGAGAATGTGTATCTCACAGAAAACATGGTAATTTTCAAGAAAGATTCTCAAAGGAATGTTAAAATGTTCAGAATGAAATTCCTCTTGAAATGCAAATGGCCAACAGGCATATGAAAAAATGTTCAACATCTCTCATAATCAGGGAAATGCAAATTAAAACCACAGTGAGATACCACCTTACACCAGTAAGAATGGCACATAATTAAAAAAAAACAACAACACAGAAACTAAAAATGTTGGCGAGGATGTGGTGAAAAAGGAACCCTCCTAAACTACTGGTGGGAATAGAAACTGGTCCAACCTCTGTGGAATGTTGTATGGAGGTTCCTCAGTCTACTAAAAGTGGAGCTACCATATTACCAGCAATCCCACTCCTAAGGATTTACCCAAAGGACACAAAAACATTAATTCAAAAGAATACATGCACCCTTATGTTTATTGCAGCACTATTTATAGTAGGTAAGACTTAGAATCAACCCAAATGCCCAAAACTAGATGACTGGATCAAGAAGATGCAGTGTATATACATGACGGAATACTATTCGGCAATCAGAAAGGTAAACTAATGCCATTCACAGAAACATGAATGGGGCTTGAAGGACTTATGCTCAGTGAAATAAGTCAGAATGAAAAAAAAATACTGGATGGTCTCTATTAAAGAAGGAATATAGGGGATGAAGGGAAAAATTAATAATTGCAACAACAAAACAAAAACAGATAACTACAAATCAGAGACATTCTGCAGGGAAGAGGGAGGGATTGGGATCAAGTCAGAGACAGAAAAAGTACAAGGGATGTAAAATAGATAAGAAGTGATGCTGTTTGTGTTGAAGCTAGAGTCTTGCTCTTCTCCCCATCTCTTATCTCTTCAGGCAGCCCTAAAGTTCGTACATTATCCACAATTCCCTGCTAAAGATAGTTTGATAATAATTAAAACAGATAACTTCCTGCAACTGTTCTGTAAAAGCTGCTGTTGCTTGAAGATTTTTTCAAACTGATGTTAAGCTTTGAGGGTTTTGTGAAATTCCTAAAGTACATATCACAAAGTAATTTAACTCCATCAATGTTTACTATTATTGATGTCTAGTGAAAGCCTCTCTGATACAATAGTGGATGAATTGAATGAGGTAACATGTATAAAGTATTTGAATGGTGCCCAGCACACATTAAGAGCATGTAAGTATTTGTGGCTGTTACTATCATCACTGACAGCAGAGTCATTGAAGTGAAACTGTCCAAAGCCTCTTTGTTTCCAATTGAGTTCAGCAAGTGTTACTTAAGGGGTATAAGGCAATATTTATATCAGTCCTGAAACTATGCACATGAATAAAGTAAGATATCTCACAATCTAGACTGGAAGACAAAGGAATATACTTAGAAGATGTGCTGCGCGTTATGAGAGAGGTATTGCAGAGTGACACTAGATCACAGCCCTGGGACTGGCTCATTCACAGGAATGGGAGGCAGAGAATGGGGGAGAGGTGATGTTAAGGAGAGTTACAGGAAGATGTTATTTATGTTTGTGCTGAATCACAAAGGAAATCTGAGTGTTAACAAAGTGCTAAAGTAGAAAGTCATTCAAATCAATGTTAAATGATGTCTTAAAAGGGGAATCAGAATATGGCACCCCCAAATAGGCCACTTTGATCTAAGGAGTACAATCAGCTAAAGACAATTAAGATACAGCAGACAGGGCAAATCCTCTGTGCTCTCCCGGTCTGCCTTCAAGTATTACATAGATTTCCCTTGTGAAGTTGTCCTCACCTCCCTTCTCCCACACCAGGAAAAGAACAACCCTTATACACAGTAGCTGGAGAGTCAGCACCAAGATTAGTGTGTGTAAACAAACGTCATTAAAATAACCCCTAATTTCCATTTGTTTCTCCTTCCCCTACAAGCCCAAAACTCTTTTGTCTCATCACCCTTTGGTATGTGGGCTCCCAGGTCAAAAGGCTTCTCTGGATTTTCACCTCTTTTCTATGAAGCCCCATGTGCTTATATTAATAAAATAAAACTTTCCTCCTGTTAGTCTGTTTTTTTTTTTTTTGTCAGTTTGATTTTTAGACCCCATGTACTAAAATAAATGAGTACCATTTATGTACCAGAACCTGTTTTGTCACTGTATTTGAACCTAACTGAAGGTTAAGTAAGGTAACCCATGTATGGGACATAGTGATTTAGTAACAGTAAGAGAATTTGCCTGAACAGGGAGAGAATTTAAAATAAACAACCTTTTCTCTTTGGAAAAAAAATTTACCTCCACTTCTATATGTGAAAAATAAATATTTGAGGCATATTAAGATGATTACCACTATACAAATGGAGTATTACTATATATATTATTAGACTCACAAATGTTTTCTTATATTTCAGCCATGACTTCCAAAGATTATCCATCACTGTGGGGTTTTGGAACAACAAAAACATTTAAAATCCCTGTTGAACATTTGGATTTCAAGTATATTGAAAAATGTTCAGATGTTAAACACTTGGAAAAAATTCTTTGTGTGCTCAGGTAACATTTAAAAATCATTTCGTATTTAAATAAGCCAATTTTAATTGTTTTGTTGTTGCCTTCTAGATGTTGAAGCTCCACTAGGATTAGTGGAGCAAATTTTCAAATATTCAATTTGTTTATTGTTTTTGCCCATATTAGGTTCCAAAATAGTGGTTCTGATCCTATAGTTAGTTTTCGAGGTTCCGCTTTAATCTACTTAAATATGAAAGACTAAATCATAACCAAGAGGGCATTTTTCTTGCTTCCTTCACATTTATTTTTTGAAAAGGTAAAGTAGCTATGAATATGTGTATATTAAAAAGAGAAAATATAATTTAATCAACTTTTAAAAATGTGTGATAGAAATTGGTATTTTGGAACTCTTTTTTCCTCCTTCATTGCATTCATTCATTTATAGGTTATCAGATAAAAATAGAGGTTGTGCTTCTTGAGGAAGACGAATGGGTAGTCACCACCTCCCCCCCTTCCTTGTGCAGAGGTAGTTCTTGAGATTCCTGTAGAACCTCTGGACTTTGTATAATCCAATTTGCAAACTGCTGGTCTAGTAATCTCTCAATAAGGTGAAATTTTGATTTTTTTTTTAAAGGTCTGGAGAGGAGGGATATTATCCTGAGCTTACAGAGTTTTGTGAAAATCGTCTTAAAGGATTGGCTCCTCAAAGTCGAGCTTTAAGGAAAGATAAACCTGCAGCAACAGCATCCAGTTTTACAGCAGAAGAATGGGAAAAAATTGACGGTGATATAAAGGTATGGAATAACACCAGTTTTTGTGATACTGTCTTTTTGTATATGTGTCTGCCTCAGTCATCTGAAATCCTAGCCTCAGTCATCAGCAACGGGCTCTTGGTGACACTGAAGTTAATGATACTGTGTATATATCTATATCATTTATCTGAAACCTTAGTCTCTTTTGGTCAATAAAATGTTTTTAGTGGTAATTACAACGTAGTGTTAGTTGCTTCTTAACATCTAGAATACTGTGTGTGTTAGATACCCATTTGTATTTTAAATGACTGACTAATACTCCATCCTATAAAAGGACCTTAATTCCATCAGCTTCTGTAAGTAGTGCTGTACAAGCTTGTTTGTTAATTTTTGTACCAATATGGTTATTTTCTCTGTAAAAAATAGAATTTAACTTGTTTTATCAAAAGATTTGATAATTTTAGTACTTTTGAAATATATGTTCTTAGAAAAGTTGAGCTAAACCTATACTCAAGTAATCTTCAATGTATAATTTTTTGCATTTTTAGTCAAGTAAGTAGTTGAAAAATTATTGTAGTGAGTTCTGATTATTAGCAATGTTACTTTTTTTCATTTACCTGTCACTTGACTTTCTTATTTTGTTAAAATATGTATCTTTACAGTTTTCTTACTCAACTTTATTGAGCTGCAATTTATAGCCAATAAAATTTAGCAATTTTATGGTATATATTTTACTGAATTTTTTTTTTAAAGATTTATTTATTTATGCATACAAGCACTGGGGTACAGGCCAGAGGTGTGGGGGTGGTGAGAGAATCCACCAGACAGAGCAGGATGCAGAACAGGCAGATTGACAGAAACACACTGCTGAGGGGAGCAGCGGG